>OV725077.1:0-600000 GCA_928085145.1 Nezara viridula | reverse complement strand
AGGTGCTTTATTTTTGTTAAGTTTTTTTTATTGCAGGTTTGGTAATGAATCCATAACTGTTATCGCTAATTCTATTCTTTTTTTGCATTTCCGTAACTATTGAAACGTTGTTTTCTCTGCCAGAAGTTATGATCAGAGAAGTGGATGGGCCTTGTTGTTTATCAACATCCCCAGATAAGGTAGGTTGAGTGATTAATCGCAGTCAGTAAAAGACCTGTTAGTAGAGTGCAACGAGTTCAACAACATTCGGCAAAAATTGAAACTACCAACAACAAACAAAGAGATATTGAGAGACAACGAATATTTATAGAGACTCTATTGCGATACTTAATAGAGACAAAATACTACAATAGAGTTTAGAAAACTAGCCGCCAATGACCCTCTAGGGTAGAGGCGATTACAAATAAAAAAAAATGTTAATAATAGCAGAATTTCTCAGGCATGATGAAAAATATATAATAACATTACAGAACCTTCTAACTGGAGATTTCCACATAAATATTATACAATCGTTGGATATAAAATAAACTAGTAAATATCACTAACTTAAATAAATAAATAACTAATTTAAACATAAAATCAGATAGTAACAATGATGTAAAAAACTCAATAGAGCTTGAATCAAATGCTTGAAAGAATAAATAAAATAGACAATAGGTATATATTATTTGGCCTGTTTTGATGTAGAAATTTTATTTACCACTATCAACTGCAAAGATGTAATAAATATAATCTAACAATACTGAGATACAATAGAACCGCACACCCAAATTTAAGGGTTTTATTGTAGATATGGATTAAAACATCTCAGAAGCTAATAATCGGACCTGCATACTGTAAGCGAGGGAAATTTTCAGCATTTGACCCTATTTATAAAGAGTTATTATTTATAAATTATATTTCATATTATTAATCTCCCTTAACACCTTAGTTTTTTTTGTTACGCTGTGCCATTAGCAATACACCTTTAACTTAAATTCTGTTTTAGATTTTCACTTTTTTCAAAAATTTAAACATTTTTAACGGTTGATAGAGTTGATAGCTTTAGACTATCCGAAGCCGAAGCAAAGCCGTGCGCTTCTTTAGCCTTAGAGGATGTACACTCAACCCAAAAATTGTAATGGCTTTCACTGAAATTCCATTTGTTGTTAAACTTAAATATTTAGGAATGGAGATAGATCGTTTACTTATACCGGGTACAAAAATACTTAAAAATCGGTGACTTAAAAGAACCAATCTTCTCAAATGCCTTTCTTGGGACTTTGAGACAGGATTTTTAAAGTCTATGAAATATTACTATACTACAATCAGAAGCGAACTGAATTATGTTTCAAGAGTTTCCAGTTCTGCATCAAAGAAAACTTTAAGAATGTTTGATGTTCGACGCAAATGTTTTAAGGATTTGTACTGGTAGATTATATGGTGAACCTAAGAAGAATAGTGTTTAAAAAATAATATTAGATATTCTTTTTTTTTTTTTTGAGTTTTGAATGTGAATATTATATGGGTTACAATAGAGCGGATAAAAATGACTTGTTAATTTTTTGTGGAATTCTTAAAAAAATACGAAACAAAAAAATGTAAACCTTCACTTTTTTAGAAGCAATTAGAAAATTAAGAAGAAATGGACCCAATTAAAAGAAACTTCAAAATTTTTATTAGTTGATGTTATGATTATTGTATTACGATTGTGTAGGAGTCATTTTGTATAAAGAGGGAGAATATTGCCCCAGAGGGTCCCCTAAGCCCCCCCAATGCTATCCCCAGCCGATAAAATTTACCTGAGCCGAAAACCATCGGCTCCTGCAGGTCTCTCGCAAGCCATTTCCTTGGCCGATAACATTCGTAATTGGATTAGTTTCTTTTTTTTTTTTTTTTTTTTTGTAATTTCTCTGTAGGGTTTAAACCTCTGACCTTTCCAATATCTTTTTGTTTGTTTTCACTTTGAGGATATTTTTTATGTAGGTTTTAAAATGTGAAAAACTGCAAAGGTTATCATCACCCATTTTATTTTATTTTTTGAAATTGTTTATTTATATTTGGCTGTAGGCTGATGTCTCATTTGTCGAGAGATCTAGAATATCGAAGTTGACCCTTTGTTTTGCAGTTCTTAAGAAAGTTCTTATAATAAAACCAAATTTTCACATCTCGTTCAAATATTACAGGAACTTTTTTTAATCGTTACAGATGGATCCAAATCCGACGAGCCTACATCTTTTTCTCATAATTCCACACAAAATAAAACTTGGCAGATCATGTAGCTCATCTCCATTGAAATAGTGTTAGTCCTCTAATTCTCCATGTCAATAATTTCCAAAACCATTGCAATTATAACAGGCTCATTAAGTTCCCTAAACAGTGTGAATAGAATTTATCCGAAACATCTAACTATCCTAAATCTTAATATGCTCAAAAAATTGGTATATCTTATCTGGTTCCGAATCACATAGAAATTATTGGTTATGAGCTCGCTGATGTAACGGTCAATTAAGTATTCCCTCAAAAAAGAAAAATTTTGAAGCTGACAATCTATGTGAAGAGAGAACCCGTCAAGAATATTAAAAAAACATTAAAGCCACGTCAACATCAAACCGTCCTATCCGCAGGGAAGAGGTTGTCTTAGCTAGGCTGAAAATAGGCCATACTAATCTGACCCATTCGCAAGCAGCCACCACCAAAATGCAAATACTGTAATAGGTACATTTTTCATAAATGTTTGTTTCATTTAACAAGTTGAGGACTCACACCCCCAATATCAACATCTTAAAACATGATGAAGACTCAGTAAACTTATTATTACAATTCTCAAAACTGAACTACTTGTTAAAAAAAATTTAAATTTATTTTGGCGATAAAAATACATAGTTATAGTAACTATAATATCTATCATATATAAATATGAATGTATACATATATGTAAATATTTATATACCTATATAAATAGGAACTCTAGAGAGCTCGTTGGCGTCCAAGTCTCTTATACACATTTAGAACTGGCTTTAGCATATCAGTTAACACCCTTAATTTGAGATTTTTCGGAATTTAAATCTATTTTACTGAGAGAAAAAAGCTTTGCACTAATTATACTCTACACAGTCCGATACCTTGGCTTCCTTCTGGACAAAAGACTGACTTGGAACCCACATGCGAGACTTAAAAGACAAGAACTTAACCGACGATATGGCCAGCTATATAGACTACTAAACAGAACATCTCAGCTCTCAGTAGAAAACAAATTATTAATCTACAAGACCATACTAAAACCTATCTGGACCTACGGACTTCAACTGTGGGGGACAGCAAAATCATCGAATATCAAACGCATCCAATCCTTCCAGTCCAAAGTCCTTCGAACAATAGTCAATGCTCCATATTATGTCACGAACAAGACCCTACACCATGACCTTAACATCCCATATGTCCATGACATCATCCCATCCAGATTCTCCAACTTTCACCAGAACCTTATTCATTATCCCAATCCTCTAGCGCAATCCCTATCCAGCTCCGATCATCCATAACATCCCCCTCGAAGGTTGAAACGGCAGTGGCCTCGAGATCTTTCGTAAATATGCCTTTACAAGTGGCACTGGGATCTTCCGGAGTCTTGCTTTGCCTTCCACGTGTGGGAGGAAAATCCTAGCTCGGAATTCTTGGGCGAATGTATGTATTGTATATAGTTATGATTGTGTTTAGAAGTTTTTATTTTATTTTATTTGTTAAGTTTTTATCAACATTATTTATTTATTTACTTCTTATATTTATATTTATTTCTTTATTATTTGTATATATTGTATGAATGAGAACTTTTAGCCCTAATGCGTATAGCCCTCCAGCAGTGGCTGATTGTATTATTATTCAATAAATAGATTTTTTTTTTAAATTATACTCAGACCTGTTTCAATTTGTCTACTCTTGGAAACGATTTACCTTCTAAGCAGAGACTGCTGTTGGTATAGAATTTTCGACGTACTATTAAATACGTCGTTCCAGCACGCCGATTTTCTCTGTTCCTCTTATGAGAGTCTAAGCGAGTCTTTCAATTTGTATTTCCGACCATTGTCTGATTTCTTGTGTTCCTTTTTATTGAGAAGGTATTGTGAGCCACATTGGTAGTTAAAAACAGAAAAATAAATCATATTTGTATTGATATCACAGGAATAATCTTGCGATTTCTCGTCCGAAACGTACCAAGAATCACGATATCTTAGTAGAATTTGCACCTCAGGGTGCTATAAAAGACTAGTTTGTACCTCCACAAACTTCTATCATCTGTTGAAAGTTTGTAATTGGCTTTTTAATTTTTAATATTTCAAATTAGTACCTAATTTGCCAACAAAAACTAAAACTTAAACTTAAATTAATTAAATCATATTTTTGTTTCAATTGATATCACTACATATTATTTTCTACTTGTTCATAAAACTCTTATACTTAATATTTGATTCTAAGTTTATCGTATAGTTAACATCATTTTATACTTATTTCATTAATACTAAACATATCATGACATTAACTTATTACAATTACCCCGCACAATACTATAATTTTTTCCACTCCTTAGATTGTATTTATTAACATATGACATATATTTTGTTCTCATGTCTTTTTTACTATAGTCGTTTAATAATTTTTGGTTGTTATCTTGTCCTGCTTCCGGCCTGACGAAGGCTTGTACGTCATAAAACTTCAGCACAAAATAAAATAATTTATGTACAGTATTTCTCACAGAATGCAAACTCAACTAGCTTTCTAACCATAGTTTAATTAATATTATAAGTTAAATAAGATTCATGCTTCGTATAAAAATATTATAATGAAGTTGTTTATAATTAATAATTTTATTTATTCCTGAAAAATATTTGTTCCTCCTCGTAATTAACCTTAGTCGTTTTCAAATTATCAACAGAAATTTTAATTTCTATCCAGTCCTTAGATGTGAAAAATATATTCATTTTAAAAACATTTCCCCTCTCTTAAATGAATAAAAAAATTCACTGTGTAAAAACTAATTTATTTTTCTATAAAGGGTTGGGAATTAAGCTCCAAGTTAAGCAGAACGTAGTTGGTAATTGAGACCGTTTTTCAAAGAAAAAAAAAGATAAAAAAAAGGGAAGGTTGAGAGAGGGCATATAGAGGGCGATAAGTGGCGACAGTCCCGCCCAACCGAATGGAACTTCTCTTTCGCCAATCCCTGTCCTCCACAAGTCGCCATGGTTCAAAGAACTCAGCTTATGGTATATATTGAACCAATAGCGTTTTTTTATTATTATTTTTTGTCAATAATTTTTATTAAATGAAATCTTTTGATCTACTGTGCGGGTATGAAAATGGAAAACTAGAGGAAGTAGGGGGCGGATTGTAATTCACGGTTTCAGTATAGTTGTCTTCAGTGGACATCAAAGTCTCTAATAATCTAAGAATTATGATTACAGAGAACATTAAAGTTAATTCATGAAGTAAGCTAGTCGACTGTTCTACATATCATCGGTGATAAATATTCAGGTCGCAGTCTTTTTTTTAATATTAATTTATGATATTTACAACTGTATTAACATCAAGTAAATGTGTAGACAGAAATATAATCACATGAAAACGCTTGTTGAGAAACTACCCATTGGTAGCGGTCTTTTTTTAAAAAATATTTAATTTTTTAGTTGTGCCAACGTTTGCACTTGAACTTGAGTACTTTGTGTACTTGAACACCCTCAGTGCTCAAACCACGCCCTGAAGATGACCCACATGTTTGGGTTGAAACGTTGGTACATATAAAAGATTAATTTTTTTTTTAAAAAGACTGAGCCCTGAATATTTATCACCCATTAAAATTCATGCTAAATAAGTCTTGATTCCAAATTTTCTCCTTTTTTACTTTTTTTTTCGGTTGTAAAACACCAAATATTATTTAAAAATATTTACACATCATTTTATTTTTAAAATATGTTTATAATGATGACTTTTTTTTCCAGAAGCTCAACCTTTCGTGCTTCTTTCCATAATTTGATTTTTAATGCTAAGATTTTATATTTTCCCCGCAGGATTCCTCAATTAAAACTAAAAAATCTCTATTTCTACCAAGTCAGACATTTTTTTTTTTGCAACATTGAATATTTAGCTTTTCATATGTTGAACATTAATGACCAAATTGACCTTTAAGTCCTAAGTTTATTTAGACTCGACTGGTTTATTCAAACCATACATGAACAGAATTTAGGCTTATTTTTTTATCGTTAATTTCGATTATGAAGTGCTATTGTATATCTTGGTTTCGGTTTTTGTACTATAAATCTTTCTTATTTCTTTTACTTTCTTACCTATACTATGTAATGAAAGTATTGCGATCAGGTCAAAATTCCGATATGTGGTTTTCAACGGATCTATCCCTTTCAAATCCCCGAAAAAACCGGCCACTGTTTAAATTCCCTACACAACTATATAAAAATCGTTCATTTCGGACAACTATTAAAGAAGTTACATCTATTCAATTTAGTATGTAAGATTACGGGTTCATATCCTGGGGTCAGAAAGGGATGAATGAGAGACAAAAAAAAAGTAAATGAGAGTAAGAAAATCTGTTGCCGGCATCACACAAGCTTCTCTATTTCCTCTACTTTTAACAGAAACTATTGTTTGACAAAATTAGGCTGTAGCAAAAAGTTTTTGATCAATTATATTAGAGAGTATTGAAATTTTTACACTGCTTTATCAAACTTATCAAAGAAATGTTAATCAAATTTTTTTTTTTATCAATTTGCAGGAAAATAATTCTAATTCAATTTTTTTTTAACTAAGCTCATTAATGGCCATTGCCGAAGGGAAAGCCGACAATGCCATTTCCAGGAAAATCAAAAACTTCAAATCAAATGAAGGAATCTTTGGACAGAGACATCGTCCTCGCATGGGCACCCTCACATTGTGGCATATCTGGCAACGAAGCTGCAGACAGAGCTGCGAACCTGGCAAGAAGAAAAACAAATGGAACCACAATGATCAATTTAACGACCACTGCTGACTGGAGATTGGAATGCAAAAAAATTCTATATGAAAAATGGCAATTCAAGTGGAACCAATCTACGAATAAATTGCAAGAAATTAAAAAAGATACCAAACCGTGGACGACCTCTTTCAGAAAGAACAGGAAAGAAGAAATAATTTTAACTCGGCTTAGAATTGGACATGCAGCCTTTACCCATGGCAACCTAATGAGAGGCCTGGAACCACCATTTTGTAAAACATGCAACACATCACTTACACGGAAACACATTGTAAAAACTTGCATACTATACTCTGACACCAGAACAAAACATAATATACTTTCCAACATATCTGACGCACTTTCAGATGACGAAGAAAAGTATTTGAATTTATAAAATACATTAAATTTGTACACCTAATTTGATTACATCTAAAGCCGCTAATGACCCGATCGGGTAGATGCGGAATGTAACAATAAATAAAATAAAATAATTTTTTTTTGTTTTTTAATGTGGACATATTTAAATATATAAAAACTTTTCTGAAATAGGTAGAAAATTCGTGTAAGTGGACATACCAGATTTTTCCTTTTCAATTAATTACATTTGTAGTTTCCATGGCATAAAGTCTCGTTATAACGAGTTGAGGGTGTAAATGAGGTTTTTTTATAAAACTAAACTATAATACAAAGGTTTTTTTGTATTGACCTTAAAAGATAAAATGATAGCAAACGAAGAAAGTGATAGAATTGAGTTGATGGTACCGTTCTAATGGAGAGCTGCATGGACGTACTCCGCTTCGTCAGGGAAGTGGCGATGTCAGTCATAAGGAATGCCTATGCAAGGAAAATGACGAATTGAAGAATAAAAAAAATACATGAAATAATATATATTTTGATTTTTAATTTATGTATATTATTATTAACTGTTGTAAATTATTATTTATATTATTATAAATGAAGGATATTTCGTTTCATTCCTAACAAGATCTAATGTTTTCTTGCCGTTGCAGGAAGATTGCCTTGGTGAATATCCTGATCAGGGCTGGCCTGGACTTGGACTCTGAGGCGATGAAGAGGCTCTGGGTGACAGTGCTGAAGATAGGACTTCTTCCCTGGATCCTCGAGTGCGGCGTCGTCCTGATCTCGTCCCACTTCCTCCTGGACCTGCCCTGGATGTGGGGCCTGCTCTTAGGGTGAGTTCTGCTCTGTCTGTTATCTTGTATCGGGATCGATTGAAACATTAAGGTGATGTCGTACACATTTAAATGTTTTCTAATATTAACGAAACATCTGAATTAGACCCTAATGAGAAACTTTGGTGCGGTGTGCGCATCACATATCTTTCCTCTACCAACCTACTAAGAGGACTCGAATAAGTTGGACGAGTGTCCCAGATTCTCCTAGAGTAATGAATTACCTCCCACTTGTACTTCCAGAACTCTTTTATTTGACTATAAATGTATATTTTCTATTTTTCCCATTAATTTTAACTGAATATATTGTATAGAATGGTTTATATTTTACCATTTTATACAATATATTAATTTAAATTAATATGAAAATATACATCAACAGTCAACCAAAAGCTCTGAGTCCGTGGTACAGATCTCTTTTCATCAAATTATTAACATCCGCCTGAAACTTCGTGAATAGATTCATCTCATCGTAACCTACAACTATTTTATTTACGAAAATCTTGAAATTAGGGTGTTTTTAACTGGCAGATCAGTAAACTTTGTCAATTTAATTAGGTACAAAAATTCGTTAATACCAATTTTTTTTCCACTTGGATCGTAAGATAATTTATCACGAAATAGAGAAAAAAGTGGTCAACAAAAATATTGAGCCGTTTGGTCGATATAATTTTGAGGGTCTAGGTCACGCCAAATGATTCAATATTTCTGAAGGCCACCTTTTTTCTAGATTTTGTTTTTAGTTGTTATTACTTAATTAAATAGGCAAATTTTGTTGATCTACATATTAAAAAGAAGATATATACCTTATAAGATGACGTTATTTACGAAGTTTCCGGCGGATGTTAATAATTTAAAGAGAAGAGGTCTGTACGACGAACTATATATTTAACTCTTGTATGAAAAATATTTACTTCTCTGATAATTTTATGTCTATGTTATATATTTTTAATATTTATTTTATAAAATTAAGTTTTAATTTATATTTATTTATTTTCTTAATTTACTGTTTATTGATCGATTTATTATGTTTTAAGCGTAACAATTTTCCCATAGCATGACGAATTATTATTCTGTATACATGTCTTACAAAACTGAATAACTTACTTATTTTCTTTATCCCTTACTTTTCGGAAACACAGATTTTTGGTAGAAATACTGATACTTACTAACTGAAGGAATTCGTTCTCCTTGATGATATAGAGTCTGGTTTTCCACAGTATCTTGGCATTAATTGCCTCAAAATCAGTGCAAGTCATACAACTGAATAACATAAACATAATCACAACAAAATTATTTTTTTTCTATCGAAAAATGGTTTTTAAATATTAATAAACTATTATCAGCAGTTGACGAAGGTTCCCTCAAATCTGATGGATGAAAATTCCATTCCATGATTGTCAACCTTATTAGAAAATTTGGTTACCTTATGTATGGTAGATGTTGGTAAACCATATATGTTCTTGCCAATGTAATGACGTAACTTTTTTGTGGACTATTAATAGGTCAATAAAGTTTTCTATTCAAAATAGCTAATACTCAATATTCAAGTTCAATGATTTCAAATAAGACATATCAAAAAACATCGCATAATTTCTTTTTTTTTTCCTTTATTGAGTATTACAACAATGTGACTCTTGGAAGGTTGTGTCAGGTGATGTCACAACTGAAAATTGATCGTACATTGATTTAGTGCGTATAATTAAAATCTCGTTTCTAAAATTTATAAAAAAGGCATATCTGTATCTGCCATAACGTTTCACTCTTTGGTTTTCATGCTTATTTCATTAATGCACATGATCTCTCGATCCCCCTGACATTTATTTCTTTATTTGTTTTGATTGTTGTCTGGCAACACTTCCTATTCATAATCTATTGTAGAATTTTATAATTTTTAAAAATTGTAAGGTTTTTTCCACGGCGTTTTCGTTGTCAGTGAGGTTTTCTTTTAGACTCTTAGCCATATCCAAATTTTTCCTGATATTCTTAAATACTGGGCAGTCTTGAATGATGTGTTGGACAGTTCTTTGCACCTGACAGCTCTCGCAGGTCGGTGGGTCTAGTCCTCTTATTAAGTAGCCTTGTGAAAAGTCAAAATGCCCAATTCTTAAGCGGCAGAGGACTGTCTCTTTTTTTCTGGAGAGTCGGTTACTAGTTTTCCATTTGGAACAGTGGCTTTTTATTCCTTTTAATTTGGTTTCTATTTGTTGCCATACGTTCTGCCATATTACCCGCAATTTTTTTTTATATGATGTGTAAAATCTTCTTTTGGTGCTTCGTTAATTATAACTGTTGGATTTTTTTCTCTCTTTCTCGCGTCCTAACATTATAGACGTAAATTCAATTACTTTTTAATAGATATAGAAAATGTTTATTTAAATCAAGAGATAAGCCACGCCTTCATTCTGACAGACACAACCAGCACAGACATAAGCAGTGATCTCATTAGCTACAGCAAATGGTGGCGGTGGGGTTGCTGTTGCCATTACTGTCTCGTTAGCGGACTAAGTTGTGCGTCGACTCTCTGATTGGGTTTTACAGCAACTAGTTTAGCCTGCAAAAGTTAATTCCACTTCCAATTTATATAACGCTCATCGGGTGCAACTATGGCGCAACTGCGCATCTGAAAATGTTTAGGAGAAGTAAAAGAATTCTAATTAATATTATATAAGTAAGATGATTTTTAAAATAGATTCAACTAGTGTAAATATTTTCTATCCATTCAAATTTTGCTTATTTTGTAATGTGGTGTTGATTCGATTAACTCGTCCTTTCGAGTCTTGTAGGTGGGTCTTATATTCTGAAAGGAAGCCAAGATACCAGACCGTATTTGAGAAGGGAAGCGGTATAGAGTTAAAAAATCTGAAGTAATTTCCACGATTCTAATTAAAAATTAAACAATGAAGCAAAAAAATAATTGTCCGAAAATGCTCCGAAAAAGGGAGAAAGGTGAAGTGATTATATTCAATGAGAGTAGACTCCGGCTGACTTAGACCCCAGGAGAGATGCTCCATTATCAGCCCGCTCCGCGCAGGCCCATTACTCCTCATTCTTCTCCGTGTATAAATCTAAATAAATCCCTCTCCCCTCGCCAGCTTGCAATCTGTATACTCTACTAATTGCTACGTGTGGATGAGGCCATCTTGTTAGCAGCTGCGGCATATTTCTTAGTCAGTTTTAGCGTCTTTGACAACTGGAATACTAAACAAACTGTTAAATATTGAGAGGGGATGAGCTAGCAGCATATTCAACCACTATCACTCGTTATCGGATTCGAGTCCGGCTGTGGTGTATATCAATTGACCAAATGATTCGTTGTGACACTCGTAAAGTACTTCAGGGCTCTACAAACTAGATATTCCGGGAACTCATGGTAAAAAATCTGGTGCGCTCAACACACCACTTTCACTTACTCTTTGAACTTTGAATAAAAATTATTTTCTGGCCATGTTAGGCTATTATAAAATGTTTTAAATTGCATTTTAAACTGAGCTAAAGCTAAAAAAACACAAATGCTATTAAAATAACAAAAGTCCTATTTATTATATCACCGGTTGATTATGAAATGTACGATTCGTTGATTATGGATTGTTCGATCCATTGATTATGAATTGAACGACTATAAGTCATTAAACTGTTATTTTCCATTGAAAAGTTTATTAAAACGGAATTAAGAGATTTGCAGTGTCTGTCATAGACAGGTCAAAAGTTGTCACACTAATTGTAAGTGGATTCTGTTGGAATATCGCAAAAAGAAGAATTATCAAACTATTCACTAATTTAATTTTCTAAAAGGTTACATGATGATTTTTCGGAATAAACGGACGATAGATATCTAAATATTTAAATATATTATGAGATCTAGAGTTATTAAACTACAGTAAATATATTTAGGATTATAAACGTATCTATGAAATATTTTTGTATTTCACTTCTTTTTTCACACAAGTACAATGAAATGGTAGAGGAATATCACAAAGAGAAGATCTATCGAATTATTCACTAATTTAGTTTTCTAAAAAGTTATATGACACTATTTTGGAATTAACTTTAATACCTAATTATTTATAGAGAAATACACACAGACACACAGACCATTTGTCGGGACTTGGTCATTTCGACTCAGGGTACCTCAAAACGTCTATTTCCGTTGAAAACTCAGATTCAAAAATTTTCTCGATCGCAATACTTACACTTACTATATATTACATATATACGTAAGTGAAAGTAAAAAAGGGGTCGTGTTTTATACTGAGTTTTTTCCTAATAAATTGATCATATCCATATGCCTGATGAGAAAAATACACGTCTTCCAGCACATAGCCGCTGGAATACAAAATGACAGCTATGTAAAGAAAAAGACTCTATGTAGGTTGTATGCGTATAAATAGAGAAGCCTTATGGATATATAAAGCCAACAACCCTTTAAATTTATAATATTTACAGTCTTAAGACATGAAATAATAATCAGTTACCCCATGCCCCTGGATTTAATGTAGAAAAAATTGAATTTACGATTAAAAAAGATTACTTTTTTTCGGTTTTTTACTTATATCAGCGAAACTATGCGTTCTATCTATAATAATTACATGTCTAAAATTAAAGCTGATAAAATTTTCAATAGAAATGGTTATATCAATTTTTTTGCTATATTTTATAGTTTTCGTGATATCCGTCCTCGTAATTCAGTAACCTCGAGAATAAATTGTTTTTGCGTCGCATTTATATCATTATTTGACTCGCCAACTATTTATCTTTTCATTTTACGAAAAAGTCAAGGAGAAGAAAATTGTTTAATATTAAATTTTTCTTAATAATATATATTATTTTACTACATTATCTTCAACCATTTAAAGGCTAGACCAATTGTAATTTAATGATTAAAATCCGATACACAATAACTTACTTTTAGCAATTTTCGTTATTATACAGCTCTTAATCAGTATATAAGACAGGATATATATGTATATTGAGTAAGCCAATGTACACAAATTTATGTTGTCTTGCGAATGCGATGCAAAAAAATGTTTTTGTTTTTTTTAAATAGGGAATTACGTGGACGGATATCATGGAAACTATAGAATATAGCGAAACAACTAATAACTATTTCTATAGCAAACTTTGTCAACTTTAATTTCATAAATCATATTATTATCAAAGATTGGTGGCTTTATATGTCTAGAAGCCCTCTCTCTATATATACGCTTACAACCTATGTAGAGTCTCTATCTATCCTCCCATGGCCGCCATTATTTATTCCAGCGGCTATATGCAGATGGACGTCTCTGTTTCTCATCAGACATGTAGATATGGTCAATTTACAAAGACAAGTCTTATTATGAAATATAAGGGAGGAGGGGAGCTTTTGAGGTGAAGTCTCCGTCACTCTCTCCCCACAAAATGGTAAAATATAATAATTTTTTATAGAAAAAAAATATTAAAGTATTATTGTTCGTGTAATTGCAATTGATAGAACTTCAAGAATCACTTAAACACTATTTCATATAGGTATTTTATTTCTTTCCTTTTTTTTTCAAATTAATGATCATTATATATGTGAAAAAAAGTTTTTTTGATATATATCAAATTTGTTTATATGGCCACTAGTGTCCATGACTAAGATACTTTAGATCAATTTGAAACGGACATCGTAGTTCACAAGCCCGCTACCAGGCTCTGCCACATGTACATGCTGAAGCATTTACATTCTATTTTATTTCTTTTTATTTTAACGTAAAAAACTGCAGCATTGACTTGTAAATACGTATATAGATTTTATATATTTTTAATAATAAAATTTTATGGTTCTAAGGTATAACTGATCCAAGCTCAAAAATAATAGTAACTGAAAGGACTTTAGGTCGCCATTTTTATCATGGTGGATTAATTAATAGCATTTTTTTATTGACATACCAAGAGAAAGAGAAATTCTTCTCTCCTCCCTTCGGAGAGCCAGGACACCTATCGTAGTCAGAGTCGATGAGTATATTCTATGTATATTTTTGGTTCCTTATTCAATCGGGCTTTTTCTTTCTCCTATGTACCTTTAACTTTTTCTTCTACCCTCTATTCCATAAACGGTCTGGATGCTCATCCTTTAGCTTGTAGTCCTATGTACTAAGTCTGGAGGCTCATACCTTCGTTGGTAATTCTTCCCCCCCTCCCTCCTCAAAGTCTAGGGATTAGTCTCTCCTTTCGTGGTTACCGTCCTGCGATGTCTTAACGCTGTTTGTTCCCTTGCCTCGCTGACCGAAAGAGAGTTGTGAGCTCATCCTCCCGATACTTGACGTCTTCCATTCTTCGACTCTGAACACTCTCAATAGAGACTTTTTGTGTTCTTTATTTACCTACTTTTACAAATTAGTTAATTAAGAATGAAAACATGACGATTGTGCGTGATATCGGGCAAATCATTTCCTAGTACTACCCTTTGCTTAAAAGGTACAGAGTTAAATATAGAAGGGAATAAACATTTTTGGGTTTTTGTGGGACCATTTATTTGATTTATTTATCATAGGAACAATATTGCTTTTAAAGATAAAATTATTTTTCATAATTATAATTATATGCTAAAATTTAGTGTGCGAAGTGTAGGCGTTGTAATTTATAAAAAAACTTTAATAACTATAGTTTTATAACTTTAACCACACTAACAGATTAAAATATTTAAATAGTATCGTCGTATTTGAGCAAAAATGTATTTATTTAATTAGGTTGGTAAGAACCATTGTCAAATAAATAATGTTTCGCAATATTAACTTCCATTCCCTTGAAAAGTGATTGCTTTGAAAACATAAAGCATTAACTGCTTACGCTGATTTGTTAAAAACTTATGTGTTGCAAAAGGAATTCAGGATTTCTATGTTATTTTTTTAGTTGGTTGCAACAACAATCAACTTACTAATAACTCCAGAAACTTAAAGGAGCAAAACATATGTGAATGTTTTAAAATATTCGAAATGATAGCTATTTGAGAATAAATAGGTGGCAGAATTAAAATAGAATTTACTAAAAAAATTACTTTATTAATTTGAGATATCTTTAATACAGAATAATATACAAACTACGTGAAAATCTTGATGTACAAATACTATGTATAATAAATAAAAACATGATTAAATGAATTTAATAATGACTTTGTGAAGATATGGTTTGAGATGGACTGTTTTGAGAATCATGCCATGATATATTTTAAAATTAGTAAATCTATTATTGGGAATTAAAACTCTTCAGCCCCTAAGGCCGGAAAAAGACATAAGACCTCGAGATTGTGTACCAATATTCAGGGTGGGGCAAGGATGGATTTTGATTGGTTCTCAATTTCGGTGGATGTAAACATTATTTCAACACCCTAAAAGTAACAAGTTATTTAAACCGTTACTATTTACCAGTTATTCTAAGAAAAGGCCTTCTTCACTCCTGTATCCTTAAGTAACTGTATATGTGTTTGGTGTCAGCATATTTTAACTTTTCGGCACCTCATAATAATTTTAAAAGATTTTTTTCTATTTTCAATATACAGCAACTCCTTTCGTAATCCTCTTGCAGCAATCCTCTTTTACATCTTCCACCCAGATCTTTCTTGGCCGTCCACTCTTCTTTCTATACTCTGGTTTGTGTAGGAGGAAAAATTTGGCCATCTGTCTTCTCCCATCCTTATTACGTACTCATACCAAGGAAGCCTTCCTGTTTTCAATTTTTTTTTTCATTAAATTTGCCATTGCGTTGTAACGCATCAAGCATATGTGTTGGAGTTTATTCTATCTTCTTGTATTCTTGATATTTTCTTAACTTGTCAGCAGAAGATCTCTAGGCCACTGCCTTTTTAGTCGTCGTTGAGGCTCACCAGGTAACAGGGAGGAAGACAGAGATAGAACGAGTGGAATATATTTTAATAAATATATTATATAAATATAAAATAAAATATATATTAAAATATATTTTTCTAATAGCACTATTAGATATATGCTGTATCCTTGAGATACCGCAGCTTCTTTTAAAATCCTTATCTAGTGCTAATAATTTTTGAACATATTGATGTTTTACTGTCCAGGTTTCGGCACAGTATAGGACTGTACCTAATAGAAATGAATGGTGTATTTTTTTGTTTCTAAAGAAATAGGACTATTCGTATCCCATAGGGCCAAGTTCAGAATCTCAATAATCTTTGTTCCTCGAGATATCGTGGATGAAATATCTGTATCAAGGATTTCTTTTTTATTTATCCATATTCCTAAATACCGGGATTCTGAGTTCCAGGGAAGATTCCCAAAAAAATGCATTTATAATTCCCGGATCTCAGCACGAATATTATTAGAATCACAACTATCAAAAACTTCTTTTAAAAAATACTATATAATATAGTCCTGGAATAATTTGTTTACAGTTCATATAAAATCTATATGCATAATTCAACTTAAAATAAATCTCAGTTGTTAAAGAGGATTGTAAAAAAAATGCCAATAAATCAACCAAAAAAATAAGAAAATGGTGTTTTTTTTTAATTTGCTTATAGATTTGGGGTGGATCGTTTTTGACCAAATAAATTTATAATTTCAATATAAATATTTGTTGAATTAGTTTTAAAATTACTTGGCTTATTTAATTTTAAGAAAACCAGAAAATGTTTTTTACCTGGGTGAATATATAACAAAGAAATGTTTATAATAAGAAAGAAGATAAAAACAACGAGATTTGATTGGAACTTTATACAAATTATTATCATAAACAAGTATTTTTAATGAGTCGTATATTATATAATTTTTGGCTGTTAATTCAAAATATTTAGAATATAAATATAATATAAAATATAACCGAATAAATAATATATTTAAAAATGTTAATATTGCTAATAAAAGTCGAAACTTAATATAATGTATTAAATTGATAAAAGTTTTCTTGTTTAATAGATTTTTTATTGGTGAAGTACATTTGTGATAATATCGTAGTTTTCTAGACTTTATTCTATTATTTTATAAATAAAGATCCTCCTAAAAATGAACAACCAAAATAAGATTGTTTACCACAAATATATCTTAATTTATTTAACGTGTTACTGGAATTAATTAGTTGTGATTGAATTAATTTTACTGTTGTTTATTGTAACAAATATTGATAGGGATCTGAAGTTTAACAAGAATTAGGAAAATACAAGCTTAGACTTGTCTGTAAACTGTTCTTAATAAATGGAAGCTCATGAATTCAAATTCTCCTTGATTAAATTTAATTTTCAAAGAATTATTTAGACTGCTGGGTCAGTGAATCATGTGTGAAGTCGATGTGTCCACAGAGGGCCGCGGTATCGCCTGCATATGTTAGCATGTCGGGTTATGCAGCTCACTATATCACTACATACATCACATGTGCTACGTATAACATGTCTCTATGTGATATACAACAGCAGTATATAAATCAATCCTTGAAGTACACATGAAGGAAATGGGTATTTACGAGTTTTTAGTACCTAATTAAATAGACAAAGTTTGCCTCCTCCACATTGAAAAGCTCCAATTCCAAGAGTTTTCGTAAATAAAATAGTTGTAGGTTGCGATAAGATGAAGCTATTTACGAAGTTTCAGGCCGATGTTAATAATTAGATGAAAAAAAAAATGGGTCTGTTCCACGGACTAACTGTACAGTATTATTGTTCTTCTCTCATAACTTTCTTTTTCTTCCTAAATTTTTTTTTCTTAATTTTTCGGGGAGGGGGATGGGTGTGGTTAGTTGTTGCATCTGAAGGAGATGATAATCTTCGAAATTATGTCTCAACCACTAAATTTGATGAATAATAAACGAGAATATGGGGTACTAAGAAAACAACGCCTTTGAGATATATTGAATCTAATTAACAAATGTATTCCTTTATGAATGGCGTTCTATCCCCCTTCCACTCCCATTCATGAGTGCTATTATATTACTCTAAACTTCACCCTCCCCCCTCCAATATTTTCTAAGCGCCGGCGCCTACACCAGTGTTTATTTCGGCAAAATTTATGTGTGGCGCAACATGTAATATCAAATCACCAACATGTAAGCGAGATTTTAATGAAACGCCTATTTAGAATATTACTTTTTTTTCGAAAATTCTTAATTGATATATATTACAAATCTGTCTCATCTAAGGACTATAGTAATAGTAATATAAAATTAGCTCATTCACACTATATACAATAAATAAACAGCAAAATAATGATACTAAAAATAAATTTATATAAACTAAAAGAAACTAAACTAATCAAAATAGCTACTTAAATTCACACATGCTTTTATACAATATTTACAAAAGTCATCTACTCAAGATCTCCGAGCCAAGCCTTTCCCACCACTCGTGGAAGGAAATACAGGACTCTAGGAGATCCCCGCGCATCTTACTCCGCCGCAGAAGATTAATAAATACTTATTATTACTTTCAGTTCTTAGTACTTATATTGTTATTACTTAAATATTGTTATCACTTCCTTATCATACTATAATAGATAATATTGTTAACTTCTTGCAGATCTATAGTGGCCGCGGTGTCCCCAGCCGTGGTTGTGCCCTGCCTCTTCCGGCTGAGGAACAAAGGCTACGGGGTGGCCAAAGGGATTCCCACCCTTATCATCGCCATATCCGGCATCGATGACGCCGCTTCCGTCGCCGCCTTCGGGATCATCCACAGCATCATGTTCTCTTCCCGTGAGTAGATCCAAATCTAAATATTATACAATTTAGTTTATTATACTTTTTTTTATTTTATTTGTCTAAGGAAATTCCTGTACAAATAAATATAATGGTATATTTAACAATGTTAGATCTTGAGTTTAGTACTGCATTCAAACATAACATTAACAATGTCCACAGCATTAAGTATGACAAATATAATAACAGATTACTAAACGATATATACATAATAATTAGTAAAACATTTTTTTTTTTAAATATTCGAGAGGTATAAGACAAATGACAATATAAATAAGCATTAATATATGTTATATGATTAACTTTACCACTTAACAGTTCAATGAACAGCCCTGTATGAAATAATACAGTTTATTTTTTCGTAGTGTCTATTTTCAGTATCTCCTCCACACTAGCATCTTCTCTGGATTCAGTGATAAATGCCTTCAAGTACTTATTTCTCGGCTCGTTGAACTTGATACATTGGATCAGAAAATGAGTTACCGGGTCAGCTATAATTATACTTAAATTATCAATTGAAAGATATTAATTAATTTTTTGAAAAATTTATCTAGAAAACACTTACTGACCAAATGATGATATATTATAGACAAATAGCATCTTGGTGCGTGGCTAACAAAATTCTACTAGTTGACTTTCAGCCCTGGTATTCATTAAGATATAATTAGATAGATTAAGGAAACATGGACATTCGTAAACATATCGTCGGCACAATGTTAGTAACGAATGTGAAAAATCACTTTTTTCAATTTCTTTCGTTTTCCATAGTACTGCAGTACTATCATATTACTTTTTTTTTTATTTATTTAGACATATAACATTCTGTCACAGGGACAATAATTATATTGATAAATGAACACATTCACACCGTATATACAAAAAAGAAACAAAATTAACAAAAGTAGAATAATAAATAAATAATAATAAATAAAAACTATATACAATAAAAAAATAAGCTAAATATAAGTAAATTAAAAACATAAAAATACAGTCATACCTACATACAATATATACAATCAGGCGGGGAACCCAAATCCCTGCGCTACTCTCTCAACCGCCTCACCGGTGCTAAAGCCGGTGGAGTTTGAGCGAGAGCGCTATCATATTACTAGTCATTACTTTCTATTCAACAAAAAACCGTGTCACTTAAAAAAAAAAACAACACAAATCTCGAATTTTATAATGAAAATCGGCCCATTATTTATACAAACATTTTTGTAGCTCTCGTTGACTGCTATAAATCCTATAAATATCTCCTCCCACCTACGAGACACCCTGTAGATAAGTTAAAAGATTAGACCAAATTAATGAAAAATAATTAATGTTTAAACAGATAAACCTAAAATAAAAAGGAACTCAGCTTTAAGGCCCACTAGACACAGCCTAAGGGCACGTTCAAAAATTAATTAAACAGAGTGTTAAGTTAACCATCTTTTGTATAATTTATTTAATTGCATAATAGAATTGGAAAATAAATTTTATTTTGGGACGAGGCCCCCTTAGAATAACAATAATGTTACAAAAGAAAAAATACATATCTGGCCAAAAACTAATTTAATAAAGATTCAAACAATAAATACAACAACTTAAATAATAATATGTAAATAACTAAAAAATGAAATAAAATCTACCCAACAATACTTATAATTCTACTGGAAAAAATAACAAAAAAAAAAAAAAAAAGAAAATATAAGAATTACTATAACATTTTAAAATATCAAAAGTACGTGAATAAAAAGTATTGACTTTTTATGTTAAAACATAAACCGCTAAAACATACAAAATATATACCTAGTAAAGATATATTACTGACAAAAGATGATCAACGCGATAACAATATTGCATTATACCGGCACAAGATATATAAAATAAGAATAAATAAATAAATATAATAATTATATTATTATTATTATACATTTATAATAATTATTATATTACTTGAGTAAAACTGTCTCAAAATATTTAACAGGGGTGGTAGGGACAGACCTTTGAGCGTCCAAAGTTTTAAATCCGACCATTCAATTATAATCACTTTATTTATTTAATATTTTAAGGTTAGAATGTAGGAATGTGACATCACATTCATGCATAATATATGGGAACTCCTCTTCTTTAGCTTATCGCACTGCATGATTTTTAGATAAATTTATTTTCAGTTTTTCAGATTATTATTTCACTCATTACACCACAGTGTAAACTCATCACCATTCGTGTGATAAGTTTAGCAGTAGATAGAAAATAAATTATATAACAATGAAAACGAAAAAAAAAAATTACATCTAAAAACATTTGCACCCTTAAAAAAAGCAACCTCCAAACAGTAAAAAAAATAGATCTTGAATAAAAATCTTTTTCACTAATATCACTTGTGATATTTCTTTAATATGTAATGATAGCAAGGTCATCTTTATATGCAAATAAGATAGCGTTTCAATTTATAAATATTTTTGAAATACATATCAATATATTTATTTAAATAAATAAATACTGGCTGATGTGGTTTAATTTAAACCATCTAAATTATTGTTAAAAAAATTATTTATAATTTTATTTATTATAAATATGACTTCATAAACTATAACTACTAAACGAAATATTTAGGCGTATTTTAACAAGAATATTTATAAGAAAAGAAAAGAATGAAAGATGACGAACTATTTAAAATATTATAAGGCGTTAAAATAAGTGAATATTAGGAGATAAAAACTAATTAGATTTTATTTATTATAAATATGACTTCATAAACTATAACTACTAAACAAAATATTTAGGCGTATTTTAACAAGAATATTTAAAAGAAAAGAAAAGAATGAAAGATGATGAACTATTTAAAATATTATAAGGCGTTAAAATAAGTGAATGTTAGGAGATGAAAATTAATTAGAGCTTCAATAAGCAATAACACTGTTGCCAGATCTAATGCATGTCTTCACCATCTACTTATTAATGTTCCCTTTCTAATCCCTAATATCTGAAACACTTATAGATTTACATTTATCAAAATTTAAATTATATATATATATATATATATATATATATATATATATATATATATATATATATATATATATATATATATATATAAGCACATGTAGATAATTTAATAATAATTATTATATTTAATTTAGTAAAGGAGATTTTATTATTTAAATAGTAACGGAAAATTTTCCGTTATTATTTAAATAATAATTAATGTGAATAATAATAATACATTTCGGGGTGGTTTCGAAAATGATTTCGGGTTCAATTTGTTTTCCTTTTTTTTTTTTTTTAATATTTCTTATAATGATTAAATAGTAATAATATGAGCGAGTCTGATAATTCTCTTGTGCGGTATGCGGTTGGATGTCATGATAAGATCGTTTGTTTTAATTAGCAAAAATTGACAGATTTTTTTTTCTTTACGTGCAGTTTAAAGATACAGTTCTGTGTGATTATAGTTTTAAAACTTTAACTTCATGTTTGATAATAATATTTTTCAACTATTATTGATATAATATAAAATTATTGATTAATATATTATTATTTAATTAAATAAATATATCAAGCGAATAAATTTGTTTTCGATAAACTCCAGAGAATGTTCATGGATAAGAGAATTAGAAATAATTTCTTTTTTAACAACCAAAGTTTGGGAGATTATGAATTTTGTGCCACAAAAATAATTTTGGGACCATCTTCTGGCAAATTGTCGAATCTGAACTGCGAAAAGAAGAGCGGAATCAGTAAAGTCATTTTTAGAATTTTTTCACTTTGCTAGAAATATAAGGGAGTGGGGTGGTAGGGCACTGAGCTTCCAATGCTAAAGGTTCCAGGTTCGAATCCCGGCTAATGGCAGAAAATTTATTTATCTGTTTTATTGGCCGTGGGGCAAACCCTGTGTCGGGAGATTCTCCTGGGGCACACCCAGCCTCTATAAAGTGGGTACCATTAATTACATAATTGATTAAGGAGGAAAACCTGGCGGTTGAGCGTGATCTCGGTCAAATCACCTCCTTGCACAACCATTGACATAGAAACAGTGCTTTCCCTAAATAGTACTGAACCCAAGTCCCTTCATGGGTTGTAGTGGTACAGGTTTTTTATTTTAGAAATATATACGTTGTAGTAACGAAATATCACAATCGTAAGTTTACATTTTGTAAGATCCAACAATATTTTAAAGCATGGTATTAATCTATCTTATATCCCAAATTCATTAGTTTTTAATTACATTTCGGAACGCCATGACCAATATGACATTACCGCTATAATAGAAAGTGTTGCCCAAATGCGAGACCGTGACGAGTCTTGAACAAGAGTCTCGCAGCAGTCTTGCAGTTGAATTGAATTGAATTAGAAATGCTTTATTAAATATGTATAAATTATAAATTTCCAAAATGCAAAGAACATTTAAACGGCAGGATTACTCGTCTGCCGGAATTGTTATATGTTTTACATGTACAGTACAAATAAAGACCTTATAACAACTGCATATACATGAATGACTAATAACTAATAAAACAACTAACACAACATAAAATAATAAATATTTTGAATAATTTATGTCTTATAAATAATAATAAAGGAAAATAATGGAAATCATATATAATAATATGAATAAAACTGACCACAAATAAATTAGACGGATCATTGTCAATGTTGGATGTAGCTAATTAGAAAGGTGTTTCCATGTCGAGCAAAACCGACCATTTTACGGCATTCATTCACAGAGGCATTTAGAAGGAAAATTAGGATATCATTTCGGATCGGGCTAGTTTCTAAGAAATTCGATACGAATTTGACCAAGCAACAGTATTTCAGTTACTTATTAGCTTATTACTATAGAGATATTACTGTATTTTTTTAAATAGGATAAGCCTAACAGATGAAAAAATTATAGGAGTTAAATGCAAAAGTATATTGGTTATACCAATTATTAACATATAGTAACTAAGATTGTCATGTATTAGTAACTATTTAGCCTTAATTTTTATTATTTTTTTAAATCGATTATTTTGTCTCGGTCTTGCAATGTTCAGGCGGCCTTGGTCTTGGTCTTCTAAAGTGGAAGACCAAGACCGATTTGGGCAACAATTGACTAAATAGAAGCAATTGAGCCATTGTTTATATGAACTTTTTTGTAGATCTTGATGGCATCCTTCTGAATATTTCCTTCTACTTACGAGACATCCTGTATATATTTGTGGTGTCAGGATCGAACCTTCGGGTTCGCTAGGCATTTTATTATTATTTAAATTATTATCTCGTTTTTAAGATCCCCTCTCCTTAATCCGAGGAGAAGCCAGCTAGCATGATATAGGCAAGACATTCCCCTCGATCCATGTTGCGACCACACCTGCTACGACCCTTCGTTGAAGACCTCCGCGGTCGGCCTGGACGGGACGGCCGAGATATAATATAATACCTCGGCGATGGCGGAGGCAGTATTTAATTCAGATCGACCCGCCTTCCTCTGGCACTTTATTCTCCGGTATCTGAACACTGTTTGTTAGCCTTCCATTGTTCCTCTTCCTCCACTGCGAGGCCCCACAAAGGACTCACCCAGCTGCGCGGAAGAAAACAGAATATTTAAAATGAGCTGTGGACATAATCGCAAGGAATAAAGGAAACTGGC
This sequence comes from Nezara viridula, assembly GCA_928085145.1. Lineage (NCBI taxonomy): Eukaryota > Metazoa > Arthropoda > Insecta > Hemiptera > Pentatomidae > Nezara > Nezara viridula. The sequence continues at coordinate 575,537 of OV725077.1, read as the reverse complement.
AATTTATGTGTCCTTTAGGGCTCCTTTCATACGCTCATTTTTTAAAGGGATGCCTCTTTTGTTTCACTTATTATTTTTCTCCCGCTATGGAAATCATCGGGCCTTTTATCATTCACTTTTTTTAATAAAAAGAGAAAAATGATACAAAACTCAAGGTTACCTTTATGACGAAATTATTTTCATATCATTTTTTTTTCGACCTGAAAATGGATAAAATATATTTTCAAGAGATACAGATACTAAAAAATATTTCAATGAATTCATCACTATCTCAAGTTTGGGGAAGCAGTTAACAATGATGTGATGAGAACATTTGATATAATTATTAGGTTGTTTTCGGATGATTTGGAAAATATTAGGTCTCTTATCCCACAGTTGATAACTAACTTATCAATATTTCGTAACCATAAAGAAATATATAAAAACTAATTTTATTAGTATTCCCAAGGTTTGGAAATATGATAGTCCGTGGTACAGATCCCTTTTTTATCAAATTATTAACTTCGTGAACAGCTTTATCTCATCGTAACCAACAAATATTTTTTCTTCATTAATCATCAATTCGATACTTAGTTTCGAGGTATATAAGTAAAAATATTTGTTTCAGTGATTTATTCTTCCAAAATCACTCAACTACATCATAATGTTTCGGGATCCACTTTTATGTCCCATCTTTATACTAGAAATAACAACATTATCGCTATCAACAATTATATACAAACAGTACAGCATTTATTAGTATAATTTTAAACAAACGATAATTTAATTTTTTTTTGCCAATCTTGCCAGTATCCCACATCATCTTATTCTCCATAAGACTTGTCATTATATATTTTTTTTTTATTGTCATTTTCCTAAAATGCAATAATTTTAAATTTATCATTTATTTAATTATTACTATTATTATATGTATTTAACCATTTTCAATATTGAATATTATTACCTTTAAATCATATTTTAGTCTCCTCTAGGGACTATTGTATGTTTTATTCACCAAAATTCTCGAGGCGTTTTCAATCTTGTGATTTGCAAATTTTGTCTATTTAATTAGGTACTAAAAACCCAATACTTTTTACTTGAATCAGAAGATAATATAATCAAAAGTTCGGGAGGGGGAGGGGGAAAGGTGGCCTACAAAAATATTGGTTCGTTTGACGTGACTTATAACCCCAAAATGTCAAAATATCGAGATTACATAGGCCAAATATTTTTGTATGCCACCGTTTTTTCCCGATTTTTTTCCGATCTCCAGATCGAAAACGCTCTATCTAATTCTGAGAATTTTAGTAGATAAAATATTTGTATGTTACAACAAGACGAAGCTATTTACGAAATTTTAGGTGGATATTAATAATTTGATAAAAGTAGGTATGTTTTTATGACAATAATCCTAGACTATTAAAAACCCAACAGACTAAGTTGAGAGACCAAACCAATATTTTCAACACATAAACCACATCCTCATTATAATAAAAGGAAGAAAAAATCTAAAATCCATGAAGGGTCTTCTGTTCAGTAATTTGTAATGAAGTACGATATAATCGCCAAGTTTTCCCTTTAATTAAATATTTAATTAAGAGTGCCCACATTATAGAGGCTGCTTAAGTCCAGGAGTGTGTCCTATCTACGATTCACGGTTGATGATTATTGTAGAATTACCTGTCATCAGCCGGATTCGAATTCAGAACCTTTACCTTGAAAGTCAGTGCCGTACCACTGAGCTACCCCATTCATTACAATAATTGTTAACTAAACGACTTGAATTGATTAAAGATTTTTTATTGAATATTAATGGTAGTTGAATTAATTACTGAAATCGTTCTGATTTGATGAATATTATTTTATTTCTCATAGCGAAATAATAATTTTAAGTTGTTTCATGAATCAATAAATAAAACTAATACCAAAAATATATTTATTTAGAAATGTATTATAAAAAATGATGTCTAATATTTTGCAATACGTTAATCAAATTGCTACCAATGGATAGTTTCTCTACAAGTCTTATCATTTATGTCTGTCTCAGATTTATTAGGTATATTTTTATTTTAATACAGTCTTAAATTGAATGAATTATAAAAAAACAAGAAATTATACACTTATGTAACATCTTATTGCCTTATGTTTACTGTTTACCACGTTTCACAACTTTTATATACTTCATAATAACATTACTTTTAATTTTTAGATTGAAATTAATGAAATTGGTACCACACCACTTTTCCCCAAATTTCCTATAGCATTGGATAAAATTGAATGAGCAGTTTTTGTAATGTAGGAACTTTTGCACATTCATAAGCAAAAGTAAAGGATGGAATTTGATAAAATTGATATTGGGTCTTTTTTGTCCTGATCTTTAACATTCCTATAGCTCTGAGCCTAACCAAACTACCATTATCTGATATATTGACGTATCATATGTTTTCGTAAACACGTGTGCAAGTAGGGGATAAAATTGATAAGTTATAATCTATGTACCAATTCGCACAATCACTGAAAATTTTATCAACATTAGCATTTGTTATTCTCGTCTCGACTACAGACGCACAGGGACAGGCAAATTATTATATATATACTGAATTATATAACTGGCTGAGCCTATGTTCTAATATATTTGTAATAATAATATATATAAATGTAATAAATATTTGTTTCAGATTCCCTTTACTTCGAGATTCTATTGGGTCTCCTCTCAATTGTTGTTGGTATTTTGTTCGGAGTACTGTGGGGTATCCTGGCTTCTTATGTACCAGAAAAAGATGATGTAAGTTTGAAATTATTTTTTAAGAATATTAAAATATTCTTTATTGATACAATGTTTGTTCATAAAATATAATTGAAGAAGAAAAATACTTATACATTATTCCAAATTAAAGTAATTATATTGTTGTAATAGTTGGTTGGGTGGGAAGGAGTGGAAACAGCAAAACACAAAAAAAAATACATACAAATAAGTAGCTTTATTTTCATACAGGCGACGTTTCGGCTTATGTTTCAAAACTTCCTCAAGACTAAATAAAACAAGAAAGTCGTATAAAATAAATGAATACTTTTGTGTAATATATATATTTATATATCCATATATTTTATATACTTGTAATCTTGTTTTTATTAGCCTACAATTTAGGCCGAAATGCCTACTCAAATTAAAAAAAATCTATTTATCTTAAATTGTATGTTATCACATTGAAAACATTATTTTTACTTAAAATCAGAGCTAAAATAATGAAATTAAAATATGATTAATTTATTAGTACAAAAGAGGACGTTGTTAAGTTACTTTTCATAGTGGGTAAGATAATATTAATAATAATAAATAATATGTGATTGGAAAATATATTTTTTTCTAAAAATACTAGGGGAGTACCTCCTGTCCGCCTAACGGCAGGCAGACCCCCATTATACAAATTAAAAAGGTGTTTGAAAGATAGAAATTGTTAAATAAGAGAATAGTTGAAACCTTACATCCTGAAGAATAAAAAAATGTTATCCAGGATCAGGGCGCAGTATCAGTAAGCCCGCACGATAGTTGTGCTCTGCGTTTTCGCGGCTGTTGTGTCCAACTCGGCGTCGCGTTAAGATACAATTTTAAATAATATCTCATTACAGAGAGGATGAAGTCCTGAACAATTCCCTTGCTTACAGTATGTTGGTTCGATTTTTCGTTGTTTTTTTTTAGTTTTTTCTCACGAATGTTGTTAATCAATTGTTTATTTCAAGTTTTTTATTTAGTTCGGTTTTTAGTTTCGATTTTTAAATGGAGTTTAATCCATGTGCACGAAAAAATTCAATTAGTCGACTTTATCCGAGCGTAACATTTCGATAATCTGACGCCTTATTCTGATTCTTTCTCCTCAACAGAAAGTGCAAAACGCCACTACAAAAGTTTTCACTTAAAAAATACGTAGCCTGATAATAGAAAAATTACCCGAACGGGAGGGACATTTTTTAAGATTTAGATTTTAAAATTTTGGTCAGCAATTTTTATATTTTAAGTTTTTTCTTTGTACACTATAAATAAGCGTTATCCAGCTCACCCCCGATGTCTTGTTGCCAAATATGAGATACACGCCGGAATATTTTATTGCTCAATTTATTCAATAATTAGTTACATCATACTTTAAAAATATACGAATAATGGACGAATGGATAAATTTTTCTTGTTTTGCAATTAAAAAAGCAATCTCACAAAAATTAATATAAAGGCAAAGGCAATAAGCCGCTTCAATTGTACACCTTTTTTATTTTCATATTAATTTTATCACAATTATATCCAATCGTGTCCAGCCTAATTAGGTTTGATAAGTATACGTTGAATAACTCCAACCTGGCGATGCCCCTTCAGAAGTCTGTAAGCTCCAAGCTGCTTCTTCTCAAGCTGCCACTCCACCTGCTTCGTGTCACGGAACAACAGATGTAGAACGGAGAAACATTGAAAGAATGGAAAATCTGGCAAAGGAAAAAAATGAACTAGGGGCACTGTTTTTTGTTCTTTAGCGCTAAATATTTATATAGAGAGATTTGCTGGTTTAAGTTTAGCAAATTCTTACTTCGACAGTCTGACAGATCTAGTCTCCATGTCTTAATATTTTGGAATATTTAATATGACTGCTTAGGTTTTATAAAAATCATCATATTAATGAAAAATTTCATGTGTAATAAGAAGTTTAAAAATCATCTTTTAAATAGCTTTATTGGCCATCAGATATTATTGTTTATCTATATTGTTAATAATATCTGTAAATTTATGTTATCTTTTTTTGAACTAGTCACTAGAGAATGTCAATATGCAAAATAATTGCTATAATTATTAATAAACAAATTTTGATACTGAAAAAACAATTATACATTGAATAAAGTTTGTTATGTTCATTCCTATCACAATATTTATTCATATTAGAACATATAATTTTGCTGCAGAATAGGTTTAATTAGAAACTATCTGTATTTAACTGTTTTATGTAAGTTATATCCAAATTTGACCAGTTTAATATATTTTTACTTCCCCTTAGTAAATAGTCCGTTACCCTGACAAGCTTTTCTGATCTTCTTCATAACAGGATATCGGAATGAGTAAATTGGTACAATTAAATATGTACAAACATGGTACAAATAAATATGCTATCGCTCCTCCAGGATTAGAAATTGAGTTGAAGCTAGTGATGGGATATCCAAGGCCCGATATTATTGTCATCGATATTAATAATATTATAACTATCGATACCATCAAAATGTCGGACTTGAAATATCAATAGTCGATATTTTCATCTATATTATAAACATTTATTAAATATGAATACCAATATAAATATTATAGCATTGGCGCATAAAAAAATATGTTATTTTCCTGTTTAAATTAATCAATGAAAATATCAATCATTCTACCCTCCTTTGTAAAATTAATTTTCTAATTCCTGCCCATCTTCGTTCCTTTTTTTCTTAGTTTCCATTCAGCCAATTATTTCTTGTATTCCTTCAAAGATCGGATTTAGCGAATTTATTCGCATCCTGCATAGATTTATTTGACAATCCGTGGCCTTGGTTTGAGAAGGTTCTAACTAACAAACTTGAGAAAATTGAGTTTACTGATTGAGAAGAGTCCCATGCTTATTCAACTCTACTTAAGCATGGCGTTCGATAGTCGATATCATCGAAATAGCCATATTTTCCTATACTACGCACTATATTCTAAATCTTCTAATACCAGTGGAAAAGTGGCACTGGGATCTTCCGGAGTCTTGCTTTGCCTTCCGCGTGTGGAAGGAAAAGCCTGGCTCGGAGATTCTTGGGCAAATGTATATATTGTATATAGTTATGATTGTGTTTAGAAGTTTTTATTTTATTTTATTTGTTTATTTTTATTTTTTATTTTTATTTACCTTCTTCATCAGTATTATTTATTTACTCCTTATATTTATATTTATTTCTTTATTATTTGTATATATTATATGAATGAGAACGTTTAGCCCTAATGCTTATAGCCATCCAGCAGTGGCTGATTGTATTATTATTCAATAAATAGATTTTTTTTTAAATATATATATATATATATATTCTAAATAAACCTGGCAAAATGAGTATATTTTTTTCTAACGATTAAATTAGATTTTTAAATTAAAATATTGAAGGGACGATATAAATATTCGATATTATCGTTGTTAAAATATCGAATACTGAAAGAAAAATATCATTATGTCGATCATATCGACCATCGATGGCCATCCCTAGTTGAAGCAGCTTTCAGCTTTCTCTTGGTCTGAATAGTAGATATTTTTTATATAAATTAATTTTAAGTGAGGCTTTATGAGTGTAGCAATGTATATCCTAATCCATAGCTAGCTCTGCATGTAATGTGAATATTAATTAATTAATGTAACTGATGGCTCGATGTCCCTTCCAGCCGTTCGTGGTGCCGCTGCGGATCCTGATCCTCCTGGGCGGCGGCCTCATAGCCGTCCTCGGGAGCGACCTGGTCGGCCTGGGGGGGGCTGGCCCCCTCGGCTGCATCGCCGCCGCCTTCCTCTCGGTCTACGCCTGGACCAAGCAGGGCTGGGACGTCGAGGATGTGAGTGCTCAGCTTGTATTTATCATTAGTAATAATATAATATATAATAGTCACAGTATAGTATTTGTATATTTATTACTAAAAATATATAAAATGGATATACAATTATTCATATTTGCTCCTCAAGACGAAGAAATACTAGTGACCTTGTCTTTTAGGTGCGATCTTAAATAGTGTATCTTTATACTTGAGGAAGAAGGTAAAAGTTTATGAATTTAAGGTTTTACACCTTAAACAAGCAACAATATCTCAAAAAACCAAAAGTGCAAAAACTATTGTTGAAGCAAATTTGAACTATATCAGTTATGGAAGTACACAAAAATAAATTATATTTATTTTCTTTGTACCTATATTTCAGGCCTCCTTTAGGGCTACTCGTTCAAAGTGATTCGGGCGAAGTAGTTCTTCGTCCGAATCCCTTTGAATGTGTACCCCTAATGATGGTCTCAAACATAGGCGACATGTATGGCTATTTGTAATTTATTGTACATTAGAAATCGTTTCATACTGTTGGGGCCAGGGGTACTTCAAAATCGAAGTACAAATCTTTCCCCGGTGCGTTTCCTCAAAGGTGGGGAAACTTAGAGTGAAAATAAAAACGTTGGGAAAGAGGGAAAAAAAAGAGTGATTAAAATGAGACCTGTAAAACATAAAAAAATGTGCATGCACAAGAAAATATTAAAAAATAAAAATATTTCAATACATAAAAAATGGAAAATAAAAAATCCCCTTTTGAACGTTTACAATTTATTGAATAAAAAAAGATCTAATTAAGTACAAAATTTAAAATAAATATTCGTGTAAAGTTGCGAGAAAATAAAACATAAATATAATATGTAGAGAAAATAAAAACAAATTAATATTAGGGAAAACATATATAAATAAACCCAACTTCTAAAATTATAAACAAAATCAAGAGAAAGAAAAATAACTGTCCAAAATAACAAAACTAATTTATTGAGAGAACCGAAAAATAACTTGATGTTCAATGTCTTGGTGAGAATAAAAAACAAAAAATACGAGCCAGGTTGGAGGTTCCACCTGGTTACCTTTCGATGTCTAGCTGTCGAGTAATCGATGGTGGCGTGGTATCGATATATATCGATCTCGATCGATTACAGAAGGTGGTGGTAGCCGTCCACTACGTGGATCCGGTGTCATCAAAGGCCAGCTCCAGACTGAGGACCCAGCAGTATTATCGCAGTATTTTGATGTCTTAATCCCTAAGACAGGGTATTACTGGCGGGCTGGAGCGTATACACAAACGCGATAACACATCGCAAACGAAGCCACATATACAAATAATATAAACTTAAATACATTTTAAGAAAAATTGTCCCTCAGCTTTTACATAAAATAAATAAATAACCATTTTATTATTGATATATAAAAAGGGGTGAATGATGAGAAAAAATAATAATTAAAAAATAAAGATGTGAGTGTATGCGGCGTTAACACATACAATAAGTAATATGTCTTCCTTATTTACATCTTATCTTATCAGAAAACAGTAATTAAAAAAATAATAAAATCTTATAAAATATTTTTCTCGACTCCGAGGGCGCATTGGCAAGAACCCTTGGACACGGGTATAGTATTTTTCCACCTAGTAACACCAAAAAAAGTTTCAATGAAATCGGTGACCCCGCCCTCTGTAACCGCAACCTCGCTTCCCGGATTTAGAATAGAATAGAAAATAATTTTATTTTGGGACAAATACAAAAAATAAACAGAAAGATAAATAACCAAAGAAAACATTAGTTAGACATACTATATACAAAACAAAAAAAAATCTATGTACAAAATACTTGGAACTATGCCAAGACACTAACTTAAAACTATTTAGAGTGGTAAAACATAAACATATACTTTAAGAAAAAAAATACATTAAATTCTTCTTAAAAATAAAGTATGTTTTTCTGTAGAAAAAAAAAGAAAGCCGTATCTGATATTAAAAAATTATCTGAGTATTTAAATGATGAATGATATGTAATTACATCATAACAAGTTAGCGGGTATCTGACTGTTACAGGAATTGGAATAGGAGAGTTTTAAATGTCGATAGGGAGGATCAATACCGAATTTTCATAGGAAGGTTTATTTTTATTAATTATTTATTATGAAGATTTGTGATTATTTATAAAAATAATCCAAAATGTATTAAATATAATGTGTTATAACTATATTTTTCTTCTCTATTTCAGTTTTAGAGTACTAAACTTCATTAGATTCATCTTTGGAGTATCTAGAAGCTCTGACGTTTCCAGTTGGGATATTATTGAATATTTTCTAGATGTTTTTCTTTGCCGAACCTTCACAACCAAAAAGCCTCTTCACTTTCTTGTTTTATTCTCTCCTCGTTCCTCTTCGACAGAGGACATTTTTTATCACTAAATTCTATCATCGAACAGGTTCCCTTAAATAATAGTTATCATGCTCACTATCTGGTTTTGAAATTCCTTGTTTTAATTCCTTATGGAAAACTTCATCTTTAACTTTATTTAAACACTAATTATTTTTCCACTATCATCTCAGATTTATTTTGATTAAAATTGAACATATATAAACATAATTACATTTATTCTATTTAATTTCTTATGCTTTACTTTTATTTTAATTTTAACATTATAAATAATTGTAATTTAATTATTTCTTGCCTATCATTTAGTACCACACAGCTATTATTTATATTGTTCTTAAGAGACTAACTGTCCCAGAGTAAAATATAATTTTTTGGAGAGGGGTAATTAATTGCCTTTGAAATTATAAGGCTGTAAAAAAAAAAAAATGGAGTTATTATTATTTCACTCACACGACTTTCCTACCTATTTCAGAAAAAAAAATTATCTTTAAATATGTTTATTAAGAAACAAAAAAAAATTGAAATAGATTTATTTTCTTGAAAATTATTCAAAAAAAAAAAAATTTGAGTATGATTTATTTGATAAATTAAAGCAATATATACCGGCTTGTAGTAGATCAGGGTAAAAATTTCCATAATTTCTAATATTGCTAATCAAAAACCTTTTGCCATAGCCTAATTTTGTCAAACAATAATTTCTGTTAAAAGTAGAGGGAATCAATATTCTTAGATAGAGTAAAGCCTGTGTGATGTGGGCAATATATTTTCTTATTTTCACTTAGTTCTCATTTTTCTCTCTCATTTACCGCTTTCTGACACCAGGATATGAACCTATAATCATACATACGAAATTCAATAGCTGTAACTTCGTTAATAGTTGTCCAAAATGAACGATTTGTATAAAATTTTGTAGCAAATATCATTCATTACCTTTTAAAAAAAAAAAGTCTAAACAGTGTTTTCGGTTTCAGGGGGCTATGAAACGTACAGATCCGTCGAAAACCGCACATGGGAAATTTGACCCGATCGCAACACTTTCCTTACATAGTATAGATAGGAAAGTAATAAATTAAAACATGTGTAGAAAACAGAATACGTTGGATCATCGCTAATAATAGTTCGATGCCGATGATTTTTTTTTTGAAGTTATATACTTAGCGAGTATTAGAGTTAGGTCCCAAAACATTATTCTTCTCTTTACAACTTTGTTTCCTGAATTTTTCCGCATATGTACAAAAGGACAATAGTTTGAAAATTGTAGGCAAATTTCGTCGAAATCGTTAAAGCCGTTTTTGAGCTACAATATGTTTTTTACTTATTGTGCATTCGCTATTGCGCAGGGAGCACCCAATTTATGTCACAGGCATCAGTAGTCAAAACCCTAGAAAAAAAAATAAGCAACAAAATCGGTTGACTAGTTCCATAAAAAATCTTGATATAGGCAGGCAGATAGACTGATGGCTAAAAATGTGTTTTTTCTGACTCAGGAGGCTCTGAAACGGATAGAAGAAGTAGAAAAGTAAAGAGTCAGGCATTTCAGTCAAAATTTCTATAACGAGTTAACCGATGGTTCGATACAAACATGGTGGTCATCATGAGTTCTATAGTTTTGAAGTCGAAGCAAGAACTGTGGTTGTTTCGACTTCATCCTTAAAAATGTAAAATATGGTTTCATAAATGCTATAGGAGGTTGAAACAACTCCTATATCCTCCTCCTATATACATGACAAGAAATGGCTCTTTCGCCAACAGATCAGGTTTAAAGTAGGAAATCTAAAAGTCAGAGACAGTAGCAGCCTAAACTGAGGACATGAACTATTTATCGAGGCCCCGCAGTACCATCGCTCTCCCCTCATGCAATATTAAATTACAGAAGCTTCCTTCCTCTGGTTGCAGAACCCGGTCGCCACGGCCTTTGAAATATTCTGGATGATCTTCGAGCCGATCCTCTTCACGCTCACTGGCACTCAGATCAAGATGGCAGAGATGGATCCCAACATCGCAGGTATCGGAGCTGGCATTCTCGTCTTAGCCTTCGTGGTAAGTCAAAACAGATTTGTTTTCATATTTTTGTTTCTGTTATGTCTAATAATGTATATATATATATATATATATATATATATATATATATATATATATATATAAATTTAAACTTCACTATTTAGTTGGGAATAAGGTCACTTAATTATTATTTAATAAACTAATGAATGTTCATTTCTTCTGTTTATTGACGTTTCGATCCCGGTATTTTCTTCTTATTAGTCAACCATGGGATCCTCTTCAAAGCTAGAATTTTAAAAAAATAGAGCTTCGATCAGGCCAGGGACACACCGACAGTCTCAGCACCGTCCACTAGCACATATATTAAGCTAGCTGAGCTACTGAGTGGCTTAATATATGTGTTAGTGGACGGTGCTGAGACTGTCGGTGGGTCCCTGGCCTGATCGAAGCTCTTTTTTTTTAAATTCTAGCTTTGAAGAGGATCCCATGGTTGACTAATAAGAAGAAAATACCGGGATCGAAACGTCAATAAACAGAAGAAATGAACATTCATTAGTTTATTAAATAATAATTAAGTGACCTTATTCCCAATTAAATAGTGAAGTTTAAATTTAATACTCAAAGGTCGATTAAGGAAAAGTTGTAAATATATATATATATATATATATATATATATATATATATATATATATATATAATATATATATATATATATATATATATATATATATATATGGATGTATCTAAACGAAGGTAAATTAATTAAACTTTATAAGGAATCGATTAGGCGACTTTTTACGAGAATACTGTGAATCAGGTGTTGAGCACACAAAGTCGTAGAGGGTAATGGTGAGTGTCGAAAACTGTGAATATTTAACACCTCAACGCTTCTTCTAAATTAGGGATCTCTAATCCGCCCTGCTAAAGTTTCTGTCACAACATAGTAAAATTTATTAGTTATTTTTATTTTTTATTAAAAAGTTTATGAATATGCTGAATAATTTTTTATAAAACAAGAATATAAAAATCATAATATTTTTGTAACTATAACAAATGTATCAGGAGAATATTCGAAAATTAGTAAAACGTTTTATAATTTTTAAAATATTTAGAGTTTTTATGATGTTATTGTAATATTACAGTATTGTGCTTCATTACATATTTTAGTAATTTCTTTCTTTTTATATCTTCTTTCACACCTGCCACAGAGGCGAGTGGCAATCAGGTGATGTGAATTTAGTTCTGGTATTTCAGATTTGAGGAAGGCCATTACCCAGCAGCATTTATTTCCGGTCTTTGTTTACTTCCTTAATTCAGGAAAGGAATTTTTCATACAGCTCTTTTCAAGAGACTCTCAGCCATGGCTATGTCGTTTATAAATCTTGAAAGAGTTAAAGAGGTTCAGAAATCGGGATTAATGAGTGCGAATGTAGTTGGTGTATAAAGTTTGTATAACTAGTGTTATTAATCTTAAAATTTTGAACTGAAAAGATTGTATTTTCTGTAATTGCGTCTTTTTTACAGAATATTATTGTACTGACAAATAAGTCCTTTCGGTTTTTCAGGGTGAAATAAAACTCAATGTATCATAGACATAAAATTTATTTTAATCTACAATATATTTACCATTATATATAATGACTTTTTCCCATCTTTCCACTAACTGCATAAAGCCATGTTCATAGGATGTCTGAAGTTTATTATTAAAAAACTGATTTTTGATGTCCTCTTCCTTTTGGAATCTCTTTCCTCATTCATGAAGACCGGAATAAGTGGTGGTCACTTGGAGTTAGGTCTGGTGAATAGGAAGGATGAGGCTAAAGGTCCCATCCAAGGCTCAATAATTTAATGCGAGTAACCAATGAGGTGAAAACGACCGTGGAAATCAAATGTCAAGAATACGGAACTCTAACTACTCTATAACACGATGTTGAAGAACAATGGAGGCATTTCATTGGTTGTAAATCAATCGTAACGTGCCTGTATTTAGGTAAATTAGTGTACACTTAACAAAATTTTCTTCAGCTTTTATCTGATAGCGTTGTCTAGGTGGAACACAAGACCCTTCCGATCATTTATAACTCATCAGGATGTTCTCCAAATTAGATGTTACTATATTTATTAGACAACTAAATTATTGCTCTTCAAAGCCGTATGAATGTTATTTTTTATTTAATGCCTACATAAGGAATAAATAAACAAAAACTCCTTATAGGTTTTTAATTTTTCTTTCCATTTTTAATTTGTTTACAAAGCTCCTATTAATGTCATTTTGTTAAGTTTATGTGGCTCTAAATTTCTTGTAGATAGCTAAAGTCGTATTGAAATTTATAACATTTTTTGAGATTTTTGAAGAAAAAAACATAAAGCCTGGAAACATAGCGGAACTAGTGCAAATGGTTTTCTACGCTTGTGCGCAACACATTTAGGGCCATAGCAATCTCTCGCACTGATTGGGTGGGATTTCGATCAACAATGGCCTTAACATGGCTAGTTTCAATTTCATGTGTCAAACCAGACTGTTGAGCAAATTTTTCCATAAACTTCTGCAGCACGCTTGCCTTTTTATTTTGTTGTATAATTTTTAAAATAATACAACAAAATATGCCGAACAAATGATATTTTCTTCCATATTGACAATGCAGTAGCAAACACAACACTAAGCTAGTTTCAACAAGAGTTAACAAATATAGTTGTTGACATATTTCAAACAGAATAAACAATCCACCTTAGGGCTTAATTCATCAGATAAGAAGCTTATCACAGTGGCATAAAAATAAACAGAAAAACCGAAAGGACTTATTTGCCAACCCAATTAATCTGTGAGGCGTAAAAGCATATAGATTTAAATTGGTAGTGTATGTATTTAGTTTTTGTCTCATTTTCAAGTTTAACGATTTGAATATGGTATTTTCATTCTTTTAAATATTTAAAGTAAATTTACCGTAATAAAGAAAACACGATAATAATTTGAAATGAACAATTAGAGAAGACCAAGATATTTCGAAAAAGTAACTATCTTAGTTGCATAATTTTTAAATATTTATTATTTCGGAAAGATAACGTCAAATATTTTTACAGTGTTGTAAATCAAATGGAGAGAACATTTCTATTTCTAAGCTCTTATTCATTAAGTATCAACATGACCTCAGACCTCCAAGTTCATGATTTATGGCATGACAAATACAAGAAAATTAGTAACAGTTGGCTGGAAAATTCTAAGAAAGTTCTCGGATTCCGATTTGGTAGCCATCGCCACTTTGTGTCGTACTTATTCACGGGTTATATCCAAAGGGAACTGTAAACAGGCCTGGCCAAATGGTCCACTTTAGGCTGCCTTTCTAAATATTGTTTTTCAGGTTGATTTATCGCCTACACAGAGCTAGCTACTTCTCATGAATTTCTTCGGTTTCCTTTGGAAGTTCTCCATTTACCTTCTGTCAGTCCATCTGCTTCTCCTGAAAAGATTTCTTCACTGGAAGGTTAAATTAGTATCTAAATACTTAAAGCGTATATCAACTGTTGGTACCTGTGCGAGTAACGCTCTAATTAATAATATCCAATAATTGGGCCACGGCTCAAGAGTGTTTTCTATTTGAACGATTTCATTCAAAATTCAAACTCATGTTCAAAATGAGTGACTTTAATCAATACATAACCCTTTTGTTTGAAGAACGAAGTCAGTTCGAAATGCACAAAATTTTATTGTTACAATTATATCGTTCTTGTTGTTGGGGCCAGAGGTATTTCAAAATTAAAATACAAACTTTTCCCCTTTGAGTTTCCTCAAAGGTGGGGAAAATACGAGTAAAATTAAACGATGGGAAAGAAGGGAGACAATTAGTAAAAAATGAGACCTGTAAAACATGAAAAATGCATGCACAACAAAATATTAAATAAAAGTATTCAAAGATAGAAAATAAATAAATGATCTCCCTTTTTAATATTTACACTATTTATTAAAGAACAAAAGGCATATATATATATATATATATATATGTATAAACTTAAAATCCAAAACATAAAATACAATATTCATTGAAAATAAAAAACGCTGCAAATTATTGCAAAATGGTTTATTATTTCAACAATTATATATCTAAAGTAACATTAACTTCCTAGTTACGAAGAAAAATAAATAAAAGGTGATCCCAATTATTGGACTAAACTTTTTTTTAATCATTAGTAATATGCTAAAAAAATTAGCATTACTTCAGTAACACATTCAAAAACCAAAACAAAGATATAACCTTTGCAGCAGAACATATAAGTCCATATCTTTACTGCCCGATTTGAACGGGGTTTTTTGTTTTTTAGGAAATTTCGTAAACTTTAAAAAAATAATATCGACAAAAAAGTGTATACTTTTTGAGTTATTCGGAATTTAATTTTCTATCCCTCGTAACTTTTTTACCAGTTTCTTTTCCTTGAAGTATGTTATATAGATAAATTTAAAGGGCGACAAGAAAATTACTTTAGCGAAGTTTTATTGAAATCGGTACATTCGTTTAGGCGCTACAGTCCATCGCAACGCAGGTTTTTCGGCCGCCATTTTGAAAGTAAAAGGCGGGTAGTAATGTCGATGAAGGAGGATCATCCTTGGATGACTTCTAATTTTAAATCCAAATTTGAAAAAAATCGGTCCATTAGTTTCGGAGAAAATGCGCGGACGGTGGAAGGACAAAAAAATGTTTATTCTTTTTTCAAATTCAGCGTATTCTGAAACGTAAAACCTCAAATTTTGAAAATAGGTTGAATTTTTTTTCGATCACAAACGGTAATAAAGCATAATATTTAAAACATCTACAATAAAATACAATTTGGAGACAATTATTCGCAAACTATTATAAACAAAATAAATTAACATTTATTCAATTAACATTTAAAAAGAGTACGAAGTTGAGAAAAAAATAATAATAAAAAAGTAAAGATACAACTATGGGGCGTTAACAATTGTTTATTTATTTAAAATATATTATAAAATATATTTTTTTGGTCCAATCCAAAAGTTGTGTAACTGAAGTTTTTCTCGGATAGTGAGGTATTACACTCAGCGGTTCATACCTCTTTTTATAAAATTATTAACATCCGTCTGGAACTTCATAAATATCTTGTTATTGTTCCTTATCGCAATCTACAAAAATTCTGTGAAATTTGACGTTTTCTCGTACTAAAAAATCATGAATACCCTTTTGCTTTCCACTTGAATTGAAAGATAATTTGATCACAAAATCCGAAAAAAAAAAAAAGGTGGCCTACAAAAATATTGGATTGTTTGACCTATAAAACCACTTTATCTTCACAAGTTGAAGGTGGAGGTCACGTCAAACGGTTCAATATTTTTTTGTCACTTTTTGTTTTTGTAATTAAATTATCTTAAGATTGAAAGAGGAAAGCATTTGAGTGTTGATGAGTTTTAAGTGTCTCATAAATGGACAAAGTTTGCCGACCTCCAAATTGAAAACGCCCCATTTTCATAAATTTTCGTAAGCAAAAAGCTGTCGGTCTGAAGCAACTTACGAAGTTTCAGGCGGATGTTTATAATTTGGCAAAAAAGGGTCTGCACCGTGGACTTCAATCGAGCCAGTTTTAGTAATATTATTAAAAATAATAAAATAATATTACGTGCAAATACATTTTAAACTTAATTATTTCTTTTTAATTATTTACGAAGTGGTTTTTGTTTATAATTGCTAATTTTTGGTTTAATAGTTGTTTAAATCTAATAAAATCCTGTACCAATAAAGTTTTTTTATCATATTTTATTCTAATTTTAATTTAAAGTCAAAATTTGGTGTAATTACTTTTGAAAACCACGGTGTTACAGTCTTTAATTTAGAAAAATCGTTTCCGCAACAAAGTTGCCGGATGCGCAGTGGAGACGGCAGGGTTCACAAAAAAAAAAAATAAATAAATAATCAAGGATCAATTAATTATTAATAACTTTCTAATGAGCGTCGCGCTATTTAATTGTTTGATTTTGGAAAATAGTGAAAATCATAAAAAAAAAAATTAAAAAAAAAAAGATTAGGATGCGGAGTGAGCTACGAACTCGGAACCTTTGGCTTTAAAAACATATGTTAATTAACCTTCCTACTTGGTTAACCTATCGAACCTTCTTACTTGGTTAATAATGACATTCCCTAATCCTCAAATTTTACAGTTCCTTATTAAACCTTAAAAAAAAACAATATGATATATACATAAAACGTGAAAACAAATAGAAGAAAAATAAGAAAATAAAATTAACTTTAATTATCAAAGAAAAGATTATAAAATTATTATAGGACTAAAGATTAACTTACAACTATACAATATATCAATTACAAACATTTGGAAATAAAAATAGATAGAAAAAAAACTTATATGTACATATTTACAATATCCCACTGGTTGAACTCTGTCCAATTGGCACATTGGGTTATCTGAAGAAGCGAGAACTTATTCGAACTAGCGTCGTCAATGTCTCCCCAATTTATCTCCTCAAGTTGTGAAAATGTTCATTCACCAACTTGTAAGATCAAGCGGCACTCGTCGCTGATGATCACAGGTTCTTGGAGAAGCAATGAAAATCCGGTGTACACCGTAAAACTAAGATATTTCACAACTAAAAATCCTCAGCGTACCTCAACACTCGCGAGATGCCGCCATGTCTCTCTCGACTGTCTTTTTTTCCCCCACCCAATCAGCTGTTTTCTGTTACTCTCACTTAAAAATAATATTTACAACAAATACTTAAAACTAGACTTATTATAAACAATTGCTTATTATTAAAACTAATACTAAATACTTGATCAACTAATACTTAATTATAATCAACCCTCTTCGAGTTTTAAAAAAAAGAACTTGTTATTATTTATAAAAACTAAAAATTGTTTTACGAACTAATTTTTCTTCCGTATTTTATTTTTCGTCACAACGGTATACCTGTAGTTCCTTGTCGACTGTTTTGTCTGAAATGAAAAGTACTCTCTTTATTAAAATCGTAGTAAACCAAACTAAATTAAATGCATTAGGTTCCTAAGTCAAACCTATCTTGCTTCCACAATATTAATTTTAAGAAAACAATTCAATTTAAAAATATATAAGACTACCAAATTTCTCCATTTTATAGCTCTATGTATTCTAATGGATGGAATGTAATTTAATATCTCCTTAAGCGAACTGTTGGAATGATAGAGAAGTTGAGGTCTTCGAATATCGAAACTTGGTATACCATTGTCGGTTGCGTCCATAACTAAAATCCAGCCTCTTCTGAAAATTCCTCAATATAATTTCTATATATATTTACATACGGTAATATATATACTTTCTGAATAATTAGATCCAAATTTTCTGTACGCTGTAATGTTTATATGTATGAGACAATATTTCAAAAAGGTAATGATGAAAAATCAACAAAAAAGTTAGAATTATTAAAATATTTTCAAAGGAACTTGAGTCGAAATTGATTAAAGAATTCACGGAGTAATTTGAGTAATCGAAATTATAAATAAATCGATTCGTAAGTTTAAACAATCGTTAATGCCTTTTAAAGTATATGTAAAACCCATTTAACGCAATCATTTTTCAATATCTTCATTTAGTTTTCTTTATAAACACTCGCAGGTATTGTTGCCCAAAATCGATCTTGGTCTTGCACTTTGAAAGACTTATGCAAGACTGTATAACTGTTGCAAGACCAAGACCAGGACTGGTAGAAAAAATCGATTTTTTTAATAAAAATTAATGAAAAATAGTAACTAATAATTGACAATCTTAGTTTTTTTTTTGTTTTGTTTTTTGGGTCCTCCCCTTCCTGGCCTTTAAGGCTATACGGGGTTCTCCCGGGCCAGAGAGTGTGGGCGGGGATTTGACAATCTTAGTTAACTATATGTTAATAATTGGTATAACCAATATACTTTTGCATTTAAATCCTCTAATTTTTCATTTGGACTTGGTTAGGTTTTTCCCATCTAAAAAATACAGTAATATCTCTATAGTAATAAGCTAATAGGTAACTGCAAGACTGTTCTGAGACTCTTGCGCAATACCAAGACCATGACGAAGACTGAGTTTGCATGACCAAGACTCCTTCATCGGTTTCAATCGTAAAATAACTATCAACGGACACAAATTATCCTCTGTAATCAAGTAAAAGGTAATACATTTCACTTTGTTTAGAGAATACAATTATACATGCAGGAATACAGTTAATCGTATTCAATCGAACTCTTTACTAAATCATTTAACAGTCTTTAAAATATGGTATATATATGCGGTATATACTTATGGTATATCAAATACGGTATATACTTGCTGGTTTTATATATTTAAAATCAATATGGCGTACGTAATTCGGTTTTATTGTTTTATTTGATGTTGTTTTTGTTGTATACTGACACAGTTTATTGAAGCGGCTTTTAAAACTTTATAGCCCTAACTAAAGAAAGATTAAATCTTTTTAAGTGGGGGGAGCACCCTTCAAACGTTTACTGCTGATTTCTGAAGAGGTCGTTAGTACAATTGGAATATAATTGTCAGGCGAGGCAGCAGCGATAGCTCTCCCCTTCCAGCTGTAATCCATTCCTTCTAACAACTTATCTTCAAATTTTAAACAATTATCCATTTTTTTTTATATTTGTTTATTAAGAAATATAATGTAAAGAAATATTATCTGTCTTAATTAAGGAAACTTATAATAGAGTCCAGAAAGCACATTCACGCCATATTTACAGAAACATAAACAAATCAAGAAATCTATTACTTAATATAATATACAGAAATAAGAATAAAATGAAAAACATCTGGTGCCTGCATCACACAACTTTCACTTATCGCTCTTATTTGAATTTTCTGGCACTGTTAGGCAATTACAAAAGTTTTAAGTGATTTTTTAGCGGAACTAAATCTTAAAGCTTACAGTTAACAAATCATTAAAACCATTGAAATAACAAAAACCCTATTTATTATATGGATAGTATGAAATAAAAATCTCGTAACTCTATCCGTGTTTGTGAACCACATACCTCCAATACTGTGAGCTGTATATGCATTGAGAGATTTTAAAGTACATCTGTATATTTCGTCGGGACCATGTTAATGTAACTATTGTGAAAAGTTTGGTAGATTAACTTACTTTACTTTAACCTAGTAATTTAACCTTAATTATAGTTTACAAAATGGAGTTGCAAGATTTTCATGCCTACTGGCGATAGGTCAAAAGTTGTAATAAAAACACATTTTTGTTATTTCACAAACCGAAAATTCATCAAATGATTCACTAATTTAATTTTCTAAAATATGATAATCTTTCGGAATAAACCAATGATGTATACCTAATTATTTTAATTTCATATCGAATTTAGAGTTATTAAACTACAGTTCATGTATTTAAAGTAATAAACGTGTTTTGCACGCCCATTAAATATTTTAATTCTTCTTTCACACAAGTATTATGAAATATTACATCATCATATTTTTTAAATAAAAAACAGTGCGATTACCTTTATTTGGTGGATTTTACATATTTTTTTCAAACTTGAACATAATTTTCAAAATTACATTTCGTTAGGAAATTCCATTTAATTTCCTTGGAAGCATGTGTTTTCCGCTAAACAATTTTAATTTTTGGAAATTTTGATTTATAATTTTTTTCATCTTCCTCTATTACCTTCTACGTTTTTATATATTAGATAATGTTTTTAATAACATTTTCAGTTTCCGACGAAATATCATACCCATATGTTCTGTCTATTATTTCCGGAGATTCATTTTTGATCTAAATAAACATGTTTCTTTTTTTTTTCTCCTTTTGTCATGCATCAAATTCTATAAAAAATTATATTTATCCTTTTTTCATTACTGGTAACAAAGATTGATAGTTAATTATTTAACATTTAAGCCATGTTAAGCGACATCAATTTTAGGTAGTTATTTATTTTAGAAGGAATCCTATTTTTGTGATTTTCAATTTGTAAGTATTTTAAAATCAAGATACATAGGAGAAACTCACTTCATCATATATTATTTAAATGTCCAATTTACAGTAGTTTAAGGTTAATAATTTACCAGTGTATGGGAAATCTTGATGGGGTAGAAATGTTTTAGCCAACCACTGCAGAAGGTATGAGAAAATTATATATATTTATCTCAATTATATCAAATTATAGAGAGTTGGTAGGGTAATCTGGAATATTGTCCTCTGCATATTATGGCAAATATTCCATATTGCACATCAGCATGTAATCTGGCCGAGTATGTTTCTTGTCTGTTCTCTTATATAGGGGTAATCTTTTAATTTAATTTCAAAACATAGTTTTATATTAATATTTTTTTTAAATGTGTATTTATTGTTTATGTGTATTTATTTATGTATATTGTTGACAAATTTAGATTTTATATTAATTTGGTAATTGGAACTATTTTAACTGTCTGATTTTTACCAAATATGATTTTTAATTTATCCTTAAGAGTGATGTAATATCTGTAATGTAGTATAAAAAGGAATTAATTTGTATTTCTATAAGGATAATAATGTTTGTTATTTTGTGATAGACTACATTTGTATAGGGTTCTTCCCTTAAAACAAATAAAGATTGAATTGAATACACGGGAGAAACTTGGAACAAATTCCCGAGGTGGAATTATTTATTAACTACAATATTATAATTTTACTTCACTTAGACGGTTTACAAGAAGAAGAGGACAATACATTTTTTTTTAAAAAAGAGGGAAGATAAAAAGTGTTCCTCTTTGTTAATCGATGATTAAATTTTTTTTTTAGTTAGGCAAGGAGATAAATATCTAATCCATCTATTGTATTGAGCTATATTCAAAAAATCTTTTTCTTTTGGACAATATATTGACATTCAATTCGATGTAGAGCTGAACCTTGCAGCGATGGGATGGAGCCAATGGTTCTTAGCACTGTAATCATGCCGATAAGATCCTTAGGCGGATTTTGATTGATGAGTCGATTTGTATGCTAATTAGAATCAAACCCTAGATCTGTACCTCTCATCTTCCCCAACCAGCGCGGGGGGGCCCACCATTTGATAACGTGTTCTTGAAAGTGTTTCCGAGAGAAGGTTTAGGGTTTCCGACTGTTAGCACTTCATCACCCGCCTCTATCAGTCAGAGATAACGGAGTCTGAAAGAGAACCCGTACTCAAAATAGATTAAAAGCAGTCATGAATGAGTTCTTAGTTATTATTTTACTATCGGGAATTGAGAAGAATTGTAATATTTCGCAATAAATTATTTTTCAAAAGATCTCTAAATGATAAAAGAAGAAATCTATGTAACATATTATAGGTTAGTATAAATCTTTTTTCCGGCTTTTAGAATTTTGATGTATGTATTGAACTATCAAACGGAAGGGAATTTCAAGAAGAAATAAAGAATCCCAATTTCGATCTTTCGATTCCTTCAACAACGTAATCGGAGAAACAATGGGGAAAAGGGGGAGGGCATGAGAGTATTCAAAACTCAGTCAACCGATCGAGAAGAGATAAATTGTGTTTTAAAGGTTTCGATGCGGTCATCAAGATCTGGTATAAGTACAGAGGAAATAACGGGTCCTGCGTTTTAAAGCCCGAAAGGACTCATGCTATAGAGAAATGGTAGTTCTTTCCGAATGCCTCTTATTATACTGACTATAGTCACCATGGGACACTTATCGCGATGCTGCTAGAAGACTAATGGTAGAAGTCAAATAAGTCAAGAGGAGTTAAAAAAAAAAACAGTGTATTATATACCAACTAAATATCTATGATACCTCTGAAAGATCGATATATAGTTCACTGAACGCTTAAACACATCAGAATATATAAATTAAAAAATATGGCCCCTATACTCTCAGTTATAAAATTCTATTCTCAGTGGGTAAGAGCTGACATCCAATGCTCAAAGTCCTGGATTCGAATCCGACTGACGACACCAAATTTTTCATCAGCAATTGATTGACCCCAGGCACACCCAGCCTCTATAAAATGGGTATACATAATTAAATAATTAATTGAGGCGAAAAACCTGGTGGTTGAACGTGATCTCGTGCTGATCACCTCTCTGCCAATCGTTGGCATTGAAACTGTACTTCCTTACACAGTACTGAACCTAAAATCCTTCATAGGTTGTAGCGGTTTTTTATTTGTTTGTATTAAAACTACCATAGATATTTAAAATTTGATAAAATCGAAAAGCAACAAAACACAAGAGAATTATGTAAATATGAGAGATTGGTACATAGAAGGCCTAGAACGAGAGTTCCGTCCAAAAGCCGAAGAGAGCTTTTGAATAATCTAGTAGCATTAGGAACTGCCTTTCAACGCCTTTCTCTTCTTCTTTCGCACGTTCTGATTCTCTTTCGTAGCTTTGAGGCTCCGATCCATCTTTCACAATTCTTGGGCAAAAGCACCATTTTCATTTTGTAATCTATTTACTATCTACTTATAACTCCATTTCATAATTTATCTATCTTTATAAAGGGTGTCCCGAAATTAACGCCAGATATAAATTAAATATAAACCATAGTTCTTTCTTTTTTTTTTATTTCATTTTCTTTGTCAGTTTAAAATCCGATATCTAAGGGTTAGTAAAATCAGAGCGTTATACAAGCGAACAACGTGTTTTCATTTTTAAACAATATTTTAAAAACCATGAAAGTCCAGCGGCCATAGTTCGAAAATATCGCACAAAATATGGTCGAAATAGTGATTTAAATTTATTAACTTCCATGGGAGTGGTTGATAACTTTAAGCTGACTGAGTCAATTGCTGATGTTAAACTGGGCGTTCGAGTGTCAATATCGAAGTAAGACAAGTGGCCGCAATACTTTCATTATTTTTAAAATATTGTTTCTAAATTAAAACACGTTGTTCGCTAGTGTAACGCACCATTTTTTACTAACCCTAAACTATCAGCTGTTAAATTGACTAAGAAAAAGAAAACAAAAAAAGAAAAAACTGTGTTTCATATTTAATTTTAATATGGCATTAATTTTGAGACATCCTATATATTGTATAATGCAGTAGTATTTCGAAAGTTAGAAAAAGAAACTTTATTTGCGAATAAATATTTTTTTTTCTAGATAGGCCTGATTTCTGAACAAGTTGGTATATTTGAAACTATTTGCAATGATATCAGGAGAAACACAGTTGAGATTGTATTTTGCACCTCGAATAAACCTCAAATTGGAATTTTCAAAGCAACCGAAAAATATATATTTTTTGCTTCAAATTTTCACCTAGCCCTCACGCTTAGGTTTTTTTTTCAAATATCATAAACATTATTATTACTTAACATGATTCCACAATTATATTTTATCGTGAATTTAATGTTTTTACGTTATTGAAGTAGTCTCTATCAAAATATAATTAAGATACCTACACAGTATTTTTCGGTGTTCGTGTTTGGCGAAATAAAATATGCAAATTAGATAAAACAATTAGTTAATTATTTGTGTATTAATACCATAAAACTGTTAAGATGTCATCACTACTTCATTTTACCTAAAAATAATTAATTTACAATATGACTAAATCATTTAATATCCAAATCTCAGTGTCATTTGTAAATTGCCACATTTTTTCTAATTATCATTTATATAATCAAATCTCCATCATAATTGAAAAGAAAATTAAAATTTTGGCCACTTCTTGTAAGAAGTTTAAATTATTAAATAAAAGAAGTAAGGTTCCAATCTATATTTAATTGCAAATATTTTATGAATCCAAAGTAAGAAAAACCACCCTTCTTTTTACAGTCTGATATATTTATGTTTAGGAGCTTTCGGTGCTCTCCACCATATCCATCTAAATTTAAACGTAGATTTAATTTTGTATGTTACAATCGAATATTTATTTCTTAGGTCTGTGTAATACTTTGTCGTTGAAGCCTAAAGAGATTTCTTATTTGTTGCCAATATTGTTACCAATTTAAAAGTCCCGGAACCTATGTAGAAAAACATGGAAATAGTCCTATCTTTTTATTTTTAATTTTTTTTCTCTCTTCCTCGCCTTTTAGGCTATACTAGGTTTTTCCCGGGCCAGAGTGGTGAGGGCGAGGGATAATTGCCTGAGTTAAAAGCTCCCGCTGGCACCGGGACGCGAACTCATAATTATTTTTTTCCTCGAAACCCCGGCTACCAGGTTGTCGGGAAATAATCACTTCTGTTAGATGAATCCAGCAGAATGTAAACTGGAGGTCAACCCAAAAATGGAATTTTGGATTTTTTTCCATAATTGAGTTATAACTCCAAAACGAGGCTTACTAGCGAAAAAAATCTATTTCAAGAATTAAGGATCATCAGATTTAGTGATGAATACATCGCATCGGTTGCGTTGGCTTAAATAAAGTCATGGGAGAATATTCCCATTTAGACAAATTATAAGGATTTAAATAGAGCTGTCAATTAATATTTTAAATAAATTATCGTATTGTGATAATAATTCATAGTGAAACGAAAGTCTATATTTTTGTTTAATACTTATCTGAAATCATAGGTATCCTTATTTTTAGGTAACATTATAACTGATCCATCCTTTAACCCATAACTATTAAAATAGATCTATTTATAATTTTACAAGTAATGTATTACATTTTATGTAATTATATATATTGTATTACATTTACTGTTTGTTTCTTTTTCAGCTGCGAATTCTATTGACTGTACTCGTAGCTTTTGGGGCTTCCTTGAATCTGAAGGAGAAAATATTTTGTGGAATCTCTCTCATGGCAAAGGCTTCAGTTCAGGTAATTGCTCTCACAAATAAATTTATAAGTTACAAATATTGATTTGTACAATCATTTAATTTATTACTAACCAATATCTGTATTATTTGCGGATATTCTGTTATCATCTAAGATAAGATTCTCCATAAATGGCAATTATTTATGGAACCTATTTCATTTAATTTCAACAAAGACCATCCTCTAGAATTTCTCATTTCTTGTCAGTGTCGTTTTGTATTTATTCAACTTCCAATCTTGGAGTTCTTCAGTAACCAGCCTTTTTTTATATTGCAACTCTCCTAAGACATTTCACTTATTGATTTGAGAAAACCATGCTAGTATAGTAATTTAGTATTCAAAGATAGCAAGAACATTTCAGTAGTCTGATTTTAAAGGCGGGTATTTTTCACCTAAATCGAGTTAGAATATCTCATAGCATTTTTCTCGCTTTTTAAATGGTGACATTGTTTTTCATTAAAAAATAACATACGTTA
Source organism: Nezara viridula (assembly GCA_928085145.1). Taxonomy (NCBI): domain Eukaryota; kingdom Metazoa; phylum Arthropoda; class Insecta; order Hemiptera; family Pentatomidae; genus Nezara; species Nezara viridula. Next base: position 549,403 of record OV725077.1, on the reverse strand, counting down.
AAGTCTTGTTTAAAATTGAAAGCTCACATAAAAAACTCCACTCATGTAAGTTTCTTTAAAAAATAGACATTTACCAAACAGCCTATGTGATAATAGTTTTGTGTTATTTACACTAGGGAAACAGCGCCAAAAGATAGGATTTATTATATTAAAAGAGAACTGTGCCAAGAATATTTTAATTACTATTTTAAAACATCAAGTATGTATTTTGTGTTTTTAGAATAAATCATATCTAAATTATCAAGCGTTTAAATTTTTCACAGAAAAGGCTAAATATAAAATAGTCCTTTGGTTATATTATCGTATGAAGGACAGAGCATATCGGAACCTATTCAATTAGGTATTTTGTTTATTTAAGAAACAAAATAATATAAATTTTCCATATTCTAAAATATTTTCCAAAACATAACCGAAATGAAAAGTACGTTTCCAAAACGCTAATATATGAAGGAATGAATTTCTTTGGATCTGGTTATAAAATTAAACATTTAAATTTTTATCTTAGATATAAATATATTTGTCTGATTTTATAAATACACCTAGTCAATGAATCGAAAGATTAGCTCTGATTTGTATCTAAAAAGGGACATCTAGAATCATGTTTGCATTAATTAAATGGACAGGAATATTATCATAGCTGAATTCGACTAACTTAAAATATTACCATGGTGGTTTGAATTGAAATTTAATTGGATTTCGACTTTCGATACATTAACCAAAGTTTGCATAGAAAATAAAAACATGAATTTTGTCAGTCACAACAATCAACCACATTCTCCCCTAATCGTAGGTCTGGTAACCTGAATGAAAGGTATTTTACTCATTATTTATAAATAATATTATTATTTTTATTTATAAATAATGATTAAAATATTATTATTTTACAAAAACAATAATCAATATATTATTATTTTATACGCTCAGATACAATTTTCGGCCAGCTATCCGCTTAAGGTGTAATAAAGATAAAATGTGGCCTGTTTTAATAGTACCCCGAGATATAGATACACTGACAGGCAAAAAATTCCACCCACTTGATTTTTTCATCTAAAAATATTTCTACTTCGGATTGGTCTATTGTTTTTAATGAATAAATAAGAAATCTTTTTGTTTGTTTTCAATTAGGAATGTTAATATAGAGGACAATAACCCTTAATCCTTAATTCAATGAAATGATTCTAGATTCCAATGTTTCCAAGATTCCAAAACAAACCATTATTATTCAAAAAGAAATTAATTACATCATCATTTAGTAACGCGTGTTTCCTCCTCTGGCCTTCACTACTTCTTGAAGACGCCTCGGCATACTTTCCACCAGTCGGGAAATGTCCCTTTGCTGGAGGATAGTCCATTCCTCCCGAAGAGCCCTTTCAAGGTCCTGTAGTGTATCAGGAAGTGTTGCACGCGCTCTTATTCGTCTTCCGAGGTCATCCCATAAATGCTCAATGGGATTCAAATTTGGAGAACGTGCTGGCCAGGCTAAAACATCAATATTGTTCTGTTGAAGGAAAGTCTGCCCTATTTGGGCTACGTGTGGGCGTGCATTATCGTGCATTAGAATAAAACGATCGCCGATTTCGTTGAGGATAGGCAACACATGAGGTTCCAAAATCTCATCTACATAGCGAATGGCCGTCAAAGACCCTCCACTAACAACAACAAATTCTGTGCGGCACACCATTGAAATCCCAGCCCACACCATTAAGGAACCACGTTGGAACGGTTGGTTCTGAGAAAAATTACAGGCTGCATATCTTTCGTTTCTTCTTCTCCACACCCTTTCACGCCTGTCTGGAGATCGAAGAGCGAATCTTGAATCATCTGTAAAAAGTACAGCACTCCATTCGTCCATAGTCCAATGGCTGTGTTCTCGAGCAAAAGCCAGCCGTGTTACTCTGTGAGTTCTGGTCAACTCTGGTCCTCTTACTGGACGAAAAGCCATTAATCCATACTCATTTAATCTTCTTCGGGAGGTACGTTCAGCAATTTGCACATCTCGAACTTCTTCGAGCTGATGAATCGCTTGAACAACGGTAAGGTGCCGGTTTCGTAAAATTCTCAAAGTCAAAAACCGGTCATCCCGTGGTTCTGTTACCCTAGGCCGTCCGGAACCGGGCTTTCTATTGTAAGAACCAGTTTCCTGAAAACGCCTGACGGCGTCTCGTAAAGTTTCATATGGAACTCCGATGGCATTAGCTGCATATCTAATGGAACGTCCATCATCAATAAGTGCCACACCACGCGCAACATCCTCAGCACTAAGAGGCATTTTTAAACTTAATATTGAAAAAATTAAAAGCCGGAGACTAAGAAATGTGCTGCAAGAAACGGCACTGAACTAATGATACTGAATAAACATTTTGATTCCATAGAAAGTAAACATTGGAATCTAGAATCATTTCATTGAATTAAGGATTAAGGGTTATTGTCCTCTATATTAACATTGCTAATTGAAAACAAACAAAAAGATTACCTATTTATTCATTAAAAACAATAGACCAATCCGAAGCAGAAATATTGAAAAAATCAATTGGGTGGAATTTTTTGCCTGTCAGTGTATATACTCCCCTAGATACTAGATATAGCTAGATACTCCCCTAGATACTAGATATAGCTAGATACTCTCCTAGATACTAGATATAGCTAGATACTCCCCTAGATTCTAGATATAGCTAGATACTCTCCTAGATACTAGATATAGCTAGATACTCCCTAGATTCTAGATACTCCTCTAGATACTCCCCAGATACTAGATATAGATATACATACCCCCTCTCCTGATCGCAGGCGGCCCTGGGCCCGATCGCCGTGGACTTGGTGCGAGGCCGGGACGGCCCGGAACCCGGGTACGCCAGCACGGTGGCCCTGATCTGCGTGATGTCGATCCTCCTTGCGGCCCCGGTGGGCGCCATCCTCATCATCGCCACCGGCTCGAGGCTGCTCACGAAGACGGTGGTCCCGGCGGTCCCCGACGGCTGGAGGCGAGGCGCCAGGCCCTCCCTCAGGGACATCTCCATCACCGAGGAGGACCAGGACTCCTTGAGGAGGCACCGCCCCTCGATCGCCAGCGAGCAGCCCAGGTTCTCCTGAGCTCAGCAAGAGGTATCTAAGCAAATACATAATACATTTTATCATTTAAACAATTTATTTATAGGAATAAAAAAAGAAGATATATATATATATATATATAGATAGAGAGATATATAGATAGATATATATTTTATTTGTTTTAAGGAGGTTCTCTATACAAATAGAGCCTAGCTTGGCTATTTTACAATAATATGGTTTTACATACAAATAATTTAGATATAAATAAAATTTACAATATTTAACGTTTAAAATGGTTTTCACAAAACATGAATAACCATAAAAATTAAAAACATAAAACGATTACTGCGTAATAGTAGTTATATGAACCAGTTACTATGATAGAAACAATAAACAATAAAAAATATCTATAAATATAAACAAAATATTACTCTTTTGTAAATACAACATGGCTATGAAGACAATTTTGTGTATGCATTTTGTCTACTCCCATCATATAATAGTAAACTTTATTTAACTTATCTATACAATCGATATTAAATATGGATTCGACGTTGCGGTTATCAGAAGATTCTGAGATGAAGTTTTTTGAAGGAATTTTTGTCTATAGTCATTGTACACTGGGCAGTGAAGGAGAATGTGATGTAGACTATTGTTGATAAATTGACTGCATGATATACAGGTTTCTTGAGACTCGATCGAAAATGTTCTGTTTTTTGCATAGATTCTGATATGTTCTGGGTTTGTAACTCTTGATTGACTATCACATCTCAATTTCTTCATGTGGACTTTGAATGTAAGGTACGTTTCGGGATCGGGAGCATTGTAACTGCATAGCATTCTGTATAAAGGGTGGTTAGTGAAGTTTAAAGTTCTTTGTATGTCGGCTGAAAAATAATAGTTGTGTGCTCTCTCAAGGATGTCGTCTTTGTATCGAAGAAGTCCGTTTTTGAGACTATATATATATTCATATATATCCCCTTTTATATTATTTTTAAGAAAAATAAAAAACACAGGTCTGAAATAAAGGAACATTTGGAAATTGGTAATTTCTGCTGATACTTATGTTTTTTATGTGCCGAGTCCGAAAATGATCTTTATTTTCTACATTTAGCATAGACATATACACATTCAATCTTAAGACATCAAGTAGTCATAGTAATAAAAATAATTTATAATGAAGACAAACTAAGTTTGTATTGTAAAGTGTGCCATTATTAAAAATGATATATTTTTATTTTATTTTATTTTTTATTTTATCTAGACATATAATATTCTGTCTCGTAAACAATGATTATAGTGATAAATGAATACATTCACACCAAAAAATAAGAATTTAAATGCATTTAAAAATGTGTAAAAAATAGAATAAGCTATATCATCGCTAATACTAGTTCGATTCGGATGATTTTTTTTTTGTTTTGTTGGTAATTTAATTATCTTTCAAAAGTTTTATTATAAATTTTACCATGTAACATATACTTAGGAAGTTAGGCCCTATAACATTTTTCTTTTCTTTATAACTTTTTTCCTGATTTTTTCCGGTAATTTAGTCTATATACGAAAATTGAAAAGACAATGATTAGAACATTATAGGAAAGTTTCATCAAAATCCGTTTTAGCGTTACAGTGTATAGAAAAACATGTTTTTCATTTATTGCGCGCAAGCTATTGCGCATGGAGCATCGAATTTCTGTCACAGGCATGGGTAGTCAAAACCCTACAAAATAAAAAAAGAAGCATCAAAATCGGTTCAGTAGTTTCCGAGAAACTACAGCACAGGCAGACAGACAGACAGACAATGGCTAAAAATGTGTTTTTCGGACTCAACGTATAGATCCGTCGAAAACCTGACAACTGAAAACCGAAAATTTGACCCGATTGCTATACTTTTCTTACCTAGTATAGGTAGGAAAGTAAAAAGATATAGATTTAGTAACTTCCAAATGTCTGTTAGTCTATAGAGCTCAGAGGCTGGAGTTATGTGATTCAAAGATACTGATGGAGTTACTTCTAAGGTTTTCATAGGCTACAGTCGATGTTATAAATAGGGTTTATGTTGTTGTGACGGCCTTAATATGTTTTTGTATCGATAAATATGACCGAAATTCAAAAAAATGTTGTTTTAAGTTTAGCTACATTGAAAATGCACTTCAAAACTTCTTGTAACTGCCCAATTTATGCCAGACAAGAATTGCTTTTCAAAGTAGAGCGGTTAGTGAAAGTTGTGTGTTGCGCGCACCAGGTTTTTTATGTTATACAATTATAAAAGTCCACAATCATTGCTGCTTTGGAAGTTAACTATTGGACGACGAGAGCAACTTGACGCTATCCATGATCTGCTGATATCCCTGAGTGCTCCGAGTGCACCCCGATCTAGGACAACACTAGCGAGTTGAGTCTTTGTTGGACAACAGTTAATGCTCTCGAACAAGGAGGAAACCTAATAGCGACTACTACATCAAGTTCCATAACATCGGTTCAGCAACTTCTCAAATGAGTTAGCAAGAGCTCCGCAGCTTGTGGCATCTTACCTGTAGTTGCGCCGCTGTCAACCTGAGTCAGGCACAATCAATGGATATATTAAATCAAACAACGATGTCTACTATACGAATAGAGTATTTGGAACTACATATACGAGCATTTGGCGAATGGGAGAAAGTTTTGTTAGAGTCGTAAGTTTTGGTAAATCCTAGTTTTGGTTTACTATTTTGAATAATCAACCTTTGTAATCGAGCAGGAAAAAAATTTCGATTTTTAGACCAAGCTGTAGACCTTTACGAACACAGGATGTAGATAATTTTGTTTTTGGTAAATAGCTTTATCTCAGCATGACCTACAAATTTTATTTAAGAAAATTCTCGTAAACCAACGACTTCCTGTCCTACAGTTTCCTTTAACAATACTCCACTTATCCCTGTTGAGCAAATCCGATATCTAGGACTCCACCTGGACAAACGACTAACTTGGAATCCTCATACTAGACTGAAACGACAAGAAACCGCTCGACGTTTCCGATTACTTCAGCACTTACTAGACAAACGCTCTAAACTTCCCATTAATTACAAAAGACTCATATACTTGACTATAATAAGACCTATTTGGACTTACGGAGTTGAGCTATGGGGCTCCACTAAACCATCGAATTCCTCTCGCATCCAATCCTTACAATCCAAAATCCTTCGTAAAATCCTCAATGCTCCTTACTTTGTCACTAATAAAATTATCCATAAAGATCTTAATGTTCCTTATGTTTCAGATCTGGCCCAATCCAGATACCTATCCTTCCATAATAAACTTCAGAATCATCCCAACCCTCTCGTTTCTAACCTTGCTTCCTCTTCAATTCCTGATAACCCTCCGAGGCGTCTGAAAAGAAGATGGCCCCGTGATCTCCTAATGTAGTCATATCATTAGAGTGCTACCATTGGGTAGTTACTCAGCAAGTGTATTCATGTCATTATATCAATTATGTCCAAATATACTTGATGTATTTATGTAATACAGTTGTAAATGTCATAAAGAAATTAAAAAAAAAAAAAAAAAAAAAATTCTCGGAATTGGGGCGTTTTCAATCTGGAGGTCTGCAAACTTTGTCTATTTAATTAGGTACTCAATACTCGTAAATACCCATTTGTTTTTCATTTGAATCGTAAGATAAAGTCGAGGAGAAAGGAGGCCTTCAAAAATAATGGGCCGTTTGTTATGAGCTACACCCCCAAATTGTGAAAATAACGAGGTTATATAGTCCAAACGGCTCAATATTTTTGTAGGGCACGTTTTTTTTTCGACTTAGTGCTCAAGTTATCTTACGATCCAAATGAAAAGTAAATGAGTATTTACAGGTTTTTAGTGCCTAATTAAATAGACAAGGTTTGCCATTCTCCATATTGAAAACGCCCCGATTTCGAGAATTTTCCTATATAAAATATTTGTAGGTTATGATGAGGTGAAACTATTTACCGAGTTTCAGCCGGATGTAAATAATTGGATAAAAAGCCATCTGTACTACTGTCTATTATCTTAGTTTTCTGTGAAGTAGTACTATTGGAAAAAATAGTTTTTTTTTTTAGATATAGGTGATCCTGTAACAAAAATGTCTAAATTTACAACAAAAAATAGGTTATGGAGAAAGTTTGATGATTCACTATAATTGATATGTGTAAATTATATAATATAGAATTATTGTTCTTGTTTGTAAGTAAAAATGTAATATCTATTTAGGATATATATATCATATTGACAAGATGAAAACCAAATTTTTTCAGCAGGATAATACAGTACTGCAATGCGGTACTACTCCAATTTGGATTAAGGGCCGCGAAAAGTCAGTTGGTCTTTCAATATTGAAGAATAATGAGAAATCGACTGAAAGAGAAGCATCAAGTAAAAGTGCCCGTCCGTCTTTTAAATACTAATGAGCGGAAAATAAAATAAAAATATTTTTTAAGGAAAATTATTTTATTTCAATGGTATTCTTGATCTGAGCGGTATTTCCACGTTCTATTTCACACCACTTGTATTACTAAGTGAACTTGTTAGAAATTATTAAGCTCTAAAAGTCAAAGTCCCAACACTGTCGTCACCACGTATGCCGATGACACACGTGTCCTATCGGTTAATAACGATTCATCAATTGCATCCCAAACTCTTCAATCACACATCACAAACCTTGAAGAATGGTGTCAAAAGAATTAAAATGAGGTGGAGGATTAAAATAAATTCCAATAAATCGCATCAAATCATCTTTACCCTTCGACCTCCTGTCCTAAAACCTATGACATCCTTTAATAATTCCCCACTTATTCCTGTAGAACAAATCCGATATCTTGGACATACGTCTAACTTGAAATCCTCATACCAGACTGAAACGACAAGAAACCGCTCGACGTTTCCGACTACTTCAGCACTTACTAGACAAACGCTCTAACCTTCCAATTAATTACAAAAGACTCATATACATGACTACAATAACACCTATTTGGACTTACGGAGTTGAGATTAGGGGCATCACAAAGTCATCGAGTTTCTCAAGAATCCAATCCTTACAATCCTGATCAAGAAAAGATTCTCAATGCTCCTTATGTTTCCTATTTGGCCCAATTCAGATACCAATCCTTCGATAATAAATTTCAGAACCATCCGATTCCCCTCGTTTTCGATACCTGATAACTCTTCAATGCGTCTGAAAAGAAGATGGCCTCGTGATCTACTTATCTAAATATTAGAGTGCTACAGGTGGGTAGTTTCTCAACAAGCGTTTTCATGTGATTGTAACACTCCTGTGTACACATTTCCTAGAAGTATTTTTAATTGAATACAGTTGTAAATATCATAAATAAATAAATAATAAAAAAGTTTTATTATGAAAAAGTAAATGATTCCAAGGAGACAAAAAGTTGACCCTTGGACTGATTTTCGGGTCAGGAAGCGCTGAAGAGATAATGGACTTAGCCCTGCAGTGACTTGGCTAACGATAGTTTAATCTCGAGGAGGACTTCTTTTAGATCCAAAGGCCTGGACCCCTTGCACAGCTTTCTGCTTCTTCATGTCGAGGAATTCCCACCTCTTCTTCCTTAAGAGTCCTTCCCCCAGGATCATCATTTTACCCTTTTTAATAATCTCGTCAGGTAAACAAATGTAAAACAATAAAGGAATGGCCAGGAAATGAAATGGAATAACTGTCCGCGGGAGATAACCGAGGGGATATTAAAAGTTAACTCCCTTCCCCTCGGCTTCTTTACAGCCTCACCTCTCTCCGCTCTTTTATTATCTCCAGCCTCTGGATTTATTTTATTTATTTTTTTTATGTAACTAATCATTTTTCTCATGAAATTAAATATATTCCGAGCTGTAGTTAATTCATTTTTATTTCGGTCAGCGATTGTTTGGGCTGAATCTTATTAAACTGAAGAGTAATATCCAGGATGGCAGGTAATAAAGCCCCTCGTATTGTGAATATCCATCCTCCCATCACCCCCCCTCCCTGGAGTCGGCTAAAGGTTACAACATTATTATTATTTCATTAATTCTTATCCCCTTTCACTCTTTTCCCTTGGATCCAGTATAAAAAAATAAATTCTAATAATTTATGGTGTTTTCTTTATTATTTTTATTGGGACACTAGCTGTATTCAGGTTGAATAGTAAAATAAATTTAAAAAAAAAATAGCTGTTTTTAATATGCTTTATTTCACAATACTTGTAGATATGACATATTTTTTGTTGTTCCATTATTTGTACAGATATAGAGAATGTCTGATTTCTATGTCTCTTCACCAAATCGTCCAATTTAAATGAATCATAAAATCCTTGGATGCGCTGTTGAGATCGCTGTCCTTTAAATTAATCAAGAAGCCATTAAAAAACTCGCTAAGACTCTGATAATTGAAACAGAGAAAATAAGCCTACAAGATAATGAAAACAAAACAAAATACATGATAATAAGCCGAAAATTTTACCCCAATAACGGGACTAGCCAATCAAGGAAAATCGTTCCGGAAATCCACAATAACTTTAATACATGAACAACAATCGGAAGTAAATCAGCATATGACAACATCTTTCAGTGATAGCCTTCTTCTCTTCTTCAAGATATCCTGAAAAATATAAAAAAATCCCAAATTAAGTATGTATATATGGCAAATGCTATTCTGATATATGGACAGTAACCAGCGCCGTAGAGAGATGTACTGAAAGATTTGTGAAAAAAAATTCACCGCACGATAACCGGGGCGATCTGGAATCAGAAGCATGGATGGGAAAGACCAATAAAGAGCTTCTTACAGTAACTGGTCAATCAACATCACATTATATGAAGGCAAGGAGCCTAAAATAAATGAGACAGATAGTTCGAAGAATCAGTCTAGAAACCTCTATACAACAATAAATACTTCAATAATTGGCAAAACACTACGTGGAACAACAAAAAGCAGATAGATAGATCGAATTAACAAAGATACAATAGAGTTCCTACAGATAACCGGAAAGAAATATCCCAAGATAGGCAGAGGTGGAGCAAAAGATCTTCGAGGTCTGTGATGCAACAGAAAAAAAAATTCAGAAGAGTGCTATAATTTTCTTTTAAAAAACGTATTAACATTGTACGTATCTATCTTTATAATATAAGACGATAGTATTTCGCCGTAAAGATCGCTTTTTCGGCGTTCAGGAGAGGATCAGACGAAAAGTGACAAATCATAATAACAACCACTCGAAATTTAAAGAAAAAAGGAAGAAATTTTATTTGCGAATAACTTAAAAAGTATACATTTTTCTGGATTAAACCCATAAGGGAAAATTCGACTAAACCACGATAGATAGAAAGACATTACATTTACACCTACCCACCAATTTATATCGAAAACAACCAAATTCCTCAGACGAGCACTGTACAATACCTCGGTGTTACCTTTGACAAAAGGATGACATGGAGTCCACATGTCAAAATGATGACATGGAGTCCACATGTCAAAATGAAACGAATGAAAGATCCTCAATAGACGACTCAAACTACTTTACTCACTTTTTTCCAAATCTTCAAAACTAGAACTGAGACAGAAACTAAATATATACTTATACTTATTTTAACCAATATGGACTTACTCCTCACAGAAATACGGTATAGCTAAAGAGACTCACTTACACAAACTTCAAACTTTCCAATCAAAAATATTAAGACTTATAACTAAAGCATCTTGGTACGTTATGAACAAAACCTTACATACAGACTTCCTCCTAACATTTGTTTCCTCCTAACGTTGACCAACACATAAGTACTCTTTACAAACGATTTTACAAGAATTAACACGAACATACTGATCAGAGATATTGCTTCAGCTGACATTCCTATCAATACGAGGAGGAGACTAAAAAGGTGCTGGATGAGAGACCTCCTTCTATAATAAACCATGGTAATTGATTTAAGCCAGACAAGAGGTCCTGCTGTGTGCTATCCTTCCCCATGCCTCACATGTCAGTTTTTTATTTTAATCAGACCATCTGCTGATTGTTTATATTGAAAGTTAAAAAAAAAAAAAAAACCCATGAGTATACTGAAATGAAATTAAAATAGCCTTTATTAATACATAAATATTACAATTTCTATAAAAAATACAATTACAAAAGAAAATAAAACAATTGTTTACATTATTATAATTTATAAAGAAACTTTTTGCTATTCTTGCATAGGCCTTACCTTGGGAGTAATAATCTTTAACACTTCCCTGGGTGACTAGCCCTACTGGGAAGCGGGATTTCTTATATTTAACCATTTTTTCTTTCCACACAGTTTTCAGTCCCTAGCTGCTCTCCACCAGAGAGGTCCTGCCAAAAGCCTAAATGGATCTCTCCATCTCTTCATTTGTCGGCCTCTCATCCTTTTCCGGTCATATGGGATCCATTCGCTGACTATTTTTGACCATCTATTGTCACTGTATCGCAGGAGAATACTAAAATTTCTTAGAAAAAAATCGCATAAAAACGGACCATTATTAACATAAATATAGTCCATTAGATTTAGTATACATAATAATTTCTTCCTATACTCCATTTACTTTTCTACTACCGTTTTTTTTTCTCTCTTTTATATACTTTACTATTTCTTAAAGTCATTTCTTTTTGTAAATGTTTATCTTTTAATAATTTAAAAAAAATTCCTGATCGAGGCATTATTTGATATGAAAGGATACGATATAATAGATATGATGATGTTGAAGGACAAAGGAAAAGTTGTTTAAGAACATTTACTTAATACTAAGAGCAACAGCGGCGTTGTAAGTTATCTTGTAATGCAAGGCAAGGTTTCAATACAAATTTAATATAGCCGGAAAATCCCTTGGGAAAGGAGACTTTATAAACCTCCTCAGACTAAAGAAAGGATACAATACAATTTTTTTTTCCTTAAGAATAGAAGGGTATTCAAAATGTAAAAACTTTAAACCGGAATTACAAAGAAAGCAAAAACAGATTATGAATTTAATCCTCCCCTCAGGGTTAGTAAAAAATGTAATATAGTACTCCAAGTTTTGGCTAGCGTTGCATACTTTATTCATAAAGTCCTTCCCTATTTGTTCCCCTATTAGTTAACTATTTAAATGTTTACCGTAACTTCTTTTTTCTTTTTTTTTATTATTATGCTAAGTAACATCTTGGATACTATTGAAATAAATAAAATATATTAGAAGTTTCTATAAATCATCTTCGATATAGGTGTTTGCACCTTCCGCAAAATAAAAACTATTCGTATTATAATTGGTAAATAGTTGACTGTCGTGGATAATAAAGAGAAGAATAGTTGGGGTGGTCAGTCAAAAAAGAAGGCAAAAATAAATGATAATATTTATTTTTACATATGCCGACGTTTCGACCTGAAGTTCAGGCCTTCATCAGAGCTAAGAAAATAACCAGATAACAAGGTATGAGAAACATAAGTAGTGATGGTAAAAAATAAATAAAAAAATATTTAAAAAAAATAAATTAAAATGAAATTGTTAGAATAATGACAATAGTAAGAACTAAGAGATAAATAATAATAACCGTTACTAAGTGTGGAATGATGAAGTAAGCATAATCAAAAAGGGTGACATAAGTGTTAAAATGGGAATCTTAGAATAAAATGTAAAACATAAAAAAGAAATATGAAGTTATATAAGAAATGAAAATAAATAGTAAAATTAAGACATTGAGAATGGAGTAGTTAGAAAATTGAGATATTGTAAAGTCTATCAAGATGTACAGACAATGTATAATATAATAAAGAGTTAAAAACAGAGAAAAGGAATGAAAGGAAGGAGAGAAGAAATTGAGAAAGCTGAAATAAGAAATAAATAAAATTTTCTTAGCCCTGATGAAGGCCTGAACTTCTGGTCGAAATGTCGACATATATAAAAATAAATATTATCATTTATTTTTGCCTTCTTTTTTGACTGACCACCCCAAATATTCTTCTCTTTATTATTCCTATTATAGTTAAAACAAATTTAATAGGAATTTTTGGGTTTAGTCTATTTTTATTTTTTTGTTTTATTTTTTTATCATTAGAGCACGTTTCCATTTAAAAGTGGTCTTTGAGGGTGAAAGAAGAATATGTGGGATCTGAAGGATAAAAGCCAGATTGTGGGTATTCGAATAGAATCGATTCATCTCACTTCGATCAACACCGAAAATATATCGAGCCTCAATGGCATTATTTCTCATGGCACCCTCCTGAATTTCCCCTCCCTTTTTAAGCCAAAGTTCAGGACTTCAGCGCCTTAAGCTGGTGCAAGTAATTGAGCCGATCTCCGTGAGAGGGTGGCACCCGTACTTCCGGGCGAGTCGATTTATCTTTTGAGGTTCACTTCCCCTTCCCCTTAGTGCTCCCTTACAGCACTTCACAAAAGAGTTCGCTCCATCCGTCAAAGGGATTCATTTCATTATAATTTAGTAATTGAGATAAGAAAATGATTTCCAATTTTTTTTTATTTTATCTAATTGTTTTCTTCACCAGTCAGAAATATTGACAGTGAATATGCTGGCGGAAGAACAATAGAGTAGCAATGCGTTGGTAGGCCTCAGGGGAGAAGGAGGGAGAGGAGTTCCCAGCGGAATTCTTTCTTATCTTGATATAGGGTTCGTATTGAAGAGATATTTCTCATCCAGATTCCTTTGAGCCTCCTAAGCGTGCTATCCGGCATGTTATTGTGGTTATACTTTGTATAATATAAGTGTGCTGTTAGGTCCGTAGAAATTGTCATAAAATCTTTTGTAAATGGTCATATGAAGTTCTTTACGTCAAGTTATGTTTGTGACGTTGTGATGGAGCTTGAGTTATAGTTTTGAAAATTTTTGACTGAAAAGATTCTAGATTACAAAGGTGATCTTTTTGGCTGACTCTGGATTCTGTGAAGCATAGGTACCAATGTCCTTAGCCTGTTTGAGAAATTCGTGCATTGTGGAGATGAATTGAAGGGCAATTTTTATGTCTAAGATTGAAAGTAATGTGTTGGGATTTGCTTGATTGAGTTTGCAAGAATCGTTTAGTTTTGTTTGATTATGTTGTAAAGTCTGAGGCCTGGGGATTTGTATGCCATATTAGTATTGTTTTATCGCCTAGGTAACTCGCTGTAGTAGCTCCATTAATATTGGAAATATGATTTAACAAAGTTCTGAGAATTGACAGGCAGAAACAGATCTGTCAGAAAGAAAGAACTAAAGAAATACATAATAAGTGACATATAATTTTAACATCTAAATTAATATTACTTTTATTTACGTTTCCTTGAGTACATTATGTACTTGAATCGGCATCAAAAATTTAAAACTGCTCTACTCGAAAGTTTTGCCCAATATTTCAAGCGCCTATATCTAATCTAATGTCTACATTTTGACTAATACATAAAACTAATAGCAATCAATGTCTGATTCGATTCAGTTCACGTAATTGAACACAAATTCGTAACTTGTATCTTGGACAGATAGAGAGCGATGAGTTCGACAAATCGAGACTTGCATTGTCGTGGTATCGATTCTCGGCCTCTCTTCTCCCAATGTTTATTTAGAGACGACCCTTCGTGTGACAACACGTCCGGTTCGGTATTTTATCGGAGGTCGCTGAGTAACTGCCGTGAATATTGCTAAAAATATATCGTTCCTGTTTTATTTTTCATAACAAAAATATTCTTTATTCTGGGACAGAATAATGAACAATAAATTCATGACAATATATTTGTTCTACTTTCTGGTAATTATGAACCGATCCTTGAATTGTTGTGAGTTTAATAAAATATATTTTTAAAAAAATGTTAGTTTAACAAAACCTACATTTATCGGAGGGAAACGAGCTTATAGACATGACGAAGTTGTAAGAAAAACGTCTTTCATTCATCATTTTAAAACTTGGTCATAGTTTCACCCCGACATTTTTACTATATGAATAGAAATAACACAATAGAAAAACGGCGAGATACACAGCATGTTATGAAGAATAGGACGTTTGGTCGATTATTTCTGACACGTTGGATGAAGCTGGTCCTGCCACTTAAGGAAACCTTTTTACTCGATTAAGTTTCTCGAAAAAAATGAGTGTGTCCCAAAAACTGATCCAGAAATTAAACGTAAAAGGGTGAATTCAGATTTATGATATCAATAGCTGCCCCTCTTGTACAATCCCTTTTTAGCTCCACCCATCCCTAAAATCTTCCTCGAAGGTTAAAACGGCAGTGGGCCAGAGAACTTTTGTAAATAGGTGTATTTTTGGAGTTTTGGCGATGGCCAGATTCTCCACTCAAGCCATCTATGTGTGATTATTGAGCCTCTGTTCATCCTCTACTAGCCCATAAAACCAGTAATGCAACTAAGGGCCAGTTGGACAATTCACAGTATTAACCAATATTTAGTTATCAGAGCTTAATCTACCAGTAACAGCTCAGCTCTCTAATCACCACTTTCGGTCGTTGGTAAAAAGTTAAATCTAAACCAAGATATAGGAAGGAAGTAAGAGGCTATTAATAGGTTTTTTTACAGTTATTTGTTGTGTGAGCTTCTCAAGTGTTTTCGTTTAAAGTCAAAGTTTTTTTTTTTTTTTAGTGGTAAAAAATATCTTATCACAAAATTCATCATCAGACCAATTGATATACTTTTTTCTACATTAGGAAAAATGCAATTTAATTCAGAAAATCTTCAACATCTTCATCTGTGATGTCATCAAAATCTAGCATATCCCTTTTTGCAAGAGAAAACTTAAATAAAAATGACTAACACAAAGTATACAGCAATAACACAGTGAAAGGTTATCATAGTTGCCAAGGGTAACAATAGGTAACTAAGTTTTTCTTCGAAATAAAGCTTAAGCGCCTACGCTCGACCGATCAAGATTAAACTTGGTTTAATCTTAGATAACGGTTAATCTAAGCTTTACGTAGTTGGAGCAACAAGTCCTAAATAAGAGGCGCTGGAATCTCCTAGAGTCATGCTTTTCCTTCCACGAGAAAGGCTTGGCTCGAAGTTCTCCTGAGTGAATGGGTTCTGTAAATATTCTTTAAAAGTACGCTCGTGTTTTAGTTGTTATTTTGATTAGTTTAGTTATTTTATTTAAATAGATTTACTTTTAGTATTCTTCTTCTTCTGTATTATTTATTGTAAATAGAATGTGAATGTGCTCCCAGAACACTATTATAGATGCTCTTAATTGTGATTGATTGTAATAATTCTAAATATATATTTTTTCTAATCGTCCAAAACGGTTATTTAATAAATTACATATATAAGTATAACAGTACTAATATATATATATAACAAAGTCCTTCCAAAGGACTTTATGGCAGACATTAATTGATGAATTACACTTTATCATTGATATAATAATTCTAAATAAATAAGTACAAAAAATAAATTAATAGCTGTCGATGTATAAAATAAGCGAGTTTGTAAATTTTATAGGAAGGAGATGGTCCGGTGTTTCGGTCATAAATAGGCTAAATAGTGGTAAAACTATTTTATTGAAAGCCGTCGTTTCGACCCGACTTTGCAGGTCTTCTTCAGGGCTAGAACGGACAAGGTACAAACAGATAGAGAATTGTGGCAGTTACATAACATTTAGACATAATTTATAAACAATGTGATTATAAAAATTATAAACAGTAAGTACGATAAAATATGAACAAAGTAACGAGATCCTAAACTGAAGTAAATAGATGCTAACAATTGTTGTAGTGTAATATATAATAAATGAAAATGTGAATATACTTCTACAAATCTACAGGAGAGATTGAAAGAAAAGGAAAAAGAAAACCCAACAATTAAATAAATAAGTAAATAAAATGGAAGAATAAAATTAGACTTACAGGTGTGTTCAGCTAGGAGTTTCACTTAGAACTGGAAAACCAGGGTAAGGGCAGGTATAGGAGAAGCTGACTTGTTTGGGTAATGGGGAAAAACATAGAAAATTACAGTATCTAAAATTTGAAGATATGGATGGATACAATGGAAAAATATTATATCTATGAAATATTAAATTATAAATATACATATAAAATAGAATTGAGAGATTATAGATAAGAGTACAATGTGAATAAACCTAAAATTGGTAAAAAGTAAAATAAAAACATAGAAATAACTTCATTTACATACATAGATTGCAGAACTAACTTAAAAGTATAGATAGAGAAAAAATTAATAATTATAATTATATTTGGTTGTACATATGTAAGAAAATTAGATAATAATGAGACATGGTTAATAAGTAAAATGAATACAAAGTGGAAAAAGGATGATCATACATTGGTGTGAAGTGAAAATGTAAATTTAGAATAAAATAAAAGAGAGATCATACAAAGAGGAAGTATTTAGAATAATGAACAATTACATGAATTAATCAATAAAAATTGAGAGTAGATGCAAATAATAAAATAGAATATATAAGTTATTTTTCACTTATAAGATTTAAGATGTGTCTATATGTTAAAGAAATACAGTTGTTATCTATTTTATGATCAGTTCTGCGCATGCGTTAACCTTACACATATACTCTTTATTTCGTCTCTTATTAAGTGAATTTATTAACAGTGAAATAATTCATGTTATATGTGAAAAAGTAGTGTAAACTGTTAAGTTAACAATTAAGTTGAAACTGGACATAAACAAGGTGAGTAATCACTTATTTATAACGGCATTGTGAACAGTGTAAATAGACCTGAGGATAGTGATAGATAACAAGCCGGCCATATACATTCGTTAATCCGACCAGTGGGCTGCTGCCCTTTGGCGGAAGCAGATCTACGTTACTTAGACTTCTACAAACTCGCGTAATATATACGTAATTGATAAAGGACATTTTTTTTTTTCCAAATTATTACAGTTACCTCTAATTAAATTAATATGAGATGCGCTATTTTCATATGGTAATGTCGAGCAAAGGAAACAATCGAACTTTAAGATCTAGGAGTCTCGATACCACAAAGAGTTCACCCATCAAGAAAAGGGCTAGACGCTCTAAAAAAAATACCCCGCCAGCTACACCAGAGAGCTCAGTTGACGAAGTTGAAAATCAACCTGGCACATCATCACAAAATATGTCAACACAAGTTATACCAATACAAGGTACGCTAGAAGAATCGCCTTTTTTTACAGCTAATCCATTCCAAGTGCTGTCAAACACACAGAATGAACAAATGGAAGCAGTATCCATCCCTAGTGAACCTAAACCTCCACCAATATTCGTTAGAAATATAAAAAATTTCCAATTAATGTGTCAACAATTAAATAATACAGTGGGCTCAGGTAAATACGTATGCCAAAGCCGCACTAATGACACGAAATTAATGCCTGACACCCCAGATACGTACAGAAAAATTGTCAAGTATTTATCTGACACTAAGGCGGATTATCACACATATCAACTGCGCCAAGAGAGAGCGCTCAGGGTGGTGATCAGGAGATTACACCCATCAACACCGCTGGATGCCATTAAAGAAGAACTAACTGAGATGGGGTTCCGTGTTCGACAAATAGTGAATATATTCAAGGAAGATAGAGAACAGCCTGGTACAAAAAATAAAATACCGCTCCCACTATTCTTCGTTGACCTTGACCGAACGCCCCAGGTCGAAGAAATCTACAAGGTCACACGCCTTTATTACACTAGCGTTGTTGTAGAAAAGCCCTACACTAAGCGCGACATTGTACAATGCCATAACTGCCAGGCTTATGGTCATACGAAACGCTATTGCCACCACATTCCTAGATGTGTCAGGTGCGGTGATCAACATAAAACTGAGGACTGCCAGAAGTCCAGAAGAACACCAGCAGTATGCGCTTTATGCCACCAAGGGCACCCAGCGAACTACAAGGGTTGCCAAACATATAAGGAACTGAAAGCAAGAATTTATGCAGCTCCAAGAGAAGAACGGCCATCCAGGCCACCAAGACAACCCTCTAGAACTGTAAATACAAGAGTGTCCTATGCTCAGATGTTCAAAGGAGACACTGCACCCACACAAACTCAGGCCCTGCCACAAGAACCTCAACCTCGAGTATTCACATCTCAACCACAAGACCCTTATCCCATCTCTGAACCTAGGCCTAATAACCAGACATTCATTCCTCCTCCTCCCAATGCCACTGACCTCACAAGCCTATTGACTTCTTTCCTCTCTGAATTCAGGTCACTCATCACTCCTCTCATTTCCTTGCTTACCAATGTTGTATCCAACCTCATCCCACTGTCGAGAAATCCTTAAATGCCCCCAATCAAATCCCTCTCCGTTCTCCTTTGGAATGCGAATGGTATTCGAAATCACGTCAACGAACTAACAATCTTATTACAGGACAAAAACATTGATATAGCATTAATAACTGAAACTCGACTTACCAACAAACGACCACTTAACATCCCCAACTATCATATCTATCGAACCGACCATCCTGATGGAACAGCACATGCTGGCACTGCCATAATTATCCATCAATCCCTTTCCCATCATCTATTCCCTTTGCTAACCCATAATTTCCTACAATCCACTGCCGTGATAATCCAAACTTCCCTTTACCCAATAGCAGTAGTCGCAGCATACTCCCCGCCTAAAATACCCATCTCAGAATCCCAATTAACTTCCTTCCTTAACTCCTTAGGACACCACTTCCTTCTAGGTGCAGACTTAAATGCTAAACACCAGCAATGGGGAGCCAGAACCACAAATTCCCGAGGACGAACATTGCTATCTGCACTTAATTCTCATCACAGCAACATCCTCTCACCCAATTCTCCCACATACTGGCCAACAGATCCTAACCGCAATCCCGATCTCCTAGATTTTTTCATCCACAAAGGTCTAGGGTCCCTTCATTATTGCATCTCAAGACTTGATGATCTTTCCTCAGACCATAGTCCCCTAATCCTAACGGTCTCCACATCACCAATTCCCAAACCACCTCCACCTTCATTTATTAGGGGGCCAGTTAATTGGAACCTCTTCCGTCAAATACTGGATGATAATATTGACCTCAGAGTTTCCTTAAAAACACCCGCAGACCTAGATGAAGCAGTATATTCCATGACTACCTTGATCCAACAAGCAGTTTGGACTGCATCTTCACCTTATCCTTCTAAAAAATACCGCAAAATAAATCCTCTACCCCAAGACCTACTGGACCTTATTAATAGAAAACGATGCTCTAGGACCATCTGGCAAAGAACCAGGCATCCTGATGATCGGAAATCATATAACTATTATTCCAAGCAGGTAAAACAAAAACTGGCTACGTTTAGATCCCAATCCTATAATTCCTATCTTTCCTCACTATCTGCAAGTGATAACTCCCTCTGGAATGTAACTAAAAAAATCCTTAAATTCCAATCCATTTCCCACCCCCTCCGCCGTGATGATGGTTCCTGGGCTTCGTCAGATGAGAATAGAGCAGAAGAGTTTGCTAAACATCTATCGTACACATTCACTCCTCATCCTGAACTCCATCCCTCCCATACTGCTGAAGTTAAAGAATTCCTCTCTTCACCGATTCCTCTCTCCTTACCTCCTAAAGCCGTCAACCCCTCTGAGGTCAAATTCCTTTTAAAGAACCTAAAACCTCGCAAATCTCCAGGACACGATCTCCTTACTTCCCAGATCCTCAGACAACTTCCCAAAAAAGCAATTATATTCCTTACATACCTATTCAACTGTATCCTCCGCACAACCCACTTTCCTCTGGTGTGGAAACACTCCATAATTATCCTCTTTCCTAAACCAGGTAAACCTGTTAATTGTACATCATCCTATAGACCGATAAGCTTACTTCCGATCCTTTCCAAAATCTTTGAGAAAATCCTTCTCAAACGCATCCTACCCATACTGGAATCCCACAATATCCCTTCCCATCAGTTTGGATTCCGCTCAAGACACTCCACTGTCCAACAAGGCCTTCGCGTTGTGGACCACATATCCTCTGCACTTGAAAACAAGCAATATTGCACTGGTGCCTTTCTGGACGTAGCTCAAGCTTTCGACCGGGTGTGGCACGATGGCTTGCTTTTCAAGCTCAAAACCCATTTACCTCAACCCTTGTATCTAGTCCTCAAATCCTACCTTTCAAATCGCTCCTTTCAAGTCCGCTGCGGCACTGAACTCTCCAAACATTATCCAATTGAGGCTGGTGTCCCACAAGGCAGTGTCTTGGGCCCAGTTCTCTACATCCTTTTTACCGCTGACATCCCTTCAAGTCCTGATACCTTCCTAGCAACATTTGCTGATGATACTGCCATCCTATCCTCCCACTCGGATCCTCTAATTGCGTCCCAGAACCTGCAAAGACACCTCTCCTTCATTGAGCAGTGGTGCAACAACTGGCGCATCAAAATTAATGAATCAAAATGTAAACATGTAACTTTCACTCTTCGACGCAGATCCTGTCCTCCAATCCTTTTTAATTCAATTCCTCTTCCCTACTCAGACACAGTCCGATACCTTGGCTTCCTTCTGGACAAAAGACTGACTTGGAACCCACATACGAGACTTAAAAGACAAGAGCTTAACCGACGATTTGGTCAGCTATATAGACTACTAAACAGAACATCTCATCTCTCAACAGAAAACAAATTATTAATCTACAAGACCATACTGAAACCTATCTGGACCTACGGACTTGAGCTGTGGGGGACAACTAAATCATCGAATATCAAACGCATCCAATCCTTCCAGTCTAAAGTCCTTCGAACAATAGTCAATGCTCCATATTATGTCACGAACAAGACCCTACACCATGACCTTAACATCCCATATGTCCATGACATCATCCCATCCAGATTCTCCAACTTTCACCAGAACCTCATACATCATCCCAATCCTCTAGCCCAATCCCTATCCAGCTCCGAGCATCCATACCATCCCCCTCGAAGGTTGAAACGGCAGTGGCCTCGAGATCTTTTGTAAATATGCCTTTGGAGTCCTGGCAATGGCCAGCTTCTCCACTCATGTCCTGAGCGTCTGTGGCTCTAGTGCCCTCTTCCAGTCTCCACTGGCTTCTAATACTAGTGATGCGGCTGGAAAAGTGGCGCTGGGATCTTCCGGAGTCTTGCTTTGCCTTCCACGTGTGGGGGAAAAAGCCTGGTTCGGAGATTCTTGGGCGAATGTATATATTGTATATAGTTATGATTGTGTTTAGAAGTTTTTATTTTATTTTATTTGTTTATTATTATTATTTTTTCTTTTCTTTTTATTTATCTTCTTCATCAGTATTATTTATTTACTTCTTATATTTATATTTATTTCTTTATTATTTGTATATATTGTATGAATGAGAACTTTTAGCCCTAATGCTTATAGCCCTCCAGCAGTGGCTGCATGTATTATTATTCAATAAATAGATTAAAAAAAAAAAAAAAAAAAAATTTTATGATTAACAGGATTCTGTTCCATGTGAATGTGGATGGATTCGGAAATGAGACTTTTTTCATGGTTAGGGACCGTGGCAAGGATAGAGGTTTTTTTCAAAATCCAATGAGTGTTGAGGGTTAAGGCATGTTCTGATAGTTTGGAGGCGGAAGGATTTCGGGAAGTTATGGGTGTTTTATGTTGGGAAATGCGGGTTTTTGTTTGCGGGAGACCTGCAAAATCGGGTCGAAACGTCGGCTTTCAATAAAATAGTTTTGCCACTATTTAGGCTATTTATGACCGCCACCCCGGACCATCTCCTTCCTTTATAATGCAACGGTTAACTATTAAATATTCAATTGTAGATTTTATATTTCTGCATTCCATTCCAGGTCCTCCATTTTTAAATCAAAAACATTAATTTCTAAAATGTCATGTAAAATCTGCTGTTCTAAAAAGTAATGAAATTTTAGATTAACCCATTTCAGTGAACTCTGACGCAATGCTAACATAATAAAATAAATTGGCAGATATTGAGTGTATTATTTCTACAGATGGATAATCGCAACTCTCTAATTGTTGGATGGTTCCTCCTTACCGCCGTTTTATTGAGAGCAGGAACGATTTAGCTTTCAGTGGTTAATTTGCTAGCGGTTCAGAAGCGACTATATGCAGATTTTAATTCTGAAAGATAATTAAATATTCACTAAAGGAGCGGAAGGAAGATGGGAAGATAATGCCCGGGACTAATCGGCTTACTTTATGGACAGGGGGGAGGGGGGAGGGAGGTTTTTCCAAAGAGCTATCATTTAGGCTGAAGGGGGGCGATGGAGTGCCGGCCCCCCATGGTACCTGGTCCGCTGCCAGGCCCTAACTCAGCCATCAGGTCGGGCTTTTTCTCTATGCCCAACAAATCACAGGATTCCGCCAAACTTCTTACTGTATACCATTCTTTTGTATCGCAATCTCTAAATGTCTTTGTCCTTAATAACTGTAAAATATCCTTTAAAATAATTATTATTTAGTTAGCTATTACTGTATTTTAATTCTGTAGTTTAAGCCCTTTTTTTAAATAATCACTAAAAACCTTCAACAAAAAAAAATAGACAAATCAAAAATTTTCACATAGTGATTTTATGTTGTTTTTTTTCAATTTTTTGAGGGGGTGTTTTGAATGTAGATATTTCTCCGCGCAATGTGGTATTTTTACATGCTAATATATTCCTTACCCCACGTTGACCATGGTAAGCCACCCGTACCATAGATGATTCCAGTGTCCTTCCTACCTATTAGCTTGGGTTTAAGGCCAGTGAGAAATCGGTCTAGATCCATGGATAACGGCTGCTCAGACCCACTATACTCACGGACACCTATATTTCTTTTCCCAAAACAGACCAACCCTCTGGGTGGCAACTACATGGCGATTTCCGTTTGAAGTATACGGAATAGGGTCATTACTACGCCCGGTTGGTGTAAGTGGCCTCCAGCTATGGAGCGTAACTTTTATGTAATTTTACTAGTTCATGTATTCTAGGTGTATTATAGTTAGGGATAATTAGTTTAATTTCTTTCAATAACAAATTTTTAAGTTTAATAACAAAGTTTGTTACATAAAATATTCTATTTCTATTTATTAGATATACATATTTCTGACTCACAATAAATTTGCCATCTACATTGGTATTCAGCAAATATGATATCAAGGACTTGTCCTTCTTTCATTTCTTGAAATGATAGCATAAGAAAAAAAATAATGGTAATAACAAAACAGAAAGACAAAAAAAAAAACAACAAAAAAAAAGAACAGTAGTAAAATAAGAAATAACGCATACATATTAACAGAATAATACAAAAAAAAAAAAAAAAAGATATTAAAGATTAAAATATATCACTTTCATTTACACATAAAATACAGACACTAAAGCAAGGTCAATATAAAAATGTCCCTAATGAATTGAACAATAGCTCTTTACAGAGAAGATGAAACGCTTAACATAAAACGCTTACAGTATATAAGTCCGATTTTAGTATCTGAAATATTTTAATCCATATATTAAACTATCCTTATAATCACTTGGTTTTCGACACTATTTTTGCATTTTCGCCTCCCTAACACAGCGTCGCGTTAAGATACAATTTTGAATTATAGCTTATTACATAGAGGATGAAATGCTGAATAATTTTCTCGCTTACAGTATGCAGGCCCGATTTTTAGCCTCTGAGATATTTTAAACCATATGTAAAACATTTCAATCAGTCGAATATAGCCGACTTTACCCGAGCGTTAAAATCTGACGGATCAATCTAATTCACTCTCCACAAAAAGTCCAAACCCCTAAAGAATTTTTCACTTGTAAAATCTATAAGTATTTTTGAAACACAAGAAACTACCATTTAGGAGTTTTGCCTTAGCGAATATGAACTACTTTTCCTAAGTAATGTGTAGTTTTTACTTTCACTTACGTATATATGTAATATATAGTAAGGGTAAGTATTGCGATCGAGAAAATTTTTGAATCTGAGTTTTCAACGGAAATACACGTTTTGAGGTACCCTGATTCGAAATGACCAAGTCCCGAAAAATGGTCTGTGTGTTTGTATGTTAGCAGTCTAGCTCAAAAACGAAAAGTCCTACGAAACTGATATTACGTATTTAAGATAGGTATCTGCCTTAGATGTGACAGCAACTTTTTCCTTAAAATCGGCTAACCGGAAGTGCCACTTTATATCAACGCTGAAACACATTTTTATAATTTTCTCAAAAACGGCTCTAACGATTTTGATTAAACTCGGTGTATCATTGTATAATGACGTAATCTTTAATATCAATTAGGTCTTATCCTCATTGATGTCACTTTACAGGGCTTAAATGCCCAATGTTCATATACGTCTTCCTCTAAAGTACCTTTAATATGGTTGATTTAAAAAAGTTAATCATTTCACATTATTCAGAGTTACGAAAAAATGCTAAATATAACTTTTGAGAGAAGTTAATAAACGAGAGAAAAAATAAAAATGCAGAAAATCCTGCGTTGCTATAGACTGTAGCGCCTAAACGAATGTACCGATTTCAATGAAACTTCGCTAAAGTCATTTTCTCAACACCCTTGAAATTTATCTATATAACATACTTCAACGAAAAGAAGCTGGAAAAAAAGTTACGAGGGATGGTAAAATTAAATTCCGAATAACTCAAAAAGTTTAAACTTTTTTTGTCGATATCGTATATTGTTTTTTAAAAGTTTACGGAATTTCCTAAAAAACAAAAAAAAAGTTTGATAAAATCGGACAATTAGGAGGAAAGATATGGTCTATAGTTTTTTTTAAAAATATGTTCTGCTGCAAAGGTTATTTGTTTTGTTTTGGTTTTTGAATGTGTTACTTAGGTATTACTTAGCATATTACTAATGATTAAAAAAAAAAGTTTAGTCCGTTAATTGAATTCACCTTTTATTTTTAAGTATGAAGGTAATGTTACTTTAGATATATAATTGTTTGGATATAATAAACCATTGTGAAAAAAATTGCAGCGTTTTTATATACAATACATATTGGTAACTGGTTAATATTAATTTTTTAATGTTATTATTTGTTGTATAATGTCTAATAATAAGTCTTTTGAAAGGATTTTTTTTCACGTGAAAATTCAAAATATATTGTGCAAAACAGATTTTATTTCTGAAGAGGTGAAAACTTGGATAAATTTAAAATATACTTTTTTAATTGTTTAGACAAAAAAAACCTTTTTTCTACAGATATGTAATAAAGTATCTTTCCTAAGAACATCTTTCATAAGAAATAAGTACCTAAATTTATACCTTTATTCTCAGTTATGTATTTCAATACTGCAATCACCACCTCCGGAAACAACTTACTCATTGTCTGCATAGATAACTTTTTCAACCAAAATGACAATTATTAAAAATGTTGAAATTGGAGTTAGTCATTCTGTGGTTTATAAAAGCAAAGAAAATTGTGTGGTTTATAAAAGCAGATGGAGTGACTAAATTTTTATTGCCGTCAATATATTAAATAGACATTTTGTAATTATAATGGTCTTAACGACCTATTATCTATAAGCTTTAAGCTCCGTTTAAAATGCACTTCAAAAGATTTTATAATAGACCAGCATTGCCACAACATAATTTCTATTCAAAGTAGAGCGGTAAGTGAAAGTTGTGTGTTGAGCGCACCAGATTTTTAATTTCTGTTTAATACTAAATATGTTTCGTTACTAAAATATAACATCGTTTCATGGAAGTATATATTAAATATAAAATATATTTCATTTCTGACAGGTAATGTTGTTTCGTGGTAAACGCTTCAAAATGGATTATTCTGAATTATATAATTATAATAATAATGCTCCACTTTACAGCAATTACAGGAACTAATTGTTTGCTAGTAAGTGCCTCAATTAGTGTGTAATCCTACAAAATGGATAATATTTAATTCAGTATGTAATATATAAATTATATTGCACTTAATATGTTTAATAAAAATTAAATAATGAATATTATTATTTATTTCTTAAAAACTAAAAAAAAGAATATATTCTGATTATTATAAATATAAGTGTAACACTCATGTCTGTATTAACACGAATGAAGTTCCATGAGTGACTAACAGAATGCGCTGATATCTTTAACCAGCTTCTGACTTTAGAAAGAGGTTCCGCAAATCAGAATCTAATTTATTGTTTGGACTTAATTGTTGATACAAACTTTAAAAGGCCTATTAGATGTTAGCTGGCTTTTAAAAAAAAAAATAATGAACTACTCCTAGATAGAATTTTTATTAACTTTTACATATTACGAGATTATTTGTTTTCATTCAATATTTTAAGGTGAAACAATTATACTAAACACTAATTACGTTTAACAACAATCTGATTTTTTCTTGGGTTCCCAATATTGTATAGAAGGAAAGCTCGTTTTTATATATACTGTACAAAATCGATTTCTTCTTTAGAATAGTTTTAGGTCTTTAGACGAAGCATTTTCTTGCAGACGGTATAGAAGTATTAATATAAATATAAGAAGAATAAATAATGATGTATTAAATATAAACAATGAAATATTGAATATACATATACACTAAAAAATGGGTATAAGTAGGTATATAATGACAGCAACACCAGTTTTGAGTTTTTCTTGTATAAATAATTTTAGTGTTTGAACTAACAGTGTAGCTTTCAATATGGTATTAAATTTTATTAACATTTCTTTATCAAGTATTTAATAACTTAATTATTGATATTTATTTATCAAAATAAATCAATTTTGCATAGCTATTCAGAACTGTGCATTAATTTACAATTCTGTAAGTTCATCGTACAAAATCTTATGGCTATAACTTAATTTTCTGGCTTATTTTAATGCCTTAAAGTTTTTCAAGATTTACATTTTTAGTAGATTCATATCGTCATAATTATTTCGATTATTTAATAATAATTCGATTAGTTTCAATATTTAGTTTGGGCGTTTTTTTTTTTTTTATTGCTATTTTTAAATTCTTCTTTCTTGTTGTAATTGTAATACTAATCAGTTCATTAATTCAATTTATTATAAAAAGTCCATTTCCGTTATATTTAATTTTCGTTAAACGGCCACCTGGATATCAATGCTTCAATTAATCTTTCGTAACCAGATAAAGTTCGTTAGCCAGTTATGGCAGAAGTAAATTCAGTTATCATATTTCTTTTTTCTCCCCGTTGACCATTATTCATTATGAAAGGTGAAATTCAACGAAAAATAAAATATCTCCAACTGGTAATTAAAGCGGCCATTATTTACCATATCAACTTTTCTAATTAGAGTTTATTGCCCCCTGAATACTCGTTAGATATGCTTTTTATTATATGTCCTTTAATAAACCACCATATATATGCTTTTAAAGTAAAATTAATTTTTAAAAACAATAAAGTAGCTTATATTTTGCTATTTTAATGATTTTAGTTCGTTTTAAATTTATGCGGTCAGCCTGTAATTTCCCTTCTATTTTATTCAATCAGCCTTTAATCTAACCGAATATATTTTTGAACGGAGGTTGAAACATTTTTTTTTCAAATGAATTTAAACTTTAAAAAAAAAAACTTTCATCCATAAGATGTTAAAGGTAAAAGTTTTTTTCAAAACTGTTAAATGAAAATTATTACTTTAAAAAAAAAAACATTTTTTTAATACATACATAAATTTCATAAAAAAGTATTTGTTAAACTTTTACTTATTACCTCTAAAATAAAATGTATAAGTACAAAAATTTACACATTATGATACGAATTCATTATACTGAGTACTCAAAGATGGAAAATAAATAAATTCTGGCAGGTCCTGGAAAATATTTCATTGTTAACTTTGTAGAACATTATGCAATGCAAAAATTTATTTGTTTATCACAAATGTTTTAGTAGAAACACAAAGTTCTTGTTACTTTGTAAACTTTGTTAATATTTTAACGGTGTGAATGTGTTCATTTATCAATATAATTATTGTCCCTGTGACAGAATATTATATGTCTAAATAAATAAATAAAAATTAGGTAATATTTTATATTTTGAATGCACATAAAAATTATTATAATGTTTTATATAGCTATTTACACGTAATAATGATTATATTTATTGTTAATAAAAACGTAATAGCATATCCATTTTTTTTTCATTTAAACATATTCAAGTAAATGCTACATAAAAACTTTTATTAAAGAGGTTGTAAATAAAAGTTAAGAAAATAACTGTTTTGAAATGGCAAGTAACAATATATACATTATAGGTAAAATTTCAATTTATACTTTTAATCATTATAGTAAACTGTTTTATTTGACCCCTGTTTTTGAATAATCATTGTAATTAACATTAGTATAATTCAAGCATATATAAATAAGATTTGTTTCCCATTCACTGGATAACATGTTCTTTTAAAATGTTATTTAAGATTTCTTATTTTCTTTAGAATAAATATTAACACATCATTATTTTTAATCATGAATTGTGAAAAATAAAACTTAAATTGGAAATTTACTGCTAACATGTAATTCATAATTTGATTGATTTATTTATTTTGTATACTTTTTTATTTATATAGTCCAAAATTATCTCAATGAATAACCAACGATCAGAAATAGACCAGCGTATACAAAGATATTCAGAACTTTCTTTCCTCTTTCAGTAAATTCTCTAGAAAACTCAAATTACTATACACGGTGGGCCAGACCCCCTTACCGTGCACCCCCCCCACATCCCTATAAATTGCATATCGTTGTGTTCCTTGTAACTATTTATTAAAAAAAAGCCAATGTTCCCACAAAAAAAAGTGAACGCACTGCCCCAAAATGGCGTCCAAAGATGGCGGATTGACGACTTTGACTTTAGTTAGTTTTTTGGTCACTGAGAATCAGCATTTGGCTTAATTTCCTCATAGTTGGTCTTTTATTAAAGCTGAATAGTCATAGAATAATAAACCATGAAGAAATATTAAAAAATAATGGGCTTAGGCTATGAAAAATACTACTAAAGTCAATTTTTTTAACAAAAAAATTTTCAAGTTAAAAATCAAGCGTCATTTGTAATTAAACGGCCTACAATAACGCAAAACGTGCTGAAATAAACCATCTGGAGAATATATTTTTCTTTCCAAAACGCTGATTATTTTTTAAAAACTTGTAAACAGTTCCGTAGAAAATGCACTTATGTGGCAGAAAAGCGGTACTGGCGTGGGTGCCTACAGGCCTCTACCACACCATTCAGTACACATAAATGGCTTAGTTAAAGTGATATAATAACATTTTTGGTACATTATATTGGTTTTATTAACGAACAAATATTAATGCAATAATTTAATTGTAAAAAAAAAATTAAATTTTTTTAAAAAATTAGTTTTTTTTTTTTTATTTATCCTTCTTTATTCTACACGTAGGTCGTTTAAGAAGACCTTGATTGTAAAAATGATATAATTATAATAATAAAACTTAATTTAAAAACTTTGCTAAATATCTTGATTTTTGTTTTATTTAACGTTTGCAAATTAACATTGTGTTTTGTATATTTACTGATTCTTAAAGGTAATTAAAATTTATATATACTTCCCAGGAAATGAGTCGTATTAATACCTGTTTTATAAACTTAAATAATATATACCTAATCTGAACTATATATAATGAATAGCTGCTGGGTTGTATAGTAAAACTCATATATCACTAATTAAAAAATTAATTTTTATTTTCTTTATTTTGTGCGGAAGTTGGACTATATCATAAATAAATAGGAAATTTTATTATTGAATGAATTATTCTCTCTGCACAAAGAAAGATAGAAACGGTGACGCTATAAGTTCTTCTATAAGCCAGAACTGATTGTTTGGATTTGGTCTTGAAATGAGGAAAAAGGCGAAATTGAACCCGAAAACTGGAAAAATACATTAAGCGAACGAGAAAGGAAGTGCCAAAACCTCGGAAAAGAAAAAAAGTACCAGTATCCATTATATGGCTAAACGAATGTATAGTAGACAGATGAAGAGAATATTTCAAGATGCTGCTAAAAGGGGGTCAATTGCAGTTTGGATGATATTAAGTGGACGATGTAGGTTTATTATGGTAAAAACCACTTTATTTTCGATTGCTGAAGGTGCACATCGGGACTATCTTCACTTTGAAGCAGGATATAGAGAGTTATATCGAGAAAGTTATAGCTCATAGATCTCCTTCTGCTTAGTGCATTTGCAAACGTTTTTTTAAGGAATCTAAAAGGAAAACCTGCTTTTCTGAAAGACAATTAGATATTATCATAATCCAAAGTGTGAGGCACTAAGGAGATAGAGAGATATTCTTCGTTGTATATAGACTTCTCTATAACCTGCCTTAAAGTGAAGCCAGTCTCAATTTTCAACTTCTCTTAAAATGTGCAACTTGAGTCAATCCATATCGCTCTGGCAATCGACAATATTTCTTATTCCAGCTTCAACGATTCTTAATGTAATACCCGTCAAGATTCATTCCTGTTTAGTGTACCAAAGAAATTATACTAAAGAATCTTAGTGCCTCTCTATCTCCTTAGTGCCTCACACTTTGGATTATGATAATATCTAATTGTCTTTCAGAAAAGCAGGTTTTCCTTTTAGATTCCTTAAAAAAACGTTTGCAAATGCACTAAGCAGAAGGAGATTTATGAGCTATAACTTTCTCGATATAACTCTCTATATCCTGCTTCAAAGTGAAGATAGTCCCGTTGTGCACCTTCAGCAATCGAAAATAAAGTGGTTTTTACCATAATAAACCTACATCGTCCACTTAATATCATCCAAACTGCAATTGACCCCCTTTTAGCAGCATCTTGAAATATTCTCTTCATCTGTCTACTATACATTCGTTTAGCCATATAATGGATACTGGTACTTTTTTTCTTTTCCGAGGTTTTGGCACTTCCTTTCTCGTTCGCTTAATGTATTTTTCCAGTTTTCGGGTTCAATTTCGCCTTTTTCCTCATTTCAAGACCAAATCCAAACAATCAGTTCTGGCTTATAGAAGAACTTATAGCGTCACCGTTTCTATCTTTCTTTGTGCAGAGAGAATAATTCATTCAATAATAAAATTTCCTATTTATTTATGATATAGTCCAACTTCCGCACAAAATAAAGAAAATAAAAATTAATTTTTTAATTAGTGATATATGAGTTTTACTATACAACCCAGCAGCTATTCATTATATATAGTTCAGATTAGGTATATATTATTTAAGTTTATAAAACAGGTATTAATACGACTCATTTCCTGGGAAGTATATATAAATTTTAATTACCTTTAAGAATCAGTAAATATACAAAACACAATGTTAATTTGCAAACGTTAAATAAAACAAAAATCAAGATATTTAGCAAAGTTTTTAAATTAAGTTTTATTATTATAATTATATCATTTTTACAATCAAGTTCTTCTTAAACGACCTACGTGTAGAATAAAGAAGGATAAATAAAAAAAAAATAATAATTTTTTAAAAAAATTTAATTTTTTTTTTTACAATTAAATTATTGCATTAATATTTGTTCGTTAATAAAACCAATATAATGTACCAAAAATGTTATTATATCACTTTAACTAAGCCATTTATGTGTACTGAATGGTGTGATAGAGGCCTGTAGGCACCCACGCCAATACCGCTTTTCTGCCACATAAGTGCATTTTCTACGGAACTGTTTACAAGTTTTTAAAAAATAATCAGCGTTTTGGAAAGAAAAATATATTCTCCAGATGGTTTATTTCAGCACGTTTTGCGTTATTGTAGGCCGTTTAATTACAAATGACGCTTGATTTTTAACTTGAAAATTTTTTTGTTAAAAAAATTGACTTTAGTAGTATTTTTCATAGCCTAAGCCCATTATTTTTTAATATTTCTTCATGGTTTATTATTCTATGACTATTCAGCTTTAATAAAAGACCAACTATGAGGAAATTAAGCCAAATGCTGATTCTCAGTGACCAAAAAACTAACTAAAGTCAAAGTCGTCAATCCGCCATCTTTGGACGCCATTTTGGGGCAGTGCGTGCACGTTTTTTTGTGGGAACATTGGCTTTTAGTTAATAAATAGTTACAAGGAACACAACGATATGCAATTTATAGGGATGTGGGGGGGGTGCACGGTAAGGGGGTCTGGCCCACAGACTACTAGTATATAATAGCCTGAGTTGATTTAAGGCTGGAGGGCTTGGACTTTAATTAGCATATTAAAAAGAAGTATTGAAAGATTTGATAAAAAAAAAAAAAAATCTTCATAAATTACGATAACGGGAGCGATCAGGGATCAGAGTACTTACGTATGGGGGAGAAGGGCCAATAAGGAACTGGTTACAGAAATCGGTCAATTAATTTCTCACTGTATGAAGGCAAGGAGGTTAAGATGGGTGGGAGCGTAGCTCGAAGCAATCTATTAGAAATCCTCTTTACAAAAATGAATGCCTCAATAGTAGACGAAATAGATGCAACGAGCCAACAAAGTTGCTGTAGAGTTGATGTAGCAAAACTGAAAAGTAATATCCCAAGATGGTCTGTAAAGCCAAGAAGAAAAACAAAAATTTTTGTTGATTGTGATAGCTTAATAAAATATGATTAGTAATACTGTGTATCACTTCTTATAATCTTTGAAGAAAAAAAGGTAATGGACGGTGATTTCTTTTTTAATTCCTCATGCACATATTTTTCTAAGTTACGTCTTTACTTTGCGAGAGCTTTAGTTCGATGAAAGGTTGTTAAGTATTTCACCGGATGGATGAAGTAGAATCTAAACTGGGATGCACTGAGTTGTTGATAAACCTTCTAAGAAAAAGCTCGTTTCAGTTTTTCTATTTCTATTTAGGTGCAGGATCGTTTGTATAAAATCGTTTTAATCCCAAGTATCAACTATTGTAATGACAGTTCTATTGTGAAGATTCAAGGTATCCAATATCATTTCTTGCTAACCAGCACTACAAAACCTTCTGAGAGATAAATCTTGGGAAGAACATCCAAAAGATCAGCCTTAACAAAGTGAACATGTAATTTAGAAAAATATTTGCAGAAGGAATTAAAAAAGAAATTACCTTCCATTACTTTTTTTTCAAAGATTATAAGAAGTGGGATACCTACTATTACTAATCATATTTTATTAAATATGAGCCTGCCCTCTAAGACGGTAGTGGCTTCGATACCTTTTCTAAACGCTATCAGATACTCCACTCAAGCTATGTATGCCTGTGGCTAGGTCGCACTTGATCTGCCTCCACTGGCTTTTTAGTTTTTAGTTGTGATGAGAATCTCATTTTTTTTTCTGGAATCTTGCTTTCTCCTCGACAGATTGGACTCGCAGTTCTATTTTTAAATATTCCTGTGTAAGATGTTTACTTTATGGAACTTCAAATTTCGTTTTATATTTATATTTATTTATTTATCTGTTGTTTTATTTTCAGTAAATATACTCTATTTTCATGTATACTCTATTTTATGTATTTTCAATAAATTTACTTTTATGTTACCATCACTACTGTCCTTAATTGTGACAACATGTAATAAATATTAATCAAGAACAGAAAAGATAATCTTTTGTAGTTGTCAATTAGAGTAATTGACAAATAGTAACTTTCTTTGGTTATACTTTGTTTTTTTGTTATATACTGGTTAAAGTTAAGGGAAATATTGTTCCTATCATCAGCAACATATATTATTTTCATAATTGTGGATTTATGGTTGACCGTAGAGAATAATTGAAGAAAAGAATGGTTGGGGTGATCAATCAAAAAAACTAATTATAAAAATAAAGAAATGTACTTATTTTTATTTTTGCCGACATTTCGGTCCAAAATTCAGGCCATCATCAGAGCTCAGAAAAAAAATAGATAACAATAGGTATGAGAAATTACTAACATTAAATAATTAAAAAGAAAAATAATATTTAAGTGAAAATTATAGTCTAAAAAATGTAGGTAGATTAAACTTAAAAGAAATGGAAAATACCAGTAACAAAGTGAGGGGTAGAAAGTAGTGGGAGCAATATATATTATTTCCAGTTTTTGGTCTCTACAATTCAGATATTATCAATCATATATTATCTATACAATTCAAGGACTAAGATTATTGATACATTATAACATATGTTTTCTTATTTCTCTACACCTCTGCAATACAGACCCCTTTTTTTCAAATAATTAACATCCATCTAAGATTTCGGGAATGGATTCATTTTATCATAATATACAAATTTTTAACATTTTCAATCTGGAGATCGGTAGGTAAACTATTCAATGAGATACCAAAACTCATGAACACCCATTAGCTTTCCACTTTATTTATTATCAATTAATAGCATGATCTTCACCATAAACATATCCAAATAACGAATTTATACATGCCATAGGGCCCAATAATTTTGTAGGCCACCTTTCAATCAAACTATTACGAGTTGTAAGCAAATGGGTATTCATGAGTTAACTCATTAAATTAATCAGATTAATAAGGAAACGGCCAATTTCTGAGAGTTTTCATAAATATAAAAGTTATAGGTTATGATTAGATGAAGCCATTCACCAATTCTTGACGAAATTTAATAATTTAATCCAAATGGTCTGTCTGTACCCTGTTGGAGGATCTCGTATTTGTAAATTTGTATTTATAGATTCTATAACATTTTGCATATTGCGTGTTGATGTTATTGCACATGTTAGTTTGTTTAGTTCATCCTCTTTGATTTGCTCCTTTTATTAAAATAAAAAAATAATTTTGCATAAGAAACACACATGATTCTATTACACGAAAATAATTTTTAATAATGTAACAGCATACACGCCAACAACTTTCAAAGAAGACAACAGAATTTGAAAATGAGAATTTTCTAGAAATATCTGAATGTATAAAGTAATATGATGGATGAAATGTAAGTTAATTGACTTTATAAAATGTAACTTATAATATTTTTTACTATACAATAACTTCCAAAAGTAATTAACAAATGTTAATATAATGTTTCAGATGAGGAAGTGCCTGAGGTTGTAGTCACCAATAGCCAGCGCCATAACATGTCAAAATAAAACACTCAGTTAACGATAACATAGTTTGAGCTAAACAGAAATCTCCATTATTTATGATTATAGAAATAATGATAATAATATTAATATTAATTATCAACTGTTTGAAGATGGTTCACAGTTGATATAGTTTTATTGTTCGAGAAGATGTTACTTGAAATAACCAAGTAGAAAGGTCTTATAATGGATTACATTTCTGTTTAATAACCTTATTATAACAAATATTTTTAAAATCGAGTACAAATTTAGGTACTTTAAGTACATTGGTTTCTAAAATCGATGATGCACTTAATGTAGAAGAGATGTAATAAATTTAGCATCTTATTATTTTGTTTTAAATCTAAACATTCCAATATATAAGTGATGATATGGATATTGTAAATATGATACATAAATTAATATATTTATGCATATATTAAAAAATTGTATAAAATTTGTATTTATTTATTTATAACCGTGGTGGTAAAAATGAAACTTGAAAAAGAAATTATGAAAACATAATACTTTTAACTATTGAAAAACTTCAAAAATAAATTAATTCGGAAAGGATATTTAAAAATTCCATGTAAAAAATTTAGTTTAAGCTTTAATTTTAAATAAGTAGTAAAACTTTACACCATTTGACTAAATCTTTGTTTCATAGTATTTTATATTTTAAGTAAATACTAACCATAAAAGTATTAATACATGAAAATGTGATATATAATAGAATGTAAAAGGTGAGGGACCTATTTTACATTTAGCGTAGAAGCTGTGTAAATAATATTGTATTTTAATAAATCTATTATTTTTTTCAGTGTATATTTTTTAATTTTATGATTGATCCTTAATATTTTATATGTTTATTAAATTGAACGTAGGTTTTCAAGAGGTCCTTGCATAGCCTACCGGACCTATTGGGTACAGGCGTAGCTGAAAGTGTAGCTTGATTCACAATTATCAAAAATAATTATATTTATTAATAAAAAATAAATATATTATGAAATATATAATAAGAGAACTTACTGCGATATTGAAAAATATTGTGTGTGTGTGTGTTTCTATGTTTATGTGGACAGCTTAGCTCGAAAACAGAAACTATGAAACTGAAATTACATCTTCAAGGTACTGATACATGACAAGATATTGATTTGTAATATTATAATAGGTTTTCAATAAAAAACGACGCACTAGAAATAGTAATTTATATTATCGATTTTGTATATTTTTAAAATTTTCTTGAAAACAGTTCTAACGGTTCTGATTATTTTTTTTTTTAATAATCTATTTATTGAATGATAATACAATCTGCCACTGCAGGAGGGCTATAAGTATTAGGGCTAAAAGTTCTCATTCAAACAATATATACAAATAATAGAGAAATAAATATAAATATAAAAAGTAAATAAATAATACTGATGAAGAAAGTAAATAAAAAGAAAAAAAAAGTAAACAAATAAAATAAAATAAAAACTTCTAAACACAATCATACCTGATTAAAATTATCATTTCAAAGTAAATTTGAATGGTCTTTAATATCAGGTAGACATTTACCTGATCGAATTAATCTGACAGGGCTTAAATACCAAATTTTCGAAATTTGTTCAAGTAAAGTACCTAAATTATTAACTATGATTAATACAAAATGGACAAATAAGAAAGAATTTGGTAATTTAATGCGAGTAATATTTTGGCAAGTGGAGAACTAATTCCTCACAATAAGAACAGTGATGTAGATGTACGATATTGAAAAGTTTAAATTGTCAAAATAAAGATATATAAAGCTATAGAAGGTAATTGAGAGTGGTCAAAAGCTAATAGATTTAAATTTCTGTAGTTAATATTGTCTGTTTTTAAATTATCGAATGGGGAAAAAACATTCTCAGAGAACATATATATAATTTATTTCATATAATAACTACACATAAAAGACTCATGAATCGCTTCATAAGATTCATCTTTGGTATTCCCAGACGTACTCGTATTTCATCCCTACACACCGAGTTGAAGTGGCTTTATCCTACTTTCCGACGGCAATCCCTCCTTGGTGTTTTCCTTTTCCAAGTCCTCAGAACCAAAAATCCTCCTTAGATCCTAGAACTCCTTACTCTCCTCTATCCACCCCTGAATACCCGATCTCAACCTATAGACCTTTATAAACCTCTCCAACAACCCCCCCCCCTTTAAAACAACTTATTTCGTCATTCGTGCTACCTCATTTTGGAACTCCTACGCCAAACCACGTCCACAAATTCCTCCAAACAACTCCTATTGCACCACCTACTAAACATTTAAACTTCCGCCAGCTTATAAGAATTTTCAGGCTATGTAAACACAAATTTCTTGATAGATAAAAGATAAGAGTCTTTTAATTTTTTAATTTATTTTTCTCTCTGTATTTTATGTATATATCTGTATCTTCTCTCAGTAATTTTTGTTTTTCCTGTCCTACAGTATACTTCAACAATAGCTCTCTTATCCCTGTTGAACAAATCCGATACTTAGGACTCCTCCTTGACAAACGACTCACTTGGAACCTCCAGACTGAAACGACTAGAAACCGCCCGACTTTTTCGACTACTGCAGCACTTACTAGACAAACGATCTAAGCATTCAATCAATTATAAACAACTCATATATATGACAATAATAAGACCTATTTGGACTTATGGAATTGAGCTTTGGGGCTCCACTAAACCATCGAATTCCTCTCGTATCCAATCCTTACAATCCAAAATCCTTCGTAAAATCCTCAACGCTCCTTACTTTGTCACAAGTAAAATCATCTATAAAGATCTTAATGTTCCATATGTTTCCGATTTGCCCCAATCCAGATACCTGTCCTTCCATAACAAACTGCAGAACCTATCGAATCCTCTCTTTTCAAACCTTGCTTCCTCCTCGATTCCTGATAACCCTCCGAGGCGTCTGAAAAGAAGATGGCCTCGGGACCTTCTAATATAGAACTTTAATTTGAGTTCTAACAATGGGTAGTTTCTCTTCATGTTGTACATGTCATGTTACCAATTTCACATTTACTTATTGTATTTTCCATGTAATACAGTTGTAAATTCCATTAAAATAATATTAAAAAAATTTTTTTATATCTGTATCATATCCACATGCCATATTTAAGTATATATTTTGTGAACTCTGTAATCTGTAACTAAGAAGAATTTAGGCCCAGAATAAAATAAAATTTTCTTTTCATTTCATTTCGTAATTTCTATCGAAAAGATATGAAAACTAATTTTTATTTTCCAGCATAATGAACGAAAATCATACTTAAGTGGTGTCTTGAGTAGAGTTTGTAAGTATACTATAAAATTATACTTACGTACGTATATTATATATACGTACTCAAGGCTCATTATATTTAAAAAATGATAATAATTTTTACAAAGAATTGGGTGTAATAAGTAAAAATTGTGTGAGGAAATACATATTTCAATATGGGCTGTTATGGTTGAGAGTTCATATTTCTTAAATATGAATGTATATGAGTCAATGCAATCTTTAATTCCTCATAGGTTACTGAATGTAATAATTTGAAATAACGAGTATATTTTTGAAATTAAAAAACTTTTTTAATGTGAAATATGTATCCAATTAAATCGTAGAGTTCAGAAAGCAATAATAGCACTTATTAGGAACGGATAAAATTTGTCATTTTCATTTATTTTGGATAGGCACGTTTTTCTGAAGTACAATTCCACAAGTCCTACACACTTTGGCCTTTCTTTATAATTTATTTATTTCTAAAACAGCTCAGCGATCACGCACTTAGCCCCGCTTGGCAACTCTAAGTTCGGCCTCTTCTTCGGAGTAAGAATTCCTTTTTGATATCTAAGCAGATCCGTATTGCTCATTGAGGCTCTGATAAGGGACCATCCATACCCTGAAATGGTGAAGATATCAAGTATGCAATATGGCTATCTGCCATCTTTAGGAATGCGATCATCAATGCTGATATCAACTCACAACTACCCAAGCCTGTTAAATAGGTGACCAATATCAAGCTAAATTGATAATATGCGAAAATTGATACGGTTTTTGCCATGTGGCTGACTCTTTTAAAATTGAAAGACTTTTTTTTTCAGTGGCCTTTACGTGAAAGGCATGGAAAATCATAAGTGGTCTACGGTACTCCGACAAAGAGTCATAGTCGAATTAAACCACATTTCAGGTTTTGATAAAAAAAAAAAAAAAAAAGTATATATTTTCTCTAACAGATATGAATTAATTAATGGTGAAAATTTCGATTGTGTAAATTGTTTCTAAATGTTACCATTAAAAACTAAATTTTAAAAAAATCAAAAGCAAACGTGCCCCGGTCTCTGCTACTAGGGTTGGCAATATTTTTCTTCTGATATTTGATATTTCATCATCGATAGAATCGACTTCGATATTATCGACTATCGATATAGTTTCTTAGATATTTTATTTTAAAAATTAAAACTATCGTTTGAGGAAAGCACGAGGAGGTGGTTTCGATTCCATTAAAGATTAAATTGAAAATACAAAAATGGTCTCATTTCCATAAATATAATTTAACTAAATATTTTTCCAAACTCAAGAGCTATGAGAATATAGTAGTCCTACCTTCGTCAATCAACTTCAGTTGAAGTACCCTTCAGGTTTTTTTTCAATATATTGGCTCCGTGGTCCAGAAGTCCTCTTCAGTACAGCTGTAATTTATTAATCTGTTTAAATTCTCTAGTCCAGTACGGTGGTTGACGAACGCAATGATTGCATTATTATTACTATTGCCAAGTAAAAATACAGACCTAAGTTGGCTAAGAAAAAGACGTAGATGGAATCTGATAAATTTGATACTGGACCATCTAGGTATCGATTCTCGAAATCTCATAAAATATCATCGAATCGAATTAACAGGAGTATATATTAAAACACATTAATTTCCCAAAACTATAATATAAATATAAACTTCCTTTCCATATGTTCGCTATGTTATATATTATTTCTAAAAGGTTTTTTTTTTTGTTCCAACGTCATAACTTCGTCAACTCTTACTCAAATCCAATGATTGAGTTATTACTTTAAAGGTTATCTTCACCTTTTAGTTGGAAAAATAGTCACATCCCTCAAATTTAAGGGAGAAGGTTATGAAGGAAAAGAAACTTTATTGTATATTAAAATTATGCATTTTCACACGGGCCAACTAGTATATATATATATATATATATATATATATATATATATATATATATATATATTTTAAATTTTAATAACAATAAAGTTTCTTTTTCTTCATATCCTTTTCCCTTAAATTTGGGTGATGCGACTATTTTTCCAACTAGAAGGTGAAGATAATCTTTAAAATAATGGCTCAATCATTGTATTTGATTAAGAATTGACGAAGTTGTGACGTTAGGACTAAAAAACACCTTTTAGATATATATATATATATATATATATATATATATATATATATATATATATATATATAAGTTAAGCGTCGTCGGACGTAAGAAATAAAAAAAAAGAAGGAAAAGGGAAAAGATGTAACATACACGACTTCTGAAATAACACTGCTTTATTCGTTCCATAAGCCTCCTTATATACACTTAGCCTGTTTATTTACATTACCAGATAGTATTAAGGCTGATACCGCCAGTCTCCGGTCTTTATCTCCCCCCCACCAGTTTACGAACAGGATTTTCGGAAACTTAAATATTGCTAGATCGGAGCCCACGGTGACCAGCCTTAACACTTTACAATTGGTTTTACAGTATATGCTTAAAAGAAAATAAAATAGTTCCACTCAACTGGAAAAATAATAAATAAAGAAGAAATAATTAAAAACACTGAAACTAAACACAGCACTTTAGAACTCCTACCACTTGAGAACTCCTAACAACAACAAAAAAAAACACAATTTCCTCTATACATGAAATAATACAACAAAAAAAAATCTTTTACAACTTGTTTTGTTTTGACAGCCACAAAAAAAACATATTTCTCTGTTTTATATACAGCGGTGAGGGTACTACGAATCCGTACGTCTATGTCCCGACTCTATCATTGGGAGCTTTAATTGTTCGATATGAACGGTTCTCCTCTTTCTGGGCTCATTCACGCTCTCAATAGTTACCAGGTTATGCTCCCTAATAACAACCACTCTGAATGGACCCTCGTACCGTAGCAATTGTTTCCCTCTGTTGGTTCCCAATTTCCGGTAAACTATTGTTCCTATTTTTAGTTCCCCCATTTGGTCGCGAACCTGTACATTCTGCCTTTCCACCCGCTTCTGCTTTTCCCGCTTAATTCTCGCCGTTATCTTTCCCCATGTTTTCTCTACCTCTACCCTATTGCTGAGAATTTGATCCACTAACGGTTCGGTAAGCGTAGTTTCCCCATAATCCCGCCTTGGCCTGCGCATCCCGAATAGAACTTCCATGGGTGAAAACCCCGTTACGGAGTGGATCGAGTGGTTATAGGCTGTTACCGCTTTCCTCATTGCCACATCCGGCTCCAACCCTTTTTCACCCTGATATACACGGACGTGGTCGCTTAACGTACTGTGCAGCCGTTCAATACCGCCTCTACCTTTAGGATGTCCTGGGGTGTTATAATGCCACGCAATTTCCAATCGCTTCACCTCCTCCCTAATCGCGGCATTGTCGAACTCCCTACCACCGTCCGAAGTAATCCTCTCGGGGACCCCATAGAACTGCACCCAGGTTTGTAGGGCTTCCGCAACTGCATTGGCTGACTTCTCCATCACTTGGTATGCCATCGCCACCTTGCTGAATATGTCGATTACCGTGACCCACTTAAACCCTTTCCAGGTAAACGTGTCAATCTGAAGGTCCTGTAGCGGCATATTCCCTGTAGGTGTCTCCTCCTGAACTCCTCTGGGGGGGTGTCGATCGTATTTTGTGCGCATGCATATCTCGCATTTCCCAATGACTTCCTGGATGGACCTCTTCATGCCCCACCAGAAATACTTCCGACGCAATGCCTGCAGCGTCTCATTAACGCCTCGGTGATTGGTTTTCCCCTGGTGATATGCTACTGTGATTGCTTGCTGCTGCTCTTCGTCCTGTACCGTCTCCACAGCATACTTGCACCGGATGAATGTCCTGTCCACGCCTATTCGCTCGGACCTCCACATTCGCTTGATCTTATCCCATACCGTATTGTTTCCTACGTATAGGTAGTGCGTTTTACCCGCTTCCGAGGCATCCCTCAGTGCCGTACAGATTTGTTCTTCGCTGACCCCGGGCTGCGACCAAATGACGCGGATCCTACTTCTCCCGTACCTTCTGAAATCGATCTTCATGATTCCGGTTGTTCGTGTCTTCCAAATCACCTGACGGTGTTTGTCGTTCACGATCTCCTCTATTTCTTCCATCTCCGCTGCCCTTTCTTCCGCTGAGCTCTCCTCTTCTGGGGAATCTCCCCTGTCCTCAATCCCTGCGGTGTCATTTGCCCCTTCGCCATCGGGAGTCCATTCCCTCAAGAATTGGCGCACGTCCTGCGATGGTCCTCCCCTGTCCTCTTCAACCGCGTTGATCATGATGGCCCTCGAGAGCCAGTCTGCCACCACGTTTTCCTTTCCCGGCTTATACACCACCTCTATGTTGTATTGGCTTAGGATCTCCTTCCATCTTGTGACCCTAGCTGA
Organism: Nezara viridula; assembly: GCA_928085145.1. Lineage (NCBI taxonomy): Eukaryota > Metazoa > Arthropoda > Insecta > Hemiptera > Pentatomidae > Nezara > Nezara viridula. The sequence goes on along the minus strand of OV725077.1, from coordinate 505,838 downwards.
GGTTTCCTTGAGTTTTCCTACCCACTGGAGGGGTTTGTGGTCGGTATGGACTCGAAATTTTCTCCCGAATACGTATGGCCTGAAATGGTCGATAGCCCATACTATCGCGAGTAGCTCCCTCTCCAAAGCGCTGTACCTTGATTCCGCACCCGTAAGCCGACGGCTCGCGTATGCTATCGGTCGTTCACCCTCACTCCCCCCCTGGGACAAAACGGCCCCTAGCGCGTATTCACTCGCATCAGTGGTTATATTAAAAAGCTTCTCGAAATCCGGAAACGCTAACACCGGCTCCGCCAGCAACCTATTCATACATTTTCGAATGTTATTCTCCATCTCTGGTGTCACCACAATCTTCGCGCCTTTCTTCAACAAATTGTTAATGGGTACCAAATACTCTGCCATCTCGGGTACGAATCTCCGGTAATAATTCAGCGTCCCGAGAAGCCTACGAATCCCCTTGACGTCCCGTGGTACCGCCATCCGCGTGATTGCTTCCACCTTTGCCGCATCCGGTCTGACCCCCTCGCTAGAGATAGTGTGGCCTAAAAAATTGATCCGCGTTTGTCCCAGCAGAGACTTCTCGCTTGACAATTTCAGCCCGAATTGCCGGAGCCTTTCGAATACTGCCCTCAGATGCTCCACGTGCTCGGTTTCCGTTCTGCTAAAAATCAGCAGGTCATCCATGTATACCTGGCATACCGAGTCATCGATGCCCCTCAAAAATTCGTCCATCAGACGCTGAAACGTTATGGGCGCATTCTTCAGACCAAACGGCATCCTGGTGAATTCATAATGCCCCCTTTCAAATGTGAACGCTGTTTTGTGTTGGTCTTCCGGGTGCATCCGTATTTGGTGGTATCCCGCCTTGAGGTCCAGCGTGCTAAAGACCACGGCCCCACTCAACCTATCGAGTATATCCTCGAATCTCGGGATCGGGTACTTCTCGTCTACCGTGTTATCGTTCAATTTACGATAGTCTACTACCACCCTGTATTTTTCCTTATTATCCCCCGGCGCTGCCTTCTTTTTCACCGCCCACAGGGGACTATTGAATGGTGAGGTGCTATCAACTATGATTCCCTGTTCTTTTAGACTATCTAGCTCCTCCCGAATATGCTGTCTCAACGCCTGCGGGTATCTTCTCTCTTTCACGTAAGTTACCCTCTCCTGTTTCAGTGGGATTTCGTGCACCGTCCTCCCTGTTACTCCTAATACCTCACCTTCCCTGAAGAAGATATCCCTAAACTCCTCTTGTAGCAACTTCCTCCAGTCCTCCACTCTGTCCACCGCTCCTATCCGCACCCTTCTTTCTCTCGCGACCCCTATACATCCGAACTTCCTCTTTCCTAACCTAACGCTCCAGACTCCTCTACGGTTCCTAATGCTCGCCCCTACCTGACCTAACAAATCGCACCCTACTATGACTTGGTATTCCCGAGTCATGTTCTCTACCACATGCACCGTTAGCTCACCCTCTTTCCCTGTCCACCGATCAAGCCCAATTGTCGCCTCACCCTCTACACTACAGGGACCACCCAGAGTGATCAGCTGGCAGTCACATTTCTGTATCCGGAGTACCCTCTCGCTCCCGCACCCTTTTCCTAACGCCCTTCGAGTCATAATAGTGCTCGAGCTACCCGTGTCCACAAGACACTTTACTCCCCCGTCTACTTCGATAATTGGCAACCAGCATGGCTTACCTCGGATGTTGTTGCATATTGCTGTGCGGTCGCCTCTCTGCCGACACACTCCTCAGATGTCGTCCCGCTTCCTCCTTTCTGCCGCCGCTCGTCGCTGCTCACTCCGTTGGCTGCGCCTACCTCCTTCACCTCCGCTGCTGCCTGGTTCGTCCGTCTCCGTTCCCGACGCTCCTGACTCCTCGGTTGCCTCCTCCGAAGATCCGTCCCGCTGATGTACCCTGGCTCGTCTCTTCATCCTCTGCACATTCACCTCCATGGGTTCGTCCTGAGGTCTCTCCCTCCTGTGAAATATGTATGGGCACTGCCTTGCTATGTGCCCTTCCGTCCCGCACTCGAAGCATCTGGTGCGCGGACATTGCGCTACTAAATGTCCCGGCTTCCCACACCCGTGACATTTTCTCTCTTCCCTCCGGGGCCCGTTCCTCGGCCTCGACGACTGTCCCGATCTTCTTTCCCTCGTCGGGGCTTTCTCTCCACTCGGCTGCCTTGTGTCCCTCTTCTTCCAACCTGTCGGGGCTGTCCATGGTCGTCTATCCGTCACTCGGGTCCAACCCGGTTCTTCCACATCCATCCGTGTCTCCTCCTCTCTGGCACTTAGGTCGATCATCTCCTGGGCGCATTCGAGGAACGATCGCTCTCTGGGCAGTCCGTCCCTCTTTCCCGTTTCTTTAGCCAGCTGGACTTTCAATATTGTCGACAGAAACTCCATCCTGGCTTCGACCTCTCCCACGCTCATTGTTTCCCGCATCTTCTCGGTTATGCGATTGTACTTCGCCACGAGTACTCCCGCATATTGCCCCCTTGACTGTCGTTGGGCCCGCCGCTCCCTAAACATTTGGAATATGTCCTCTTCCGGTGTCCATCTACCTCCTCCAAACGCCTTCTTCAGCCGCTCCTTAATCACCGGCCACGGGGTCTCCTCGTCCGCTTGGATCTGGTTCAGGACGTTCCTCCTTACTCGGCACACAAGAGCTGCTTTTAGTTCCTCCGCGTCCCCTAGGTTCACCAGGTCCTCCGCCACCTTCACCTCGATTCTTGACATAAGACGATCTCCGCCTTTCAAGAAATGGTTGAGCTCGCCTACCTCGCCTCCGAATCGTTCTAGGTCCGCAATGGCCCTCCGTAAGTCCTGCGTGGTTGTTGCTCTTATTTTCATCCATTCCAAGGCATTGGCGTGTGCTTCTGCCAACGTGTCCCTTGGTAATGGAGGGATCTCCTGGATCTGAGGGATCTGTGCTACCTGAGGGACTTGAGGTATCTGAGGTACTTGAGGCGCGATCTGGGGTACCTGATTGATCTGTGGAATCTCCTGAGGTTGAGGAATTTCCGGTACGCTTAGTACTCCCGGTCTGATCAATCCTTCTGTCGGCATTTCACCTTTTCCTTAAACACCAAACAAACAAAAAAAAAATATCTACTTAAAAAAAATTACTTCCCTGACGTTGTCCCGGGTTTCGGCACCAGTTAAGCGTCGTCGGACGTAAGAAATAAAAAAAAAGAAGGAAAAGGGAAAAGATGTAACATACACGACTTCTGAAATAACACTGCTTTATTCGTTCCATAAGCCTCCTTATATACACTTAGCCTGTTTATTTACATTACCAGATAGTATTAAGGCTGATACCGCCAGTCTCCGGTCTTTATCTTATATATATATATATATATATATATATATATATATATATTACCTATTGTATATATATGTATATATGTAATAGTATATATATATATATATATATATATATATATATATATATATATATATATATATATATATACTATTACATATATCATATATATATATATATATATATATATATATACTATTACATATATCATATATATATATATATATATATATACTATTACATATATCATATATATATATATATATATATATATATATATATATATATATATATACTAGTTGGCCCGTGTGAATAATTCCCAGAAAGTTTTGTTTAGTAAAGGAATAGCAAAATTATATGCAAACAAGAAGATTGCAATATTCTTGGTCTATTTTAATATTTCATTTAACACAATAAACTAAAATATTTGTTCAAATTGCTTTGCTAGGATATATTTTTAAACACTGAGTGGAAATACGAAATAAAGCCTCGTTCCTGAGATTTTATAAATTAATAAAAAAATATAAAATGTACAAAAAAAATAACACGTTTAAGAAATAATAAAGTTAATACATCAGTCAGGAAAAAAAAGGTAGTAAAATATTAATTACAGTATCTTTAAAGAGGGAGAAATTATTAACTACACCAAAACTAATGTGCTTTATCTTTGTTGATATTGACCGAATTTTAAATTGGTTTTTTTTTTGTAAGTAATTTAGTAGTCTTTCTTATTATTATGGGTACAAAAAATGCATAATTTTAATAACAATAAAGTTTCTTTTCCTTCATATCCTTTTCCCTTAAATTTGGGTGATGCGACTATTTTTCCAACTAGAAGGTGAAGATAATCTTTAAAATAATGGCTCAATCATTGTATTTGATTAAGAATTGACGAAGTTGTGACGTTAGGACTAAAAAAACACCTTTTAGATATAATATATAACATAGTGGACATATGGAAAGGAAGTTTATATTTATTTAATAGTTGTTGGAAATTAATGTGTTTTAATATATACTCCTGTTAATTCGATTCGATGATATTTTATGAAATTTCGAGGATCGATACCTAGATGGTCCAGTATCGAATTTATCAGATTCCATCTACGTCTTTTTCTTAGCCAACTTAGGTCTGTATTTTTACTTGGCAATAGTAATAATAATTGAATCGTTGCGTTCGTCAACCACTGTACTGGACTAAAGAATTTAAACAGATTAATAAATTACAGCTGTACTGAAGAGGACTTACTGACCACGGAGCCAATATATTGAAAAAACCTGAAGGGTACTTCAACTGAAGTTGATTGACGAGGGTAGAATTATTATATTCTCATAGCTCTTGAGTTTGGAAAAATATTTAGTTAAATTATATTTATGGAAATGAGACCATACTTGTATTTTCAATTTAATCTTTAATGGAATCGAAACCACCTCCTGGTGCTTTCCTCAAACTATAGTTTTAATTTTTAAAATAAAATATCTAAGAAATTATATCGATAGTCGATAATATCGAAGGCGATTCTAAAAATTATATATATATATATATATATATATATATATATATATATATATATATATATATTACCTATTCCTAACTTCCTTCTAATTTCGGTCTAATTCCATGAGTGGTTTTATATACATATAAATATATATATATATATTACATCACGTGGACATGACATACAAATTGTTAGCGGATCCAGGATTGAGTTTTGAGAAAAGCTTTAGCCCGAAAGTGTCCTCCCGCCTCTTCCGCATTTTCTTATTTCTGTTTTAGTTAATTCTCTAATTATTTCATATTTTATATTTAACTAATTTTATACTACAGATCAATGTGAAAAGGTTTGTTTTAAATAAATTTATTTTAAATAAAAAAATAAAAGGTACTTTAGAAGAAGCTAATATTGAAAATTAGCCATATAAAGTGCCACTTCCGGATAGCCGATTTTGGCGAAAAAAAAATGCTGTAACATCTCAGGAATATCAATCTTAAATATACAATTTCACTTTCATACGACTTTTCGTTTTTGAGCTAAAATTGTCACTTGTACACACACATACACACACACACACACACTCTGACCATTTTGCGGGACTTAGTTATTTTGACTCAGGCTACCTCAAAACATGTATTTCCGTTGAAATATCAGATTCGAAAATTTTGACGATCGCCAAACTGCCCCTTACTATATATTTCATACATAGGTAAGTGAACGTAAAAAGATTAAGAAACATAGTAGAAAAAGAACTGAACTATTTTGCATTTGCCTATTTATATAATGATGATAATTACTAGTTTAATACTTTTAAGTATGAATGTTTTTCTATTTATTTCTATCACTTATAATTTATTTAATTTTGCTACGAATTTTTGTATTTCATTTAATTTTAACTCTAAGTTACATTTCCTTGGTTTATTATAGTTTTTGCCATTGTTATATGGATGTATATATTTTTTTTATTTTATTTTTTTTTGGAATTGTATATATGCTATGAATGTGCCTAACTCAGCCTTAGTACTCAGTGCCCTTAAGTGTGGCAAAATGTATTATTTCTCAATAAACAGAAAGAAAAGGTTTAATGCTATCCATTTTCTTCACTATAATTATTTAAAATCTGAATGTCGCACATTAAAGATGAAATGTATTTTTAGCGACTCCCCCTCCCCCCTAAGCCTCTTTACCCACTCTCCAAGTTCCCAGTAATTATGTGAGTTAGCCCTCTTAAGAAGATGAGCCCCTAACATTGTGTACATCGCTCCGCGATATCAGAAACCGCGCTCTTAAGCGAAGCGAACTCGAACCGCTCTACTTAGAAATATAAGCTCATTTCTTAAGTGAACGAGCTACGAGGCCTTCGCTTGGAAATGAGGTTCTGATATGAGGAGCTTGTTCAAATTTACCAGCCATATTAAATTAAGCAGCCTTTGTTCGAAGCAACCTCTTCAATGACTTCATTTTTTTTTTATATCATGTAGAAAAGCCTTTATGTCGCCGCGTTTTAACAGAAAGAGGTAACAGTTTAAACTAGCTTACAAATACAGAAGAATTTATTAAACTAGCTTCCAGAAAACGTGACAAATACGAAATGAAATGCAGTTTTAAGTTAGATAGCTGAGGGCAAGCTCTTAAACTTAGCTTTGAGCCCATCAATGGCATCAGAAATCCATCAGGCCGTCTCTAACCTCATAAAAAATATTCAGCGTTTCTATATTAATAAGGTTGTGTGGTTTCTTCGGCTTTTGGCATTGATGGATCCGTTGTACGTAACCTTATTACATTTCTCAGTTTAATTTTTATATTTCAGCTTTGAGACTCCACTACACTATCGAATTCTTCTCGTATTTAATCCTTGCAACCCAAAATCTTTTGGAAAACCACAACGCTTCTTACTTTGTCACAAATAAAATTATCCACAGTGACCATTTAGCCCATTCCATGAATTATTCATAGGTTGCCGATTTATCTCAATTCAGATACCAGTCGAGTTCAGGCATATCCAAACCTACTAGTTTCTAATCTTGCATTCTCATCGATCCTCGTACGCTTCTGAAAAGAAGATGATCTCGAGACCTTCTGATATAGAGCTAGTATTGGAGTGTTACTAATCGATAGTTACTCTGCAAGCCTCTCCATTTTATTAAACCATTTTTTTTTTATTATTCTTGATATTTACAACTATATTGTAATAAATGTGAACAAATTAATATGATGTTGAGAGATATCACGGGTCCATTTTCTTTTCAGACGCCTCGGAGGATTATCAAGAATCGAAGAGGAAGCAAGATTAGAAATAAGAGGGTTCGGATGGTTCTACAGTTTATTATGAAAGGATAGGTCTCTGAATTGGAATAATACAATTCATATTTACTTTAACTGGCTCCTCACTGCTGAAGGTAGAGAAGCTTTATATATATGTATAGTTAATACAGATATGAATTTCAATAAATATATTTATATAATAAATTATTTTTTCATATTTATATTTATATTAGTTATTTATATTGTATCAGTTTAACTTGTAATCATATTTATTTGTCTTGAAATAAAAAAAATCAGTAGGTAGATATTTCTTAATTTTTCTTTTCTTTTTTTTTTTTCTATAGGAGTGTCAACCTTTAGCTATCATCTTTTCATGCCGTTCCTAAAATTAGCATAAATAGTTGTACATCGATTAAAATCAATTAATTATATTATTTAATAAAGAGAAGGGTGGTTGGGGTGATCAGTCAGAAATAAGAAGGAAAAAATATATAATAATATATATTTTAACAATAAATAAATATAATTTAAAATAAATATTATTATTTATTTCTGCCTTTTTATTTCTGATTGATCACCCCAACCATCCTTATCTTCATAATTCACGACAGACAACCATTAACCCACAATGATATTATTTGATGGATTCCATCGATGGAATTATTTCTGAGTGTAGATACTTACCCTTATAAGAGGTTTGGTAATGTGAACTGGATTACTTGGTTATATCTGCTGTTAATACTGATTAAACAATCGATATAATCATTATTACTAGAAATATTAGATTTAATCAATAATTAGCGATACTTTTTTGGATTTATATTAATATTGAACCACATAAGCCAATTATTATAAATTTTTGGTGAGACTTGTATGATTTTAAACAATTAAATCCAAAAATAAACATGATTTGACCACAAAGATAGTGTCCATTTCTTTACGTAGATATCAAAAACAAGTTCAGTGCAGAAATTTTATATTATAGCACCAATGGATAACAGAATTTTCATTGGCGGAATATTGTATTTCTTACATTATTAACATATAATAAAAAATCTTTATATAATGTAAGAAACACAGTAACATATAAAATAATATGATATATAGTAGTGATAATATAAAAATTATAGAGCAGGCAATCTTGTCTTGTTATGGTGACTTTATGATGGTAGTTTATGAGCTCATTTGTATGTATATATATATATATATATATATATATATAAGACTATAATACAGACATAATAATCACTATAATAAAATCCACAACAATCGAATCTATAAAATGTACATGTCTACGACTAACTATATATTACCAATTAAAACAGCTGTTTTTTTTTTTGTTTTGTTTTTTTAAGATCTTAATGAAAATATAACAAAACAAAGATATCAATTAAAATAAGTTAATTTAAAATAATATATAAAATTAATTAACGCTATGAGCGTAGCAGATAATATTAAAACGGTTTTTTGAAATAATAGGATTGAAATAAAAAAAAATAAGATAATGGTAACTCTTTTAATGATATTGTTAGAACATTTATAAACAATTAAAAAGTTGTGCTAAAGTGAATCGTAAAATTTTATTATGAATCACAATATTGAGGTATAATAAATAAAGATGGAAACAACTAGATAACATTGTCAAAAGTATATATATATATATATATATAAACGTATATTTCAATCTGAGTTTCGATAACATCAAGATAAATCGATAAACCCATATACTTTTAAATATAAACATCACCAGTTCTTACACTTTTCGTTTAAGGTTTTTATAAATATGTTATTAGGATTTTCATTAATATACTTAATTTAACCTTAAAAATTAGATACTGTTAAGGCCTCTTTCATACAACTTAAGTTTAAAACCAATATAAGTAGCTGTCATCACAGTTACCCTCAATCTATCAAGAAAAATAAGAATAGAAAATAATTACCAACAATATCTGAAAGGTTCAGAAGAAAACAACATAACTCCAATTTATTTGCTTTGGCTCAATATTGAAAAGTTAAAGAAATTATTCGATTTTTTTTATATCGTTTTGTTGCAAACTATTGAATTAACAAATGAATTCCAATGGATTTGATTGAATGGAGTTATACTGTTTATCTCCTGTCTGCTTAATCTATAATTTTTCTACTCTTTTCACATTCCATTTCATCTCCCACCCTAAAAAGTTCACATTCGATTACAACATTTTAGGTAATATATTTTGAAATAAACAGTATCATTTCAAAACACGCAAAAAGCAAAAGAAGAAATTTTGTTTTCATTTAACCTAAAATGAAAGAAAATCGATGGAATTTTCTCGCTTCTGAATTCTGGTCCCTGATCCAAGATTCCTTTCACCTATTCCTTTCAGTTTCTCAAGTAATCTCTGTTAGTGCCAGTTCGAATTGATACACGAAAAGTAAATTATCCACCTGATACTACAAGCTGGTCCATATTTAGTTCGCTAAAATGGCTCAAAGTCACTGTAAAATTGGCAGCTCAAGGCTAAGTTGAAACTTTTTTTTTTCCTCATATATTACGGTAGTATTTTGTATATGTTTAAAACGTAAGATATGTTTTAAGATCCGACAGGCAGACCATCGCAAGTTGGAAGGGAATGGTCTCGTATGTTTCTCACAGGCACCAGTTATTATTATTATTAACGTATAATTTCTTTGTTTTGTTGTTGTACAATCCTTATATATTCGAAAACAAATATTATTACGTAGGTTAGATAAACGCTAATCTAAATGATTTCTCTTTAAAAGATAATAACATATTTTCCAGATAAAAATCAAAAGTTATTAAGAAACTCTAAACTTTAGTTCTTTATTATTAGTTATCTATGTAATAAATTGGTCATTGAGTTTGTTTCTCGATTCTCAAACATAACTTACATATCATTTTATTAAAATTTAATTTTTACACTAAGTTTCATGTTTTGCCTGCTTTAGATTGGCAAATAGGTGTGCACAGGGATCTCGGTTACTTTCTGTCAACAGCATCCCACTGTTTTTTTTTGTTTTTTTCATTTCATCATTAATTCAAAAAACATTTTTAAAATCATGATCAGAGGTATTTTATTTTAAATAAATATAAAAATATAATACTAAACACCTGATTTTTCGCTTCCTGTTTGAAATAGATAGACGCGGTTAGAACTGAAGTGGATAGGATCTATTTTCCCTTTAAATATCTTGAAAATAGACAAATATGTAGAAAGATAATTGTGCCCTCCGGTCGGTATGGTAAGTAATATGGCATCGTAATAGAAAAAAACTAAATGTTAGGTACAACATATTATTAGTGCTAACTACTTGACTACTTGTGACCAGATATAGATGTCATTATATTCTATTTTTCGTAAATATCGGCCTCAGCTACAAATACGAGATCTAACATTCAGAAGGCGACTAGTTTCATTATCAATGACGTCAAATTTACGTCATTGACTTACAAGGCACATACGTTCCAAGGAACAGATAAGAGAGAGGCCAAGAATTTTGTTTTCTCGATAATTTACAATTCATTCAATGCTTTGTAAATTTTATTAGCCATAGAAAATTAGTTTTGAAAATAACAATTTTTATAATCTTTTATTAATTTTAAACATTACAGATACTTTTTATAATTTAAAAATATAAATATATATATTGTACAATTACAAAGAAGCAGCACTACAAATAAATAAAAGCTCATTAGGACAATATCGACGAGTACACTTATCAAGCTGCGGAATGTAAGGACAACATCTGCACACCGCCCAGGACACAGGCCGCAGGAAGCCATCCGGAGCTGAGTGGCTCTGGGGTAAGGAACCGACCCCGAGAACTGCGGGTCTTCCATCACACGAGGAGGCGGTTGGAAGACTGGGTCCTCAGGTTGGGCTTCTTGGTCATCGGGAGGGGGGAGAGCCTCGACTCCGAGACCGACTTCTTCAGGTTGTGGGTGGAGAAGTTGCTGACCGTGCAGATGGTGGACACCGAGGGTCGGCGGGACAGCTTCCTCCTGCAGCAGCCCAGCAGCCTCGCCTTCAAGCTCTTCAGGACCCTTCCTTTGAGGACGAAGATGCTGAAGATGAGGAGGCCCTGGCAGGCATTGGCCATGTCCGAGAGGTACCAGATCTGCGGGGGGTCGCTCACGAGGACAGACAGCACCTCCAGGGCCCAGCTCACTCCCATCACGATGAACAGCTTGCAGTTCATCATGAACCTGAGGCAGAGCAATTGGCATTTAATTCAGAAAATAGTGTATACAGGTATGTATAATTCTATGTATAAAAATAATATATATATATATATATATATATATATATATATATATATATATATATATATATATATATATATATATATATATATATATATATATATATATATATAAGTTAAGGTACGGAGCGGGACAGTATTAGCGTTAATACCAAATGCAGTGATGTAAACAATCTCAGAATGTATTTATAGAGGATTAGAAGGAGAAATAAAGCAGTCTTGATTTCGTCTTCATGCGTGTTATTTCTTAACCCTAGTACTTTTTTTTAAGTGTTTCAAGCCCGATACGCTTAACTTATATATATATATCCATATTATTTTTCTGTATAATTAATTTTTTTATTATACATAGAGTGTGAATGTGATCTCTGAACACTATTATAAATGTCCTTTGAGACAGATTGTAATATTTTCAGTAAAAAAGTTTTTTAAAAAAATCAGAAACATCTCATCTTTGAAATATTAGATTGAGTAAGTATAAATTGAAAATAAATTTTTAATCACAATTGTTCCATAAACCTGGTATGTCGTAAGTTGAATTGCAAAGGGGTAGAAGATTTTTTTTTATTTTCTTCTATGGGATATGACCGAGATGTTAAACCTCGACGCACCCCCTCCCGTATTATTTTAGAATATCTCAAAAACTCCTATATTCTTGCACTTTTTTTCGGGTTATCCACATTTTTTCATGAAAGAGCACATTTTTGATAAAAAGTACACTATACTTTTTAAAACTAAATTAAATATTCTACAATTTAAGGATCAGAATAGGCTCGGTAAATCGAGATACAGGTTTTCAAAGATTGTACAATTTTATTTTCTATTTAAATTATTTTCCATGTCTGATTATATATAATTGTCTTTCATATTCAATAACATGTCTGGTATGAGTCAGAGAAGTAAATATTTTGAGGAAGGAATGATGGAGGAAAAAGTTTGGTGGGAAAGAATAGTCCGTGGGCCTCACCCTTCTTTCGTGCACCCTCCCTCCACATCACTGTAAAATGCATATCGTTGTGTTCCTTTTAACTATATATTAAAGATAAGCAAATGTTTCTCAAAAAAAAAGAAAAAAAAAAGAGCAGCACTGTCCCAAAATGGCTTCCAAACATGGTGGATTGGCGCCTTTGACTTGAGTTAGTATTACGGTTACAGAGATTCAGCAGTTGGCTTGATTTATTTAAAATTGATCTTTTATTAAAGCTGAATAGTAAAAAAATAATAAACATTAAAAAAAATAATTGGCCTTGGTTATAAAAAATACCAATAAAGTAAACTTTTTCCAATAGTTCATACTAAAGTTGAAAACTAATCCTTATTGGTAATTAAACGGCCGACAATAACGAAAAACGCCTAGAAATAAAACATTTAGAGAATAAATTAATCTGTTTAAATAACTGAATAATTTTTAACATATTCGAAACCGTAATAAAATTTAAATAATACATTATCTTGGCACAATGACAACACCTTGTCATGCGAAGTTAAAAAACAATAAATAAAAACTAAAGTGTGTGCTTCAGACCACACGACCTAAGTGAAAACATCAAGAAGTCGTGATTAATAATATGAAATATAAATGATAACTAATTGCTCATTACAAAGAAGATGAAATGCTAATCATTTCCCTCGATTTTAGTATCTGAAATATTTTAATGCGTACGTTCAACTAACCTTATCATGTGGTTCTCAACATTATTTTTTCCTTTTCGCCTCCCTAATACGGCTTCGCGTTAAAATACTATTTTGAACTATAGCCAATTACAGAGAAGGATAAAATGCTGAACAATATCCATGTGTAAAACTTTGTTAATTAGTCGACTCTAGCCGACTTTACCCGAGCGTTAATGCCAAACCAAATCTGACGGATCAATCTAATTCACTCTCCACAAAAAACTGCCTAAAGAAGTTTTCTCTTCAAAAAATACATTATCGAATTAAAAGTGTTGATGTAAAAACAGTTGTTAATAAATTTTATAAATCCTCACATATATTATTACAGTAAGGCTCGAAATCGGTTTTGTACCAAATATAAGCTCCTGTCGTGCTCCAATACCATGAATGGGGTACCGTTGGATTCAGAATTTCATTTTATTTTCTTATTAATTTGGCATTTGATAACAATATGCTGTGCGAATTTTTCGCACGGGCCTACTAGTTAAATTAATTTGAATAATTTTCTTTAAGGGATTTAAATATAAATCTAATTCACATTAAATTAATTGCGTGTTTCAAAGAAACGCACGAACATTTTTGCATATCTTAATCAGTAACTAAAGACCGTAGAGGATAGAAGTAGGGGATTGGAAACGGACTTTATAAAGTGGTCAAGCTATATCTCGTTAAAAGGAGTTAATTGGTTGTCTGTTCGAGATGTGAAGACTGTTTGATTCGAGAAGGTCAAAGCCTTAAATCGAGACCTCTAAGAGACAGAAGAGGCCTTTGGTAAGAAACAAAAGAGCAGGGTTAATGTATTTACCCTCTCCTAGGTGGGACGGTCATCGCCCAATGATTAAACGCCAGACACCCTCGACCATTCCGATCGCTGCCTGTGAGATACAGCTAGGAGGGTGACTTCTTCTTTAGAACTGGTCGTTCTTGATTGAACTTACACAAAACGGTTTCATTTAGTTCTCTTTGATGGAAGTTAAGGGGCATAATATGATTAAATTCTTCCATTTTCGCCAACAATAGTCACATTTTTTGTCTACAATCACACTAGATCTGGTGGATGGGTAGGGTTGGGAAAAGATCCAATTTACGTATATATATGTTACTAAGATATCTGTATATTATTTTTAATAATTGTCGAACATCTAATTATTTGTCGCACAATATTATTTTATTGTGTGGATTAATAACGAATATATTCATTTAATAATTATTATATAACAGATTTAGGCATAAGGAATCCGTCAGTCGAAAGATTTAGTTAAAACCTTCATAAAAAGTGTTAAGTTGGCATATGAATCCTTTCGGTTTTCGAGAGTGAAATAAAACTTAATGTATTATAGGCATAACATTTATTTTAATCTACAATATATTGATCATTATTTAATATGACTTTTTCATATCTTTCCACTAATTGCATAATGCCATGTTCATAGAATGTCTAGAGTTTATTGTTAAAAAAAAAAATGATTCCAGTGTTTTCTGATGCCCTCTTCCTTTTTTGATTTATTTCCATTCATGGAGTTAGCAAGACCGGAATAAGTGATAGTCACTTGGACATAGGTCTGGTGAATAGGGAGGGTGGGGGAAAAGGTCCCATCCAAGGCTCAATAATTCATTGCGAGTGACCAATGATGTCTGAGGCCTAGCGTTGTCTTGGTGGAATACAACACCCTTCCATTCATAACTCTTCAGCATGTTTTCTAAATTCGATGTTACTAAATCCGTTGGAAAGCTGAATTGTTACTCTTTAAAGCCTGTAGTTTTATGTTTTTTTTTTATTTAATGCCTACATAAGCAATGTAGGCAAACAAAAACAAAATGGAAACAAAAACTCCTTATAGGTTTTTATTTTGTATTTCATTTGTGGTTTGTTTACGAAGCTCCTGTTCATGTAATCTTGTGTACTTTATGTGACCCTAAATTCCTGCTAATTTTCTTGTAGATAGCTAAAGTCGTATTGAAGTTATAGCATTTTTTGTGATTTTCGAAAAAAAAAAAATATGTGAGGACCCAAACATTAAGCCTTGGAACATAGCCGAGCTTGTGCAAATGGTTTTCTAGACGGCACATTTAGGGCCATAGCAATCTCTCGCACTGATTGGGTGGGATTTTGATCAACAATGGCCTTAACATTGCTCGTTTCAATTTCATGTGGGCGACCAGACCGTTGAGTTGATGTCAAAATTTTCTGAATAAAATTTGGCAAACTAATTTTGACAGATTAGTTCGGTTAAGGCATCATCCCCATAAACACCACAAATATTTCTATGAGCTGCTGTAGCAACCTCACCTTTTTTAAAAATAATACAACAAAATATGACGATAATGAATGATATTTTATATTCATATATTGATTATTTCATATTCACAGTGCAATAGCAAACACAATACTAAGCTAGTTTCAACAAGAGTTAACAGATATTGTTGTAGACATATTACAAACAGGATAAACAATCCACATTAGGGACTAATTAATCAGTTGAGAAGTGTATCTTAGTAACATAAAAATAAACAAAAAACCGAAAGGACTTATTGCGCAACCCAAGTACATGCATTAAATTGAACGATAGGCATATGAAAATTAAATATATAAGAATAAATAATAAGGATGGAAATAAAAATAATGTAGTGTTTCATTTTTTCTAATTGGAGAAAAATATACATATATCTATTTTTCGAGGAGAAGAATAGTTGGGGTGATCAGTCAAATAAGAAGGCAAAAATAAATATTATCATTTATTTTTGCCTTCTTATTTGACTGATCACCCTAACTATTCTTCTCCTCATTATTCACGACAGTCAACTATTTAACCACTATTATATATTTTTTTATTTGACTTATTTCTGTGTATCTGTATATTTAATGTATTCTTAAACAATTTTGTAGATCTCGATAAGACATTTTCCAATCCCAGTTGACCATCGATATAATCAAGAATATTTTCAATATAATGTTGAGAATGCCAATTCTGTTCCCATTGATCATACATAAATATAATAGGAACATGGGGGTTAGTATCCTTAGGTGTTACACACAGTTCAGATATATTCTCATGTGGCAACGTTTACAATGACAAAAGGGAACTCCAGCGACCCTTAGCAGTAACTGTAACATATGATGGTTATGTTTTCAGCCCAGCAGGTGGCGCGGCTAAAACAGCTCCGGTCGTTTGTTATTGCTTTTTGCTTGTCCTAGCAGTAGCCAACTAATATTTATTGAAGCTAAAAACATATTTTAACACATGTATGCTTTTTTTATATACCTAACTAAATAGGGGCGTGAAACATTTCTTCAGCACTAACCAGTTTTTCATTCCACTCATCAAAATAATTTAAATGTTTTTTTCGAAAAATATATACTCTAAATATTTATTTTAAAATATAATCTTGACTCATCAAAGGACCTAAAAGTAAAATAAAAACATCTATTTTGTATTAAAATTTCAATTAAATTCTATAAAAATGGTATGAAATGATTGAATTCTCAAATTATGAGTGTACAATGATAAGATAAATAATTTTGTTACTAGTGTAAGATCTGTTTTCATTATTAGTGCTGCGTCAAATTGTTTTTCATGAATATTAGTCCTTGGTACAGGTCCCTTTTAAGCAAATTATAAACATCCAACTGAAATTTCGCTTATAACTTCAGCTCATCGTAACTTTTATTTTATTTACGAAAATTATCGGAATTGGGGTGTTTTCAATCTGAAGGTCCACAAACTTTGTTTATTTAATTAGGGACTAAAAACTAGTAATTCTCTATGTTGCTTCGTAAAAACTCGTAATGTTGCTTTTCCACAAAAAGTTGGGAAAAAAAGAAGACATATTGAGGCCGTTTAGCGTGATTCCCCAATTGTCAAAATAACGAGATCATATAGGCCAAAAGGCCCAATATTTTTGTAGGCCACTTTTTTTATCGATTTTGTGATCAAATTATCTTACCATCCAAGTGGAAAGCAAATCTATAGTTGTGAGTTTTTAGTAGCTAATTAAGTTTGCCGTTCTCCAGATTGAAAACGCCACAATTCCGAGACTTTCGTAAATAGGATATTTGTAGGTTACGATGAGATGAAGCTATTTACGAAGTTCAGCCGGATGTTAATAATTTGATAAAAAGGGTTCTGCACCACGGACTGTTTGTATGCCCAGTTACATTCGTATTGTTTCAGTCCGTTCGCGTTCCACACTTACATTTGACCTGGGTCATCAACTGTTGGAGGGGGGTGAAGAGGGGTTGGCTGAGAGAGCTTTTGCCATTAAGTAACTGAGACAGGTATAAGTGGTTGCTGGATGAAACTATAAAAGGTCGCGGGGCCACTGCCGTTTTAACCTTCTTGGAGGATTATAGGGATGGGTGGTGCTGGATAGGGATTGTCCAAAGGGATTGGATGGTGGGTAAGGTTCTGGTGAAATTTGGAGAATTTCGCTGGAATAAGATCTAGGACAAATGGATATTAAGGTCATGTTGTAGGGTTTTGTTGGTTACATAGAAAGGAGCATCGACTATTGTTCGTAGGAGTTTGGATTGGAAGGATTGGATGCGTTTGATGTTAGAAAATTTTGCTGTTCTTCTAAGTTCAAGTCCGTAAGTCCAGATAGGTTTCAGTATTGTCTTGTAGATTAATATTTAATTTTCCAAAGAGAGTTTAGATTTTCTATTTAGTAGTATGTATGGTTGGCAGTATCGTCGTTGCCAGTATAAATATGTATATTCTTTCCTTTCCACCATTTACAATTCTTCCCCTATCTACTGTCTGACAACTCAATTTTGTACAATTCATAATTTTGTTTACAGTATTTTCTATATCTGGCCGTTTCATATATATATATATATATATATTGATTACAATCCTTAAAAAAAAAAAAAATTACCTAATTCAATTCTTTTTTAAGAATATTTCGTAAATATTCACATACATTAAATTACTTACTCTCTTTATACGTATTTTTACAACAGTTGTTTAGTAATTTTTTTGTTGTTATTTTGTCTTTCTAAGCCCAAATGAAGGACAGAAACTTAGGCCGATATATCGGCACAAAAAAAATGTGTATATGTGTTTGTATTTCTCACTGACTGGAAACACACAGCCTATCTTCCCGAGCATATTACCTAAATTCAACTATTTCTTCAGTATTACAAAATATAAAATTGTATAAAAAATATAGTTCACATTAAAATGTCTTGAATAAGCTTGGATTTATTATATACGGAAGGCTACCGCATCTTTAACTGGGATAGAAATTTAGCAACGCTATTTTTAATGAATTCCTCTATTGAAAATCATAAAATACTTATTTGTTTAAGTTAATTTGTTTGGGTGATATTAGGTTGTCTCAACATTTCGAGAAGAAGTTTCCAGACACCCTAAATAGAAAATCTATTTTGCTGGGGAGCTCTTTAATATTCTTTATTTTTGACAATGAAAACTCCTAGGTATACATCAATTGGTTTATTGGTTCTGTTACATGTTTCGGAAAAATTATACCCTAATTTTACAAAAAACAACAGTAAATGACAAAACAGACACCAAACATTTGGGAACACACTATACAGATATCTTAAATAAAATTAAAATATAGTGAAACTGGAATGCAGCTATGTAACAAACAGTCATTGAATGACAATAGTAAAAGATTAAATACTTAAATCCAACGATTAATAATAATATCTCCCACAGTAGGCATCCAATTATTATTAGAATCCAATCAGATCTAGGAATATTGATAGTCCAGACAGTATATTTTTATTATATTTATAACACATAAATTTCAAATCATGACAAAGGAGCACACCAGGCTTTAGGTAATTATAACATTTTATGTAACAACATAACATTAACATGTATTATTGCATGTATTCTTTTTTAACTAACTCCTTTCTAGCCACACATCGCTATGAAAGTATGGAATTTTGAAGGTGGGAATAATTTTCCGGAAACGTCAACTTGACATGTAAATCAACAAATAAACCAATTGTTTGTATAACTGTATGATCTCATTGCCAAAAATAAAGAAAATTAAGATGTTTTTTGTTCTCTATAGGTGATATGAGTTCTAAAAAATTACAAAATGTTCTGTTTTTAAATGAAAAAATAAATTAATGATATTTTCTCTGTATTATTTTAATATAAAAAAAAATATGCAAAACAATATTTAGAGATCACTTTCGCGTAAGCCATAAACTGGACATTTAAGAAATGAGATTAATAAATGTATTATCAGCACTTTAAATAATGCTAGGGTGTTAGGGAGTGAAAAAGTAGCGTGGTGTAGTGTGCTCGTTATCTACCCCCTCCCTAGCTACCCCCCCCCTACTAATGGACAATTTATCTGGTCCGGATTAAGGGGGGGGCTTAACAAGGTCCTCTCTGGGGGTCCTCTCCCCGGCCCCCGGGAATTATGTTCTTCACTTCGGCCATAGCTTTAGTTTTAATTGGATCATTTTAATGATTGTACAATACTCACTTCTTTTGGTCTGACTTAAACCTCTTGTCGGCGATGGTGGTGTGCCCCACCTTGTCCAGCTCGTTCTTGACCTGGGAGCAGTGCCAGGCGGTCAGGGTGAAGAAGACCACGTTGGCGATCATGATAAGTCCCTCGGGGCAGATGAAGAAAGGCAGGATCCCGTAGGTCCCCTCTGAAAGAACAAAGTTACATCCTGCAGATCTCTCTCAGCAACAAGTCAACAATAAATAGTGTTATCAATGGAAAAAAAAACATTAGTTACTGTTATGAATGAATGGATCAATGAAGTACAAGTCAATAGTGTTTATGTGTCAAAAATGTTTCTTATTTTAGGGAAAATCAAAGTGTGGATTTTCAACAAGCTCACTTTTACCAGTATGTATGTCTTAAACAGCACAAGAATTACTAAATTATATTCCGCAGATCTGCTCTATGTTTAGTGGAGAGATGATCGCTATTAGAGAAGCTTTGCCTTGCATTGATTCAACGGAGAGTAACAAATGGGTCGTGGTAACGGACGCAAAGAGTGCAATTCTAGCCATAAAAAAGAAAACACCGACAACCACACTATTAAAAATATCCGGTGGAAACTAACAGAAAAGGGAAAGGAAATGATATTCATGTGGGTTCCTTCAGACTGAGGAATTGTCGGAAATGAACAGGCAGACAAAGCAGCAAGTATGGCGAGAAGGCTATAATTAACGAAATCCCGATAGAAGATTTTATATATCACATAAAAAAAAAATTGCGGGTAATGTGGCAGAACGTATGGCAACAAAAAGAAACCAAATTAAAAGGAATAAAAAGCCCCTGTTCCAAATGGAAAACTAGCAACCGACTCTCTAGAAAAGAAGAGAAAGTCCTCTGCCGCTTGAGAATTGGCTACTTACTAAGAGAACTAGACCCACCGACCTGCGAGAGCTGTAAGGTGCAAAGAACTGTCCAACACATCATTCAAGACTGCCCAGTATTTAAGAATGTACTGAAAAATCTCGATATGGCTCAGAGCCTAAAAGAAAATCTCGGTGACAACCAAAACGCCGTGGAGAAAAACCTTACAGTTTTTAAAAAAAATAAAGTTCTACAATAGAATATAAATAGGAAGTGTTGCCAATGATCTTGCAGGGTAGAGGCAACAATAAAAACAAATAAATAAATAATTTATATTTCTATTTACTGAAATGATAAATTATATTAATAACCAGATGGTCCAATATCAATACTTCATCAATTTTCTTCATGTTTTTTCTTTACGAGATTATTTTTCTAAAACAGATTTTCTCATAGATTTTATTCCCATACAGTAAATCATAGATCTAAAATATAGATAATTATACACCGATAGAAATGATGAATGTTGCTAAAGCGCTCACGTTCAATCTCCACTGGCTTTGACAACAGTGACGCGGTTGAGAGAGTAGCGCAGGGATCTCTTGTATTCTTGGTTTTCCCTCTAGAGTTGGAGGGACAAGCCGGACTAGGGGTTCCCTGCTTGATTGTATATATTGTATATAGGTATGACTGTGTTTTTAGTTATTTATCTTGAGGTTATTTTATTTTTCATTGTACATAGTTTTTGATTATTATTTTAATTTTGTGTTTTCTGTACATATGGCGTGAATTTTCATATCTCACTATAATAATTGCCGAAGTGACACATTGTTATATTTCTAAATAAATAAAAAAAAATAATATACTTGTGGTTTGTAAGCGGCGGCAACATTGAAGTATAGTCGTTAGAGTTAGCAAAAACTACCGAAGATCCCACTAGCTGGAATAGTTTTCCCGTCAGCACCAGTTCCAGTATGCTTCCTCATTATCGTAATAAATATAAACTAGTAGGTCCGGACGAAAAATTCGCACAGCATATTGTTATCAAATACCAAATTAATAAGAAAATAAAATAATGCAACGTATCAAAAGATAAAGGAATCAATTGTTACTTTATCCATAAATATAATCCACAAAGGAAACAAAATTAATTTAAATCTTCATTTCTGTTTGGAACCAACATATTTACAAATTTCAATAGGCTGTATCACTGCGAAAAATTGTCCAATTTCGATGACTTTTTTTTTCCTTGTGTAGACAATTTTGTAACGTTTTATACAATTTTTTTTTATTTCTATGAAAATTCGTATTTGAGGCTTTATAGAGGTGCGAAATACAAATCTCAACTCTGTTTTCCCTTAAAAAAAATATTTGAACCCACTTTCCTCCTTCGGTCAGTACAAATTATTTCATTGTCGTACTGATAATATAGCTATATGCCAAATATATAGTTATTTTCAAATAAAATGGGCTATAATAGAACTCTCCAATGAATATTAATCGAAAATACGAAAAAATAAATAATAAAATGAAAAACAAAAAATATTGGAAAAATTTCTAATCGATTTCGATGATTTTTTTTTTCCTTTTGTAGACAATTAGTAACGTTTTATATAATCATGGGAATAACCAAGGGAAAAGTGTGTAATTTTTTAGTTATTCGCAAATAAAGTTTCTTTTTTTTCATAACTTGTTTGCCTGAATTTTCGGGGTGATTGGAATATTTTTCCCGCCTGAAGGAGAAGGAAGCCTTCGAAATTGGTGGCTCAATCTTGAGATTTGGTGAAGAATTAACGATGATATGGCTTGCCGATCAAAAACACCATCGATAAATAATATAAACTCCTCCTGTCTCGATCATAGAGACCTCAAGTCGACGAAATGAGACATGTATCCAATGACAGTACTACAATTAACGTCAGGTTGTGTGGATGCGAACCCATGCCTTGCGTTATCTCGAAAATAGTACGTTTTTGGGCTTAAAAACGCAGGATCCGATAGTTCCGGAGGAACTATCCGGTCTTGCTGTACGCATCAAAATCTTCAAGGTCCAATTTGTCCCGCATCGATCTACAGACCTACCACCGTTCCAGTATTGAAGCCTAGCAAAATGTTTGTATCGACTTTATTTATTTTAGAAAGAAAAACAAAAGCGGAGAATACGATTCGCTAACCCCCGTGAAATTCTGAATCCAACGGTACCCCACCGCATTCGTGGTATTTGAGCATGACAGGAGCTTATATTTGGTACAAAACCGATTTCGAGCCTTACTGTAATAATATATGTACGGATAATAATGATAAATAAACTTATACCATATGATCGAGCCTGATAATCAATTTCACAGATAAAGAAGATGATTGAAGTAGTGATGTTTCTACACGAAACGTAGAAAGCAATTCCTTAAATCCAAGTAACAAGACCCATCTCATTCCATCCCTTACAGCGGTGTCACAGCTGAGCACACAAAGGGTCTTTTCAATAGATTTCTCCTGTGAGGTGGGACTCTGTTACAAAGAGCTAATAGCTTTCCAAAATGTAATATGTTAAAATATTTAATTAGTAGTATCTATAATTTTAACTGTCCCGATATAAAACTTTTTGGTAAAATTAATTATTTTAATATTTTTTTATATATTTACTAGTGGGGCACCCTCTGTCCGCCAAATAACAAATTACAAATTATACAACTGTTTATTTAATTGTAGTAATCGTTGTTAAAATCGTACAACTTTAATTTACATTTTTTCTGCAGTTCAGAGTGTATTATTTTTATCAACATAAAATTAACTGACCGAAACCATAGATCGGAAAATTTTTTTAATTATTTAAATTATATATTATACATCGCGCCTTATTGCCAATTTTTAACCATAATGTATACTCAACTTGTCCAGTTTCATGTAAGCCCAATAATAATTTAAGCCTATTATTTCTAATATTTTCATTGTTCGTTATATTGTGCTTCTTTTTCTATTTCATAATAATTATAATTATATCACAATATGATATAAATAATATTATATATAATATAATAATTAATTTATTGTAATCTGCTCCTTACTTTTGTCACTAACAAAATAATCCATAAAGACCTCAATGTTCCATATATTTCAGATTTGGCCAAATCCAGATACCTATCCTTCCATAATAAACTTCATAACCATCCGAATCCTCTAGTTTCTAACATTGCTTCCTCTTCGATTCCTGATAACCCTCCAAGGCGTCTGAAAAGAAGATGGCCTCGTGATCTTCTCATGTAGACAAATTATTAGAGTGCTACAAGTGGGTAGTTTCTCAACAAGCGTGTTTCATGTGATATTATTTCTCTGTACACATTTACTTGATGTATTCATACTAATACAGGTATAAATATCATAATAAAAGTTAAAAAAAAAATAATTTATTGTAGTCAAGGGGAAAATTGATGAATAAATACTATTTCCTGTTGAAAATTTTAGCCTAAAATCTTTATTTTGAATTAGGGGAGTATTAGGTAACAGGAGCTCAACACATGTGTAATTAAATGAACAGCTGTGTAATTACTGCTAATTATAGTGGTAATAGGAGGGCTCTTGTAACCACCAAGTTAGTAATAATAAAATAAAATAAAATATGGCATACACTAAATACTTCTTTATATAATAGAGAGATTATATTTGTACTTAGTGTATTTTTCTTGTATGTATTTTTTTGTAAAAAAGTAGTGATTTAGATGTTTATAAGCGATATTTTTCTAATAGACTTTAACATTTTTCTGACTCAGTGGTTGTAAAAAAATCATATATGTTTCGATCGAAAGAAATTATTTTAGGTGAGGAGATAAAGTAAAGCAAAATAAATTTGGAACATGTTTTTTTCGTAATATTTCTTCATGAAATTATATCTATATGTAGAGAGAGAGAGAGAGAGATTTTATATAGGAATATATATAGTTCATCCACAAACTTACAAATACCGCAAAAGTTTCTGCAAATTGGTCCTAATTTAGTTAATATATCGTTATACGATAAATGATTTACTGCCATGGAAGATTTTTTCTGAAAACTATGAATTCCTTGTTACTCTTTACTAGAAATAGTTTATCCCATAGTATAACGATGAAACTATAAAAATTTAGGAGAAATATTTAATCACGTTAAATTGTCCGAAAGACCTATTTAATCGAGTTGACGTCACAGTATTATATAAGCAAATTTTGAATGGATAGATTACCCTGGTATAATTAAATTTAAAAATTTTGACTTTTTTTAAAAATTCTATGATTTTCAGTTACGACTTTGTTGCATCCGATAAGCGATATGTTGTAGCAATGACACAATCCTAAAAATACACCAAATGTGTAATAATTACTAGAAAAAAATCATATATAAATTAAAGAAAAAATAAATAAATAAGGAACCACGGGAGGGCATTTTTAAATTGGTCTAGAGAGGCCCTATATGGTGAAAATAACCTGTGGAATCGAACATTTTTTTTTTTAATGATAACCCATTCACCTATGTTTCAAATAATTTATAAAGTAATTAACGTTTTATATAATCAGATTCGATAAGAGAAATTGTTGTATTTGTCTCAGTGTTCATGCCTGTAGATGGTGAATGAGTCTTTGGGTCTGACTGAAAAGATGGCAGAACTCGACTGTTAGAGTGGGCAGCAGTTTAAGGAAAACGGAACCTTTATCAAAAATGGATCCGTGGGAGGAAGTTTTGTGTTCTTATCAAACTACTAAACAGAAAGATGGAGAAATACGACAGCGGTTAGGAATGTTTCTAAGAATGAACAAGGCTTACTAACAAAAGCTTTTCATAGCCGATGAGGCAGGCATTTCAGAACGGAAGGAGCCTACATCGATTTTGGCTTTCAAAAAGTAATGCCATTTAGGTAATAGTTAATGTTGAAAACTGTTATTAAAACCGTTACAGGTTCCTCCAAGTAATGACAAAGATTTAAATAAATACATTGCTAACCACGTATTTGGCTGAAGAATGAAGTCATTTTGAATTGAATGGTATGCATGTCGATGACACATGTGTCCTCTCAGTTAACAACGTAATAATCCCAAACTCTTCAAGATCACGTCACAAACCTTGAAGAATTGTGTTAAATAAAAACAATGATGAAAAAGTGGAGGATTAAATAAAAATATATAAAAATTAATGAAGAGAAGAATAGTTGGGGTGGTCAGTCAAAAAAGAAGGCAAAAATAAATGATAATATTTATTTTTACATGTGCCGACGTTTTGACCTGAAGTTCAGGCCATCATCAGGGCTAAAAAAAGAACCAGATAACAAGGTATGAGAAATATAAAAATTACAG
Organism: Nezara viridula; assembly: GCA_928085145.1. Taxonomy (NCBI): domain Eukaryota; kingdom Metazoa; phylum Arthropoda; class Insecta; order Hemiptera; family Pentatomidae; genus Nezara; species Nezara viridula. Next base: position 480,195 of record OV725077.1, on the reverse strand, counting down.
TAAAATGAAGTTGTTAGAATAATGACAATAGTAACAACAAGATACAAATAATAATAACAGGTACAAAGTGTGGAATGATGAAGTAAACATAGTCAAAAAAGGTGACATAAGTATTGTAAAGGAAAGTATTTCATAATGAACAAAGGGAAGTATTTGTCTCTTGTTCTTACTATTGTCATTATTCTAACAACTATTGTTAGAATATGTATTTTTTATATTTCTCATACCTTGTTATCTGGTTCTTTTCTTACCCCTGATGATGGCCTGAACTTCAGGTCGAAACGTCGGCATATGTAAAAACAAATATTATCATTTATTTTTGCCTTCTTTTTTGACTGACCACCCCAACTATTCTTCTCTTCATTATCCACGACAGTCAACCATTTACCAATTATATATAAAAATTAATTTAAATAAATCCCATCAAATCATCTCTACTCTTCATCGTTAACCTATGTTAATCTTCCCATCCTACAGTATCCCATAATACTCCACTTATCCCTCTTGAACAAATACGAAACCTAGGATAAACTCCTTCAGAACAAACTTCTCATTTGGAATACTAATCGACTTAGACTTAACCGACCAGAAACTAGATAGGGATTGTGCTAAAGGATTCGGATGATGAGTGAGGTGAAATTTGGAAAAGAATTCTGGAATTAGGTCAAGAAAAAATGGGATATGAAGATCATTATCGAGGGTTTTATTGATTACATAGAAAGGAGCATCGACTATTGTTCGGAAGACTTTAGACTAAATGGACTGAATGCGTTTGATGTTAGAAAGTTTTGCTGTTCCCCACAGTTCTAGTCCAAATTAGTTTCAGGATTGTCTAGTAGATTTGTAGTTTGTTGTCAACTGAAAGTTGAGATCTTCTATTTAGTAGTCTATATAGCTGTCCGTATCGTCTGTTACGGTGTTGCCTTAAAGAAGTTTGGTATGTGGGTTCCACGTTAGTCTTTTAGTCAAGAAGAAAGCCAAGGTACCGAACTGTGGCAGAGAGAGGAAGAGGTATGGAATTAATAATAATTAAAGTATATATACCGATTTGATTGTTTTTACACTATTAAGTACCATTCTTTATAAATTATCAATAAACAGAGGTATTCATTCTGTTTCATATGTGCAAAGGGGCGAGATATATACTATATTTAAATTCCTGTGAAATCACAAACTGGTTCCGATTCGAGAGGACAAAGTTGTTTAATAAACATGCAGCAGGAAATGTTGCGAGTTAAATTTTAATTAAATTCGTTGTTAAAATTAACGGCCTCCATTGTTATTCAATTTACTAATTAAACCAAATGAGTCGCCTGATTGGTCGGTTCGAAAAACACACGTTGGTTACTTCGTTCTCTCTATATCAAGCGCACGTGGGACGGCGATACGTTCTCATTCCCTTATGATGAAGGCGATAGAAATATCGCCACTGCAATAATCTCCTATAAATATCGATTATTACTAACTCGATAGTCTGCGCGATCCTAATTGCGTAATAAATAAAGAATTTAATTAGACAGTAAATCGATTAGATAAGGTGAAATATGACTGGGGAAAGTAGAGGCTTTAAATAACCGCGAGACTCTATTTCGGACTCTAGCTCCCTCCCCCCCCCCCCCCAGAGTGCAGCTAATTCGGAGAAGGTAAGCCCTGTTTCGAGGCTATCGGCCGGTTTTTAGGCTATCGCGGAAGCTAGCTTGGGCTAGCCAACTTTATTAGGGCCTTTCGTGGCAGCTAGTTACGGATTCAGGGAACTGCCCGCTCATCGCATTATCAATATTTATGGGCTGCTTCGGCGCCCCCTCACCCTCCCCCCCTCCCCCCCGACCCTGTTTTCATCTTCCGAGATAACGTGTATAATTTATTACCTCGGCATTTTTAGGCAAATTAACTCTTTCCAAAGATAATTACCCTTAAGTTAAGTACATTCTTGAATAATCCAGCGGGTCGCTTCGTACTCTTGTACTTTAATGTTTTTTATTACTTCCGCTACAAGGAAAGAAAATTATAATAATTAGGTCAAATTTTCCACGTGGAGATTGCAATACATCTTTATCGTTTTGAAGGAACTTAGACTGTACGCTTATTATATCTTTGTATTTAGTTCATTCAAGAAAAATAAAGGAAAACTGTTATGATGAAAAGAAAATTATTTTCTTGTTGTTTAGACACAACTCAAAAAGTATATGTTTTATTGTATATTTTTTTAACCATTTTTTTTATTTATTATTTTAATGAAATTTACAACTGTATTATATAGAAAATACAATAAGTAAATGTGACATTGGTAACATGACATGTGCAACATGAAGAGAAACTACCCATTGGTAGAACTCAAATTAAAGTTCTATATTAGAAGATCCCGAGGCCATCTTCTTTTCAGACGCCTCGGAGGGTTATCAGGGATCGAGGAGGAAGCAAGGTTTGAAACGAGAGGATTCGGATGGTTCTGCAGTTTGTTATGGAAGCATAGATATCTGGATTGGGCCAAATCGGAAACATATGGAACATTAAGGTCTTTATGGATGATTTTATTTGTGACAAAGTAAGGAGCGTTGAGAATTTTACGAAAGATTTTGGATTGTAAGGATTTGATACGAGAGGAATTCGATGGTTTAGTGGAGCCTCAATGCTCAATTCCGTAAGTCCAAATAGGTCTTATTATTGTCATATATATGAGTCGTTTGTAATTGATTGAAAGCTTAGAGCGTTTGTCTAGTAAGTGCTGCAGTGGTCGAAAACGTCGGGCGGTTTCTAGACGTTTCAGTCTGGTATGGGGGTATTTTTTAACCATTTAAAATGTAATTAAATTGCACATCTTTAACAAAAAAAAAAAAAAACTCGTTCAAATCGAAGAAGTGATACAGCGGATTTAATTTTTCAATTGTCTTCACATTTTTTAATATATTTTCAACTATGTTCTATTTTAATGTAATATATTTTCATTACAGGGCTATAGCCTGAGTTCGTTGCTCTTCATCATGATTCCATCATTCCATCATGATTCCAGGCTGGGCACTAAGGAGGGCTACAGAAATCTGCACTATACCAGATATTCCCTGATGGCGTTCACTGACGATCTCTTCTTACTAGCTACCAATGATCGAGACCTCCAACATAACGTAAATGTCCTCCAAGAGGAAGTATCCACAGTAAATATGAAGATTAATCCGAGGAAGACTGCATGAGAATTGGAAAGAAAACCCGAAGGATAATGAGGGTACTAAGTGTTGGAGGACAGAGATTAGAGCAGGTCGAGAACTTTAAATATCTGGGAGCTCATCTCAATGAGAGTAGCTACATAGACGATGAAGTGGCCCAAAGAATTGGAGCGGCAGAGAGAATGTTCAGTATGGTCAGACGGGATTTCCTAGGAAGAAGAGAGGTGTCAAAGTGGACCAAACTAGCCGTCTATGAATCGACATTCCTCCCTATCCGGTTGTACTCTTCAGAATTGTAGATCCTCACCACAAAATACAGAAGTCAATACAAGCCATGGAAATGAGATATCTGTGTAAAATAGAAAGAATGACACGGAGAGATAGGATACGGAACTCCACCATAAGGGCTTATCTCAACGTCAAACCATTCTAGAAGAGCACAAACTAAGGCGGTTTGGAAATCTTCTTAGGATGGATCCAGATAAAAGACGCATAGGAAGGCCTCGCATCTCCTGGCAGGACAGTTTAAATGAGGCATTCAGGAAGCGCGGGATGGATTGGAACAGGAGAATAGAGTTGGTGCAGGAGATAGACAGCTGGGCCAGACTCAATAAGCCGGACCCTCACACCGAACAGCGTTAGAAGAGGAAATGACTATAATAATCATGATGATATTTTCATTAATTTTTCATATCTTCTTGATTTTCTCGGAAATCTAAAAAAGAATTTTACCTTTTAAGTAACCCTATTTTCAAAACTTTCTATAAAAGAAAAAGAAGACTGTTAGGTAATATATCGAAATCAAATATAATCCTGTTATTTACAAATCAACATTTCATAGCCATCTTGTCAAAGTAAGAAATGTGAAAATTCACATTTTTCAATTTCGTTCATTTACCGTAGTACTCCGTGTCCACCTTGTGGTGAAATGTCGAATATGAATGGCGACCGGAATCTCGAATGTTGAAGTAAGGAATAATTATAAGCGGAAGTTTACATTGGGTAGATTCACATTCGTTACATTAACATAGTGCCGACGATTTGATAATCTAATAAATTTAAAAATACATAACTATTAATATCACATTTTAATAACTTTTATTGTACGTCTTTCAGATAATCTTAAAATAAACACTTTTTTTGTTCTTTAATACGTTGTCTAGTTGAAAAAAATATTACAACGAGGTCAAATTTTCGATGTGCTGTTTGCATCATATATTTACGTTGCAGAGCCATTGGGGCCGTAACAGATTCCAGATTTAATTTTGGGGCTAAGATTTTTTTTTTTAACTTTAATTTTTAAGATATATTTTTACATCCCCGAGAACAGCAGGGAAAAAATATGAAGGAAAGAAAATTTTAGAGATGGATTTACTATAAGTTGACTAAAAATTGTAAGGAAGAAAAACAGTCAAGATATCTATATCTCGAAAACCTCACGTTCGATTTAGTTCAAATTTGGAAGGAAGTTAGGGATTGGTAAACAGATAATCAAGTATGTATGAATTTTATCAAATTCTGTCCACTAATAAAAAAAAAATACTTCAACTTTCAGATCAGGAAATTTCTTATTTGACACGACTATATTTTGAAAACTGCGCGTTCGATTTGACCCAAACTTAGAGAAAATTTGGAGAATAGTATAGAAATTATATTATAGTATCGATTTCGCTGAATTCCATTTAATAATTAAAATTAATTATAAATTTTTGTTATAATTATAATATAATTATAAATTGTTATAAACAAGTACTAACAATATAATAGTTGTGAAATGTGGAAGGCATTGATCATCTGGAATGAGAGTAAGGTTAACACAATATTTTTATGAGGTTATAAAATTCAATGGGGTTTTATTCAAAAAGTTAATTTATAATGTATTTGTTGGTCGATTCCAAACCTTACTGATATGACACTTACTGCCGTAACTTAAATTTCGTGTAATGTTCAGTAAATATAAATTAATTTTTACTCTAAGTTTCTAAAAAAAAAGTCTTATTTGTGATTGTGTTTAATTATATTGAACTAGCTCGTCGTGGTCTCGATTTCCACCTTAAACATCAAAGTTGTGTTACTTCACACATATTTTTATATTAGAGTTAACTCCGAACAATTATATTGTTATATCATAACAAAAAGTTAAATTTTCTCTATTAAGTATATATCACTACTATTGTGCTTAAGGCGACATTTTGTAGTCTGCAACTGACATAAGCAATCTGTAATTTTTAATCACGAATCATCAAATATGCAATCTGCAAATGTAGAACTTTTTCACATTTTAGTATTCAATGAACAAAACTCGTGGATATCATATCCGAATATGTTGAGGGATTACTGAATTTTCGAAAACGGCTTCTCCAAGAGAATTTATTCTCGTATGAAAAATGTGAGACCTTATATAGATATTTTTAGTAATATAGATATTTTTTAGCCAATGAAAACTGTGAGGAAGCTATACCGCTGCCCTTGGCAGACGTTTTGCTATTGGGCTTTATTTCTAGGCATCCTCCTTTGTCTCTTGGCTACAAGAAGTTTTTGAGGAAATGCCGCCAGCCACTTCTATCATTTATCATCTAATTTTTTCCTTCATATAATTTGCTTTCGTCGTCCTTTTCATTGAGAGAGGTCGAAATGATTAACCTCCGTTAATTCCTTCCACTCGCACACGTGCCTCTTATAGTGACCCGTGATACTATGCTCTGTACAATCATAGGAGAAGTACCAAGATTTCAGTGAACGAACTGAAATGTTCATGTCACTAACACATATAAATATGAAATAAAAAATATGTGTAGCATAATTTTCGAACTATACATTATGTGTTTGTGGATAGAGGACTTACACCAATTTCAAAGCAAATAAATTAGAATTTCATCAATTATGTAAATTTAAAATGAAAATCATGAAAGTTTATAGATTTATTTAAAGTATTAACCATTAACTAAAAGTTAGTCAAATTAAAATAAAACGATTAACTTTAATATAATTTTAAATTAATTTAATGTAAATATATTTTTTTTTGTTTTCTCAGCAGCCTATCAGTGGAAATATTGAAAAAGATTGGGCATGATTCTCTAAAATAACAACAAGTTTTAGGTATGAATAGCTAATTCTTTTTTAGAAAACAAAATCTAATTATTTTTGAGAAAAGAATATCTAATTTTCTAGAGAAAAAAAAGATCTAATTATTTTTATAATTATTTTTCAAAAATGTTTTTCTCGATGTTGTATCTTAGAGCTATGCTATAATAACATAGCTTCCTCAATACTTCATGAAATTAATAACTGAGCCGTTATAATTGAAGATAGTCTTCTCCATTAATAGTGAAAAATAAGGATATCCTTCAGAAAAACAGGAAAATAAATTATAAAGAAAAGAAAACTATATTTACGTGGCCACCAACAATTTTATAATATTGAAATTGTTTCAAAATATTCAAGAGATTTCATTGAATTCGCTCAATAATTGGTTATCTACCATGTAGCGGTTGTATAAAAACAAAGTTCACGCAATAATTTGTTCATGTTTTAAGCTAATATCATTTCAAAATATTCAAAGAATCGCACTGAATAATTTGAGTAGTTGGTTAACAAATATAGTATACTTATTTATTATTATTATATAATTATTTGTTATAACTTTTGTATAGTCAGAAGACTTGAAAAACCTAGCCCTGTCTGAAAAGTTGATTGACTCAACTGCGCCACAATGAACTTTCAAGCTAATGGATTTCGAGTTTGTAAGGATTCGCGAAACTAGAGCTCTAAAGAGAACCACAAAAAAATACTGATTGAGACTGAATTAAAAGACCTCTGTCTGCTATTTCAAGAGTTTGCAGGTAGTTTAGAGGTCATGGCAATTTGTTTAAACTATAAAGCTGAAATAGGCTGGAAATAAAATTAGAATAAACTACAAGATTCTTTTTTTTTTCTTATGCCAAAGTCGTTGGTCATTCGGCTATTGGACATCTTGCTGCCCAGTATAATTCAGATTTTTTAATATATATATTTAAAAATGTTTTTTCTCTTATGATCTAGGTGGTCTGCATCCATTTCCACTTGTTCACATAATTCACAGCTAGGATCCTCAGCCAGGCCTATCTTGTGCAGATAACTTTGTAGATAGTCGTGACCAGTGGCCAGGCGGAAGCAGGCGACTGCATCTCTTCTTGGTAGGTCTCTTGGGATCGAATAATCTATCAACCACAAGAGCGTTTCGGTTCCACCTTGTCCGAGTGTGTTTTTTTAATTTCTTCCTGCACCATCTTGTTCTCTTCTTTATTTCTATCTTTACCCACCGCAGCGCTGATTTGGGATTCCCTCTATTAAACCACTGTTCTAGCATTTTTAATGGCTGATTCAGTTGATCCATCGGTATAGATATGCAGCCAATCTTATAAGAGGGTACTTTTGAACTATAATTTCTAGTGCTAATGCTTTTAGCATGTATTCGGTCCTCGTGCATAATTATTATTTTATTTCATATTAAATATTTCTAATTTTATTAAATATTTTCTCTTCAAACTAAATTCTATTGTTTCAACTACTTTCATCCAAACTTTGGATTATTTCGGGAATCTATGAGTGCTCTGGTGATCTTGAAACCAGTTACCATATTGGATTAGAAAAAAAATCATTGTTAGAATGAGTGAAATAGTTAAATATTTAACCTAAATTGTTGACGACCTATTTATAAACAAATAATAATAATATGCTCATCTAACAAATAATTTTCATTAAATTATTTTATATCCTTAGGACGAAAAAATAAAATGAAATAAATAAATATTAAATTTATTAAACAAATGAATTAATGTTTTGTTTTTTTAATTTGTTAGTTCACGAATTAAACAAATAAACTAAGGAAAAGTAATCGGATGTAAAATAAAGAGAAGAAATTGAAAAGAAGATGTTATCCTTTGGTCTGCTGACTTTTTATTGCAGGGGGGTTGAGGGGACACTCGTTTTTCTTCAGGGGCTATCTCTGCATCTCGTCCTCTTAAATTTGAGACAAAAAGTTTAAGTGATTTTCTTTCTCTAACAGTTCTTTTGATTCCCCCCCCCTCTAACAATTCTTTCGTTCTATTTTTAAATATTCTTCTACGTTCATAAGGAGTTAGTTAGGTAATTAATTCAATCAATATATCTATCAGAAGTAAATCAATAAATTGCAATTTTTACTAAATGGTTATTCTTTTAATATATTCTACCAGTGACTGATTTAGCTATTTGGCGACCTCTGGGTAATGAATTCATCTCTCTCTGAAAAATTAAATTTATTTCTTAAATTGTTTCATATCAATTAATATTTAAATATTATTTCATTCAATATTTCTCAAACCCAGTTGCTTTATTAATAAGCTAAAATCGATTATTCTCATATGCTTTGTAATTTATGTTTAATCTCTTTATAGTGGCTGAGGCTCCTTTCCAAGTCAACGCCCTCAAGCAATTATCCGGGTTGCCCTGCACTGTGTTGCACTTTATTCCACTCTATTATAGGATATTATATCTTCATGGACAAAATGCAAATAAATTTTCGTTTCAGGATTAACCATAATTTTAATTATTTCAATTTAAATCACAACTTCTCACCTCGGACTCCATCTGGACAAACCTCTAACTTGGAATCCTCATACCAGACTGAAACGACAAGAAACAACTCCACGTTTCCGACTACTTCAACACTTACTAGACAAACGCTCCAACCTTCCAATTAATTATAAAAGACTCATTTACATGACTATAATAAGGCCTATTTGGACTTACGAAGTTGAGCTATGGGGCTCCACCAAACCTTCAAATTCCTCTCGCATCCAATCTTTACAATCCAAAATCCTTCGTAAAATCCTCAACGCTCCCTACTTTGTTACTAATAAAATTATCCATAATGATCTTAATGTTCCTTATGTATCAGATTTGGCCCAATCCAGATATCTGTCCTTCCATAATAAACTTAATAACCATTCCAACCCTCTTGTTTCTAACATTGCTTCCTATTCAATTCCTGATAACCCTCCGAGGCGTCTGAAAAGAAGATGGCCACGTGATCTTCTAATATAGACATATTATTAGAGTGCTACCAATGGATAGTTTAACAACATGCGTTTCATGTCATTATATCCTTGTGCGAATTTACCAGATGTATTTTTTGTATACAGTTGTAAATATCATATAAATAAATAAAAAAAATCACAACTTCATTTTGTTCCTCTTTTTGTTCAGTGCACGCTGCACGTTAATAGAGTTCCTGTGTCTGACATTAACTTTGGATAGTTGTTCTTTTTGCAAGCCAAGAGTGGATATTTAATTCAAAAATACATTTCTTTTTAAGTACTTTTTATTTATAATTTTTCATGACGATACTATCAAAACATATTGATTTGCTAATACCGTTGTACTGATGAATCCATGTATAATCGAGATATGATATAACAGGGAATAAAAGAATGTTTATATTCACAGAGTAAATGCCAAGACGCTAATCAAACAGAGACGAGACATTATACCATCCATCATGTCCAGGACATCTTTATCGTAATCATCATCAAAAGTGGCTCCATGGCACACTAAACGTCCTTCGGTTAGTGTTACCACTCTTGGACAATATGCTGTTCCTTCTATGGCTGCCATCAAGCTGTCGTGCAGTCCATCCATCTCTGTTCAGGGGTTCCTTTGGGAAAGATATGTTAGTAATGGATCGGTCTATTCGGATTTATCTATTTGTACAGATGTACCATTTATCCACACTGTTTATGAAACGCCAGATATATTCTCTGACTCTAAGAAGTGATGAATTTCGATCAATCAGGTATCAACAGACAGACAATTTCATAAATAAGAAAAATCGTACTACGATTCTAATAAAAGACATTGAAAATCTAAAGGATCCCAAAACTCCAAACTAGTAAATCCAATAGATCGATTTCACAAATGAAAGGAAATTTAATAAAGAAGTGACAAATCCTCATTGTAAAACTTAAAACCTTTAATCTCAATAAATGCCATTGTAAAAATTAGAAGAATCTAAAATAGATAGTTTCAAAAGTCGAGAGACCGAAAATGGGATAATTTTGTTTAATATATTTTCTCCAACATCCTTAATCACTACAGTCCTGTAAAACTATACTTCCCTAAATCCCTAAAATCTACCGTTCCAGAGATAACGAGCAAGATATGTATCTAATAATATAACGGCTCAGCCCAATCTTACTATAGAGATAGTGAATATTAAACCGAAAGGACTTATTTGCCAAACTAATATTTTAGACTCGTTAGGAATCCTCCATCACCACCTATTGATCTTGGTTTTCGCTTATTCGATGCTCTATAATATTCTTGGTATATTAGCTGTGACTTCGCCTAACTCGCTCTTATTTATTTTTTTTAATATTATCTATTGATTGATGATTATGCTGTGTGATTTAGCAACTCAGCACAGTTGAGCAGCGCTGCAATATTATTGTATTTCTCTCTTCTCTTTGTACTCCTGGGCTAAAGGACACATTGTCCATTTCTTCATTAAATAGTTTAGCAACGAAGAAACATTATTTAATTGCTCAAAGCCATGGGACATTGGCTCCCATGAACAAATACAAAAATGGACATGTTGTGGTTTACGTCCAGGGCACAGATATTTGGCCTTTTGTTTATTGACTAATATACAATGCGAATAGCACGCAAGCGCCAACAAGTGCTTAAACAAAGAGTGATTTGAAATAATCTTACTTATAAATAAATCTAGCCCTTCACTAAACATCTATTAATGCAGAGATAAATAAATCGTATACAAGAATATGTTCGTCATTAGAGCTCAAATTGTTTCAAAACACTCACGATTTCTCACCTACTATTTTGAGCTATCGAACTTAGAATTTGATTTTTAATATCAACCATTCCCTATCCAATCGCTAAAAATTGCTACGTACTCAGAGGAGATGAACCCAAACACACATCCCCTCCCTATGACTGCTCATTATTAAACATCATTACGTAATAAAAAAAATTAAACATTAAACATTGCTCAACATTTTATTAGAACATTTCCCTGGAAAATACTTTAAAAGCCTGTTTCCCGCCTGTCAGCAAAACTATTTAGAGAAGGCTGGATAGTTACAATGGAGAGAGGGCTGCTGAAGCAGAATTTATTTCCAGCCAATGTTATTTCATGTTATTTCATCTGTTCTCGGTTTAAACGTTCTCCTTCGCTTCGCAAAAAAAAAGTTCTGTTTTTTCTCAAGAGGCAAGGTCCAAGTTTTTCCTGTATAAAAATGAGAGGCCAAATGCTTGTTAATAACCTAAAAAATAAAATAAATTGTTAATAATTATCTTATACTGTTTTAATTCATTTGGAACTCTTCAATAATTACTACAAGTTGAGCTGCAACCTAAATTTATTTTAGAAAATAAACTTTATTCTGGGACGAGATCCCTTCAGAATAACTATTATGAACAAAAAATAAAAACCACATCTGGTCCAAAATTAGATTAATCAAAATTAAAGAATTTTTATATACATTTATTTATTTCATTTTCTAATTATTCAAAGAATTGTGATATATCAATACTATGTTACTTATACTAACTATGTGTCGCAATACGCGTTATGTCGCAAGATGGTACGCGTAGAAATATATGCACCCATTACAGGGTTACTGTAATGAGGAAAAAATAAAAAAAATAAAAAATAAAAAAAAATTAAAGAATAAATACAATATCTTCAGTGAAAGTATATTAAAACAAATAAAAAAGTTATACTTTTTTGAAAAAAAATAAACATTATTTAAATGATTATTTAAATAGCTTTCTAAAACACATCATGGAAGGAGGACATAATTCACTTCTTTAACCATTCTTCAATCGTAAAATATTTTAAAAATATATAATAATAGATTATTAACACAATTAATCAATCTATTGATAAAATATATTAAGTTTCTATTTTTACTTCCACTATATAAAATATATAATACAGTAATGCTTAGCATATCGTTGGAAAGTTGAGAATTTTAATGAAAACTGAATGAAATTTCCGTAACAAATCAAAATAGAAGGTTTTAAAATTTATTTTAAATCTAAGAAATCATAAATAAATGACGTGCCGAATAGCTACTAAAAAAGAATTGTTTAAAAAACTATTTAATTGTTGTTTTGTCAGAGAAGACGTGAAAAAGTGCATGTTGCTATTAATATCTAGTAATGTATACGTTGTAAATGTAAATCCAGGTGGTAATACCACATCTTCTATACCTTGGAAGTTTTGTTTTGCTTTTAATATTATTGTTTTTCTGTACTATTTATTTTTATTTATTGTCGACAGAGCGTGAAAGTGCTCTCTGAACACTATTATAAATGTCCTTATTTGTGACAGATTGTAATATCGCTCAATAAATATAGTTTTTAAAAAAAATTTGTTTATGTTTCACAGGTTTTTGACTTATTTAATTTTTTTCCCCTTTCTAAGAAATTTTAATCAACTACTGTATATATATACAATTATGTATATGTATGCGATAGGGGCTGGTTTATACTATTTCTTACCCTGGAGTAAACGATTTATTTAATCGAAACTTAAGTATATAAATAGCATATAAACCAATTATTAGCAAATTAATTCATTGGGAAAGTATGATTATCTGACATTACTATCATTCTCAACAAATCTTCCTCAGGTAAAGTTTCCAATTAATAATAATATGTCGATTTACAGTATCTGCCATTTTGAAGTTAAAATAGAATACTTCAAAGCAAGTAAAACTGGTCTAACATATTTTTTTTTTTAATTCTTTAAGTAACTATGACAGTATGAGTGTTCTTAGCAACGTCGAGTCATAAGTCTATTTTTTTTATTATAGGAAATACTCGATTGAGTCAACAGCCACACGTTTATGTTTTCTTAGTCATATTTAACTTGCATGTATCCTATCAGTAAACAATGACCCATTGTGCTCCCAGAGCTCTACCCTGAGCTCAGGAGCTCAGTGCTAACCCACTGAGGTACCCCGCTGCCTTAGCTCGTCCTTGCTTAACCTTTATTACCTATAGCAAGTGCCTTAGGCTACTTGGATATCCTAGTCTCTCATAGGAAATATATGTTAACATAATATATGCATCAATATATTAATAAATATGAGATATGTCACATATGCCCCCTCTAGAAATATACAATCACTATCAGTAGTCATTTGATATTTACAGTCCATAAACTAATCTCTCCGCAATATCTCATTGAAATTAATAATCACAATACTTCAGTATCAATAAATGGCCAATTTAAATTATAGCTTCCGCTGAGGACAATTTGCAACGAGTACTTTATCACTGATAGTGCTTGCAGCGCTCTTTCTTTGAACAGCGTTACTGAGTTACTGGGCTTGAAGGAAGCGAGAACAATAAACTTGCTGCGCAATGAACATTAACCATGTGAGACAGGCACCCTGGTGTACCCAGCTGTTCTCAGCGCTGATATCTACTAACATAGTTCAACAGTTTTTTATTTGGAAATTCTTTTCCAGGATCAGTTTTGTTCGACACGGTGTTGGCTCTTGTACCTGGAGAGGGATTAAATATCATACCTTGTACCAATACATCTTTTGAAATTCTTTGCGAAGGAGTTGCAAAAATATGGATATGAAGAAGTAAACATCACGGACGTAATATCCCGATTTAAGAACCATCTATCGATGTTCTTCGTTCACATCTTGGAATCAACATACAATGATAAAATTTTCGACTTTACTAGCATATATTGCACAAAACTTATAGTAGAAGAGCCCAGAAAAAAGCGAATCATACCTCAATACACCAGAAGTCAACAATGCGAGCATACCATGGTATTGTAATCATGCACATCCTTCTGTTAGATGTGGACTCAGCCCTCTACATGCAAGAAGACCAGAGAAATACCTGCGAAATGTGCGAATTGTATTGGTAACCATCCAGCTTTTTTTTTTTTTTTTTTTTTTGGGGGGTCCTCCCTGTTCTCGCCTATAAGGCTATACGGGGTTCTTCCGGGGCAGGGAGTGTGGGCGGAGATTTAAAAGACTCCCCCGGCACCGGGATGCTAACTCGGAACTATTTTTTATCGGAACTATTTGCCGGGCAACGGCGGTGCTGTGCACACGCGTTAGCCCATTCGGCCACCCCGCCCACACTAAGGTAACCATCCAGCTAATTACCATGGATGGCAAGTTCTCAAGGACCTCAGAACACAACGGGCCTCAAGAAGTAATCGTCCTCAGCGATCTTCGCCTCGCCTCCCCCTTCCCTCTGCTCTCTCTCCCTTCTGAATCCCACAGAATTTCCAGCTCTACCTCAGCTATCACAGACTCAGCGAGTATGACTACAGGTGAATGACACATGAGAACTCTTTATAAACGATTTCACAATTACTTACATACTAATAGAGATATAGCTTCAGCTGACATGCCAATTAGTACGAGGATGGGATTAAAAAGGCGCTGGATGAGAGACCTCCTTTCTTGACAAATCATGGTAATTGATTCAATCCAGACAAAAGGTACTGCTGGATGCTATACTTCCCCGTGCCAGAAATGTCAGTTTCGTTACGTTAATCAGACCATCTGCTGATTGTCAACAGTCGTCGAAAGGGGCAGATCGATATTGAAACATAAAAAAATACATACAAATAAAAAAAATAGTTACAACAAAACTTTTTACTATTTATTTAGAGTTATAACAATCTGTCAAGTGGACAATAGATTATAGTGATATATGAACACATTCACACCATATTACAAAACTAAATCTGTGATTTGACTTTATAACCAAGCTTAATTCACTATTAATTTCAATGCATTTACATTTATGGAATTTGCGCATTCTTCTATATTTTAATTAATATTTAGTTTAAATATATTTCAAATGAACGTGCTCTGAAATTATATTTAAATCTCTTTACCAATTTCTAAGAAAAAATCATAAAAACAGTAAAAGCACTTTAAATTTAATGAATAAATAAATATAAATGTTTCCGTTCGTCTCCAGCTCGTTTACCAAATCGATATTTTAAAGGCGATTTTAACAAATAAAAACAGTAAATTATTATTTTCAACAGTTTAATAGTTATTTTTATTTATAATTTACAATGTTTTATTTCATTGCCTTTCTGGAGAAAATTATTCTAAATACTGACCGTAGATGAGGTGGTTTTTATACTTAGCGCAGGATTCAATATTTATATCTTGGGTTATTATTTTTTTATTTTTCAATAACAGTATATACAGGAACAACAATGCTTTTAGAGAATTTTCTTGGAAGTTGTTACATTTAGTAGATGATTTTTATGTGTTATAATTTCAAAAAAAAAAAAGTCTTATAATTTTATTAATATGTGTCAGAGATAACTCAAAAAAAAATTAATTTTCTATTTTTGGGAGAGAGGACATTAATCTAAAAAATATTTCCCGTTCCCTTTGAATCTCTAATATACGAAATTTTTCACCATTGCTCAGTATAAATTAACCCAACCCTGTATTATCTATGCTGTTCATAAGAAGCTAAAAAAGTTTCTAACAGCCTCGTATTGAAACGAAAGAACTTTGCTATTAGTCTAGTGAATGCTCGAAAATAAGGTATAGAAAGAAATGGCTCATTGTTTGAACTAGTAAGGAAATTAACATACAGAAAGACCCTACTGTTAGGTGGTGTGCCAGATTTGTTTTTTTAATTACTCATAGATGGAGAAAAAAAGGTACATAATTGTATACCTATTATATTTTATTGTGCAGTATGTTATAGATTATAATCAATCATATTGCAAACTTTATCAGCTTCAATTTTGTATAGAACGTCTCTGTCGTAGAGATGGGTAGTTTTCCTGATATAAACAAAACTCGAAAAAAAGATCTTCTAGACGCTTCTCACATTTGGCTCACCACCTAGGAATGGGGAATTTAAGTATGTTTACCTCCTTATTAGTCCAAACAATGTCCCAAAGTCTAAAATTGTGTCTCCGCCATTTCCTTCTCTGATCGTTCATGTTAGGACACTGTTAAGCCTCTCGAGTACCAAGATCAGGAGTTGGAAGGGTTCCGTAGCTTCCTGCTGATAATAGCTTTAGCGAAGTTCACCTCGTTGCATGAGCATCTTTAATGAAAATTTTCGTGCCAAGGAGACGGGGGGGGGGGGGGGAAGATATTACTTTCAAGGAAGAAAACAGTTCGCTTTTTTTCTCCCCCCCCCCCTTCCTCTCAGCTAACAAGCCTTCGCATTTTTTCATTACGTTATTACTTTTTCTTTAATAATATATCATTAAACCCGACCATCGCTAAAGGGCTTGTAATGGCTCCTGCGCAAAAACATATTTTCTTAGAAAACTTTTCAGAATAATTCAAGAATGATTACACTCTGAGTGGTTCCGCTACTACCAGCTTCGTTACTTCTTCCTTGCCTCGCCTCTTCCACTCTCCTTTGTGGCAAGATTTATTCCTGAGATATAACCTTGTTTTGCTAATTGAACTCCCATCTTCCTCAAGGGAGGAAATTGTGAAGTAATACGGCTTTTCAAATAAAGCTTAAAAATCCCATTTAATAAAAAATAAATAAATAAGTATGAGAAGCTTTTATTAGTTCGGAAAGATTTTTTTGCTCGAAAACCGACGGGAAATAGCAGAGTATGCGCATGCTTTATTTCTCAATTTCAAATGATCTTTGGGAGATCAACAATGATAACATCAATTGCAAGGAAATTGGCAAGATTGATGAAGGAAAATGTCTCTGAACGTCAAGTCCTGATAACGGGAAAAGGGTGATAGACTCTCGCAAATGCTCTTCAACTTAACTCTGAAGAATGTGATAAGAAAAGTACCACACGCAAATGGAGGGGTCCACGTAGGAATGAATCATAAAATGTCAGTAAATCCAGATTATATAGCTATATTTAGAGGACATAAAAAGACTTGCTGAAACTCTGATAACAGAAGCAGAGCAAATCGCCCTATAAGTAAATAAAGGCATAACAAAATATATGATAATAAGGCGGAAAAATAACCCTTACAAATCGCTCTCAAGACTAGATAGATTCAAATACCTCCACAATAACATCAATATATGATTCAAGGAGAGAAAAAAACTGGAGTAAAACAAGCTGGAAAAGATCTTACTTCTCTCTTAGAAGATATTCAAATCCCGAAAATTTAATATAAATATCAATTGAGTGCGTAAAATTCTACAGTACAGGCAGTTTAGACAAACCACTGCAACTTCTAGGCACCAATCACTACCCTAGGAAGGTATTGTGAATGATATGAGAGAAAAATCTTCCGTGGGGTCGGAGGAGAGAAAAACAAATAAAGAGCTGTTTACAGAAACTGATCAATCAATATCTAACTATGTGAAGACTAAGAGAGATAAATGTGAACAGGACATGCCTTCGGAGTAGGGTGATCCTGTCCCTAAATAGATCCAGGCAGGCATAAGGGTGCCTTTTGGGGCCTCAGATACTCAGCGACGAGTATCATCAGCAAGGGAGATGTGCTGGGTATACTGAGGTATGCATCCCCAGAGCCATCGCCTGAATCAGATGCAGAAGAAGAATATGGCCACTATCCAGAGGATCGCCCTGCTGAGGACGACTAGTACGTAGAGGATCTAGTCAGTGAGGATCTAGGAAGATAGAGTGGCATAGTCCGAGAGGCGACACTAGATGAGTGGAACGGATTAATTAGCCATCAGTGCAGCAATAGACCACGTGGGGGCCAAAAAATAAAAATAAATGGATAGTTAGACTCTATAAAAATTCCATGTAGATATCTGAAAAGCAGTAGCCCAAAATAACCATAGTTAAACAAGAGAACGAAAAATCTATAAAGTGTGTAACTCAAACCGAAAAAAAATGTTAAAGTTATGTACGAACTAGCTTGGGTATTTACTTCATTATGTATTTTTGTACATTCTTCTCTGTTTTATAGCGTATTATTTCATTTATAAATATTTCAGTCAAAAGCCAACAGCAAAACTCAACAAAAGACAGAAGTTAAATGCTAGGTAATTAGGAAAATCTCCAAGCACAGAGCCTTGTGTGCCTCCATGACGTTCAAACACATGCTGTATCCCTATAAAATATCCAAAGATATCTGTATAAGTACTCAGGGATGTCATGGAGCTGTTATCTGGAAGGATCAATTTAGTTTTGTTGTTGCCGAACGTTAACAATTGCCGAAAAAAGGCTGAGTGTTTTCACAAATTATAACTGACCACCAATTTTAAATTTATAAATAAACAAAAAAAGGTAATTGATTTTCTAATTCTTGTCCCATTTCGACCGCTGGATGATCCATGTAAAGAATTATATATTTTTGTAAAAATGCAAGTAATTTATTTTTTTCAATTGATAGTATTTACATGTTTTTAATAACATTAGTATACCATAATTAAATTTACCTAAATTTGCTATATTCAGTATAAAAATATGTCTGAGATACAAGACGCGAGGTGTGAGAACCAAATGGTACATAGTTTATTATTTAATTTAGCTCCAACATTATACAATAACTTCCATCATCTACTCGAACGTTTAATATGAACCAAGAGGAAAGAGGAAACGGTTGGTATAAAATCCTAGCCGCCATTCAGCAATATTAATCTACTTATCATTAATATTCTGTGAAGATTCTCATACCTTAGCTGGTATTGTGACTATATAAAGTTGTTTATTGCTTATTGTGGTTGAACGTTCTCATGTATTCCGACTAGGGAAATGATATCGTTGCAGAGACCTCCTAGAATGTTCTTATCCATTCCTCCTTTCAGGCTGGCTTGATATTGCATTGTATTATTTAATTTAATAATAATAATAATAAGACTTAGCGAAACCGAAAGTTCGATGCCGATACCACCAATCGATCCAGATTCTTCCATCCACCGGGCTTCATCTAAACCCAATCCCGCCAAATCAGCCTTAAAAGAATCGTCCCACCTTCGCTTTGGTCTACCCCTCGGACGCTTACCAGTCGGTACTTACATATTAACTTTTTAGGAATTCTTTCGTTACTGAGCCCAGCGATTTTACATGCCCATTTTAATCGCCTTAACTTAACCATCTCAATTATATTAACCAGATACCCACGTTTCGCATCTATTAAGAACCGTAGGTAAGATAATGGGTTTTTACATGCTAGTTTTATGTTTCGATACAGGAGGCGAGAACTAAGTGGTTTTGACAAAGGAAAATAAAAAACACATCAACCTAACCTTCATATCAAGGAAGGATATGGTCCGGGGTTGCGGTCATAAATAGACTAAATAGTGGCAAAACTATTTTATTGAATGCCGACATTTCGACCCGACTTTGCAGGTCTTCTTCAAGGAGGTGTGTTCAGCTGATATATACCAGTATATATCAGCTGATATATACCAGAGTTTCACTTAGTACTCTGCTTAGCCTATTTATGACCGCAACCCCGGACCATCTTCTTCCTTTATAATGCAACGGTCAACTATTAAATATACAAAATAACCTTCATATCCTCTTTAATTTCGTTTTTTTCTGGTTAGCGTAAACCCTAGATACCTCAAATTCTGTACGTGTTCAAAAACATTCCCTTCTATATCGATATCGTTGAAATTGTCCCTGTTTTTGCAGGTAACAGGTTTATTTATTATACAAATATATGTATAATTTGTTAAAATATGTGTATTTATATATGTGTTAAGTATGTGCATTTTGTCTTATCCGTATTTAACTCGAGTCCGGCTTTCATCAACGTTTTTGTATTTAGTTTTATTGTTTTCATGTCTTCGCTTAACAGTACCAAATTATCAGCATACCCAAGCACAGATATTGTTCCACCCCGGTTCAAACCTTTTTCGGTATGTATCACTTCTCTAATGGCATTTTCTCACCTTGTTTTAAGCCCGGACGAACCTCATATTTCTCGGATAAATAATAACCGATTCTAACTTTATTGAGTATTTCCGACACAAGCACATCCTAACTAGATTCACTAATTTTTTAGGGATCCTCCACCCGATTAGAATATTACGGTATTAAAATAAAACAGTTTCTGGCGGTCGATGGAATCATAAGCCTTTTTAATTGATATAAAGCTGATGAACATCACCACTGTACTCTATTTTTTTCTCTAATATTTGTCGCAAAGAGAATATTTGATCAATATTGATTATTTAATTTTATATTCTAATATTGTAAGATTGAATAATTAATTTTGTATAATAACAATAATTATTCATTGTAAATTTTTATCTAAACTTAACGAATATATCGGGTAAAATTACGTCCACACAATCTGGTATATTGTCCTAACTGGGTCCGAAAATATTAGTAAATATGTTGTAATATTATACACGATATCCACATTCGGACCCAATTACATATTTTTTTAGGAATAAATAAAGTTGATATTCGTTTTTCGTACCTCGAAAAATCCATTAATAATAATTTTCATTGTAATCGAGAAATAAAAAAATGTTTGCTTAATATTTCGGCTCCTAGTAACAGTTATGAGATCGTTTTGTGTTTATTGCTTTCTGGTAGATATCCACATTACAATAAAACATCGATTACCAGGCCGGACAAAAACCATCAGACAAGGTTATAATATTTCATGACCTAGCATCACGAAAACAATTTACATTAAAATAGGTGACGCCACGTTCGTAACCTCTCCTTGTAAGTCGTAACTCGACAGAGGCTATTATATATATATATATATATATATATATATATATATATAAGTTCGTGTACCGGTACCGGGAGTCTTTTAAATCCCCGCTCCTACCCCCTGACCCGGGAAAATTCCTTATAGCCTTAAATGCAAGGAAGGGAAGGACCAAAAAAAACATAAAGGTCATATAAGGTGAAAAAAATGGCATAGAACAAATCTGTAGAGCTTTTTTTGGTTTATTCTTAGAGAGCGCTGCGACACAGTAATAGTATAGTTTCATTTTGAACCGCTTGAGTTTTTACACCTTCCAGTAAATTTCAGCAGCTTTATACATATTTTTTTTTGTTAATAGCGAAATATGGTTGTTGAGCATAATTACTAATCCCATCATCATTTTGATTGAATTAATATTATTAATTGAAGTTAACTTCCAACAGTTATGTTTTCACCTGATACGTAATATAATCTGCATAAAACTGAGACGTTACAATTTAATTATAAATTACTAAACATTCCATTTTTTAACCTAATAATTTTGACCTTTATTTTTTAATTTCTATTCGCACTTAAGTTCAGAGTTCGCCTTAAGGTCATCTCTTCAATATTAATCAAAATTAGTTTTTGATAGTTATTTATTTTACATTTAGGGGAATCTTAGTATCCCTCTTCAGCAATCTAAAAAAATATACAACCAATATATACCCAAAAAGTACAATAAATAAAACTATCAAAATCTATTTTTTATTTTTATTAAACTGACCCTAAGGCATACACATTAGTGTGTATAGACATTATTTAATATATAATACTATAACATATTACAGAAAGACAATAAATTAGCCATATATCTGAAGGAGGGGAGCTCAAGATATTATATAAATACCCTTTGGACCCAATCTACGCCATTGGATAGATATGGAAGTGGTATCGGAATAACAACAATTCGTTCTCATTAACCGAGGGGTTGGACGAGATAAATCACAATTAGTAATTTGTATCTCTATGGAATGGTCTCTTCTCCTACCTCGCTTCCCTCTCAACGTATTGCTATATTACAAACCTATTATCCTAAATTACACTTTACTCGTCATAATCAATACATACTTGCTCTAATGTAACATAAATAGAAATTTATTCAATATAGTGATAATTGTTCCGACTATATTCCTGTATAACGAAAGAATGAGAAGTTAGAAAAGCAAATTTTTCCAAAAAAAATGTCAAAGCTGAAATTAGCTAAGGGTTCGGTTAACAAACATACACATATCATGGGGTAATATTTATTGGACAGCCTACGTTTCGACCGACGTTATTAGGTATTCATGAGAGCTTTCGTCCAGCAATGCCGGAGGTAGCAAGGGAACTCAGCTAAAAGCCAAATTTTATACAATTCCTTCCTTTACTGCCTTACAGGCGGTTATATTGCCTTCAACATTAATGTACGAAAGCCCGGATGAAAACCTACAACGTAGTTCGAAACGTATGCTGTTCAATCAACATTACGTTTACATATTATGAGGAGGACTTTTGACCAAACCTTCGACTAACCTCGTTTTAAATTATAATTACAGTTAATTACTTCGATACAATAAAAAATATCAATAAAGTCAATATTGGCGTTGAGATATCGATTTTGGGTTGATATCTTGAAAAGGATATATTTTCTCCTGCTCCTCCCCCCTTTTAGTTTTTCAGACTTTGTAGACATTCATTCTTTTTAACCTATTATTTTTAAGTTTTCTGCAAGCAGCTCTTCGGCATTAATTCGATTTATTCATCTTCTTTTTGTCCTTCCACGTGGTATCTTGCCAATTATTGAGGCATCCATTGTTTTATAGATGCTTCTTGTTGGATTGTTTCGAGCTACGTGCCTCGCCCATCCTTCACTTCATATCCCTTCATTTATTGACTGAAGAAAAAGTATTTTTATTTATCAAAATTACACAATATAAATTACAAAACTATACTAAATAATATTTTTGGATTTAAAACCGAAAATCAGACGTGCTACATGGTCTGTTGACCGTCAGAGGAGTCTGTGTTTTATAAAAAATATATTTCAATCATTATATATAACAAATAATATATAATATTTCATATAATTATATACAAATACATTAATAGGAAAATAAGAACAATTATATTTACAATGTAAAAGTTATATAAATATTTTAATTACAAAAACAGTGGTACCAAAATTCTCCAATTTATTAATTGTTAAATTCTCTGGTGAGCATTATTCTATAGGAGAAAGCAGACTTGCAGTAATTTACCAATGCTATCCAATTGTTTCCATTTAATAAATCAATTACTTGATCCCGAGATAAATTTCTAGACTTTAACCATTTAATTCTAAATTCAGAGAGTATCGGACAAGCAGCCAGGAAGTGATAGAGATCTTCTGTTTCGTTTGTATTACACATGCTACAATTATTATTTGTTTGCTGGAAGTGTTTATAATTTAAGTTCAAAACATCAGCTCTAATTTTAATTACCCATCTGATCACCTTCAATGAGCTTTTGTCATCAATATAATTTACTGAAGTTAAATGAGGATAAAAAGTGAAAGTTTTAGAATTCTGAACTTTAATTACATATTGATTATATATGTCTTTCTGAATTTGAGTTCTTAGTAAATATAAATTAGCTCTCCATAGTTTAACATCATCACAGTTAGATCGATTTAAGTTGAAATTTAATCCATGCAGTTCTATCAGATTAAGTAAGTCCCTAAACCATGCGATTTCTTTTTTAATTATCTGTAGTGCTAATATTTTTGGATATCTATGTGGTGGAAGATTCAAAATTTTTATAATGTAATCAAAATGGAGTTTAATTGTGAAGATAAATAACGGATCTATTTTAGTCTCAAAGTGAATAAAATGTGTTGGAGTATATTTTGGTAATTTAAATATTTTTTTAAGAAAGAATCTTAGTAGTCTTTCCACGGCTTCATAACTTACCCCACCCCAGATTTGTGCTCCATAGCACATCACTGTCCTACTAACGGAATTTATTGACTGTTTTCTGTAAGCAGTTCTTATTGATCCTTCTTCTCCACTTGTTCTTCTGGTCAAGTCCTTCTGTTAAGGACTTTTCTCTTGAATGTTTCAATTATCCTTTCTAACTGGCTTATTATTCTAAACGAACTGGCTTTGTCCACCCTGAATAGATTTCTAGATCGCAATAGGAAATTATTGAAAATTTATTTTGTTTCATTTCGCCTGATCAAATCTCTTCAATGGATTCCTTTATTATACTTTTCCAAATCTTCCTGTGGCGCGTCCTCTAGGTCTTCTACCTCCCACCTGTATCTCATGAGAGAGACTTGTTAATCTGCCCCCTGACATTGGGGAGACGTGTCCGAACCATCTTACTGTTTTATCATTTGCATCCTGCAGATCTATCCTCGCCTCACCTTCGACAGGATAGAATCCAAACCTACCGCTCGGAGTTGGCTCTGCTACTATGTATACAATTAAATTCCCATCAAATCACCTTTACCCTTCGTCGTAAACCAACAACTTCCTGTCCTACAGTTTCCTTTAACAATACTCCACTTATCCCTGTTGAGCAAATCCGATACCTAGGACTCCACCTGGACAAACGACTAACTTGGAATCCTCATACTAGACTGAAACGACAAGAAACCGCTCGACGTTTCCGATTACTTCAGCACTTACTAGACAAACGCTCTAAACTTCCAATTAATTACAAAAGACTCATATACTTGACTATAATAAGGCCTATTTGGACTTACGGAGTTGAGCTATGGGGCTCCACTAAACCATCGAATTCCTCTCGTATCCAATCCTTACAATCGAAAATCCTTCGTAAAATCCTCAATGCTCCCTACTTTGTTACAAATAAAATCATCCTTAATGTTCCTTATGTTTCAGATCTGGCCCAATCCAGATACCTATCCTTCCATAATAAACTTCAGAATCATCCCAACCCTCTCGTTTCAAATCTTGCTTCCTCTTCAATTCCTGATAACCCTCCGAGGCGTCTGAAAAGAAGATGGCCCGTGATCTCCTAATGTAGACATATCATTAGAGTGCTACCATTGGGTAGTTACTCAGCAAGTGTTTTCATGTCATTATATACATTATGTTCTAATTTACTAGATGTATTTATTTAATACAGTTGTAAATGCCTTTAAGAAATAAAATTAAAAAAAACATTAAATTATTAGCATCGATGAGGTTATGAACACCGGCTATACTCACTGGAGAACCAGCAGGACTCGGTGCCGATGAGCGGCCTGAGCCAGACGGGCACGGTGTTGGTGTGGTCAGCCGCGATGGAGGCGGCGGTGAGGAGGCTGGGCACCGACCAGGCGTAGAGGCTGTACAGCCAGAACCGCCTCATGTCTCTCTTCCTCCGGTCGATCACCGGCCGCATGGATCTGCAAAACAAAATGGCGATCAGCTGTTAGTGGGGTAGTAGAGGCAGTGGCAGGGTGTGCGTCGTCAGCAATGGTAAACATAACAACCAAGAAGAACAAGACCTTTTTGTCATTTCTTTATTACAATAATTCAGTAACATCTTGGAAAATTTAATCACGTTTAAGTACTTTGTCGGATTTTTTTTTTTAAATCTTATTTATTGAAAAATATTACAATCTGTCTCAAAGTACATTTATAATATGAGAAGGAGTTGATCCGGGAGGGAGGGGGGTGCGGTTAAATAAATACTAAAATATACAAATAACCTTTATTAATTGAACCTTTACAAATAACCTTTCTTAACCTTTAGTCCCGTTATCTGCTTACCTACAGTTATCAAATGTAACCTCCACTAGCTTGTTATCCACTGATATCTTATTATTATATTATCTTATTCTTATTTTAGCTTTACTATATCAATACTTATTCAATTTTCAATCTCTTTATTCGTTAACATTCATTTTCTTTATCTGTTAACCTACAGTTATCAAATGTAATCTTTATTAGTTTGTTATACACTCATTCCTTATCTTTTATCGCAATCTGTTTACTTTTAACTTACATGCTATATTCTCCTTTGTTTTCTATTTTTATTCATACTTATTTTCCATTTTTGTTTGTATCTTCTATATATATAATACTTGATATTTTAACTACATTGTCACCCACTATATCTCTGATATCATCTTTTTATTTCTTTATCAGACAACTTCTTCTTATTCTATATCTACTTATATTCATTTATTTTATTTTCACCATGTTTTGTATCTTTTGTAGCCCTGATGAAGACCTGCAAAGTGGGTCGAAACGTCGGCAAAAATTAAATAATACTATTTGTATAATTTAGTATTTATTTCACCGCACCCACCGATCATCAGTCTCTACATCACTACATCAGTATCCACGACAGTCAACCAATTACCAATTATACATTTATAATAGTGTTTAGAGTTCACATTCACACTATATGTATAATAAATTATACAGAAAAATAATATATATACAATAAATAAGAATAAAATTACCTAAAAATAAATTAAAAAAAAAGACCACACACATACCTATATACACTTTATAATCTGGCGAGAGAACTTCGGGCCAGACTTGTCCCTCCAACTGTGGAGGGAAAAGCGTGAGTCGAATTTTTAAAGCAGGCCATTGCACACTTAGTGTAACTGACACTAAATTGTTCAACCAACACATCTCAAATGTTGATATATAAATTGTGTCAGTTTAATACAAACAGTGTTTTTCTATTGCTAATAATGTAAAACTTACAAAAAACGTACTTGGAAGTTTTGCTATATCAAAAATTTATTTTAAAAACCAACGATATGGACCATGAGTTCGATTCTACTGAGGAAAGTAAGATTTATGTTTGGTGATTTTTAAGGGTTACATTTTGTTTTTATCCTAACCCTCCGATGTAATTTATATTGCGTTGCCAAATAACTTCTTTCGGTTTTTCTAATTTTTTTTATGTCGCTTTGATACACTTCTTATCTCATGAATTAATCCCTAAGGTGGATTGTTTATCCCGTTTGAAATATGTCAACAACGCTATCTGTTAACTCTTGTTGAAACTAGTATAGTGTTGTGTTTGCTATTGCACTGTGAATATGAAAGAAAATATCATTCATTATCGTCATATTTTGTTGCATTATTTTTAAAAAAGATAAGTGTGCTACAGAAGGTATAAATATTGCCATATCTGAAAAAATACAGTTGCGCGTGCGTAAGCATATATGGAATTTGACAAAATTGATATGGGACCATCTAGATATTAACCCATACAATCGCTAAAATTTTATTAAAATCTGATAAAAGATAATAGGTGATAGTCAGTTTGACTAGAGACAGACAGACACCGAACCAAATTTGATTTCGAGGAGCATGGAAATTGGAAACGCGAGTGGAAATTTTCGATTCTGGGCACATTTTTTTTTTTTTAACCTTTCGTGCGAATAAAATGCTTCCCTTCGGTAGTGAGGAAGCAAAAAAAAAATATCAAAATGGGATCTCTTTCAGCAAACAGCCAATAGCAATTTTTACAAATATTTTGGTTCTATATTTTGAATGAACCAGTAAATCGACCAAGGAAAAAATTAATTCCTTTCTCTCATAATACATTATCCATTATCATTCGCTCCGTGACCAACATGCTATACCAATTATTATCTCCTAATCTCGTAGACATTTAACTTTAACAACAACTATCATAATTATTTAAATATAAATGCTCTTGAAGCTGGAAAATGGAATAGGTACAATGTGTAAATGTTGATGACATGAGATATATATAGCTAAGATTAGGATGGCTTAATCTCCTCAATTATGGTACAGCCCCCCCCCCCTCTCGAGATAAATTCCGGTATTTCACACTCTGCTATATCCCAGGTGATTATTATCGGGGTTTCATTTAAATAAAGGAACATTGAAGCAGTTATTTCCGAGATGGAGATATACCGCAGCCTCGCCCCTTCCCTAAATGTCACATAAATCCTAATTCTGGCTCCGCCAAATTGTCTCGATAACTGTTCGTGCTCGCTCTCAGGAGTTCTCGCTTAAAATATATTTCGGTGGAACAGGTTTGAGGGTGCATCTTATGCATATTGAAAAATATCGATTGATATTTTTCATGTCGATATATCGCTTTTGAAATTTGAATATAAAACTAACAAAATTAAAATAATTTAATTTAAAAAAGTTGTCTTTCTATATATTCTTTATGTTTCTCTCTTTGCGCAACCGGTTTCGGTCTTTTATCAGACATTCATCAGGCTAGGTATAATAACGAAATTAACAACAATAAATACTTTTGCTAACAATAATAAAACCTAATTTAAAATTTAACAATTTAAAATCCAATCTTAATAAATTATTTAATAAAAATGGTAATCATCTAACTTATAGAGGTGCTCCTCTCCTGCTTATGAAATGAGGACTAAAAAATAAAAATAAAACTACTGACCAAATGTGCTATCCCTCCCCCCACCTCTTGTTCTCATTAGCCACCACTAATTTTATGGGTTCAGAATCCTCAAATTTAGTACTTTGTACATTTAGGCACATTACATCATTTTTTATAATACTTTTCTTAATTTCTAATTTTTCAAAAAAAAAATTCCGAAAGTCCCTTCTGTTTTCTTTTGAAATGGCATGCAACAATTTTACCTTATTACTTGTGGGTGTGAACAATTTATTTTTAGTCCTCATTTTACTATCAGGAGAAGAGAACCTCTATAAGTTAGGTGATTGCCATTTTTATTAAATAATTTAATAAGATTGGATTTTAAATTATATTTTATTATTGTTTGCAAAAGTATTTATTGTTGTTAATTTTATTATTTTACCTAGACTAATGAATGTCTGATAAAAGAGCAAAACCGCCGTGCAAAGAGAGAAAAATAAAGGAAATACAAGAAGACAACGTTTTTTTATTAAATTAAATTTTAGTCCTGTAATATCAAGCCTAAATTAAAGAAAATTAAAATATGTTCAAGAAAAATATCGATAGTATATATATATATCAATGACTAAACAAATAAAAATACTCATAGTAAAATATAAATAAATATAGGGCCTTATTTATCAGAGGCACTCATATCGCACTAAAAAAATTTCGTTGAACTTAAGTATTTATTATAATCAAAATATTATAATATATTATTATAAATATAATAATAAAGTGAAGGATGGTTGGGGTGATCAGTCAAAATAAAAATGGCAAAAATAATTAATAATATTTATTTTAACATTTGCCGACGTTTCTACCCGAAGTTCAGGCCTTCATCAGGGCTAATCAAAGCAATCGCTTAAATAGAATCAATCATTCCACGAATATAATAAGTAAAATATACAATGGTAAAAAGGAATGATTAGTGGAAAAACAAATAGGTGCTTGTTAAAAACAGATCATAATTAATTGTTTTAAATAATAATTTGTACCGTCTGTAATTTTCAATTTAATTTCTCTTTCACTCAAAACACCTATTTTTGCCTTAAAAAAAAAGTTGTGTGATGGGTGCACCGCACTAGATTTCTATTTATATGTTTGTATATATTTTATAATGTTTGTTAAATATTTGCGGAGTTGTAAAATAAAAACATACTTTTTTAAAAACTGAAACAACTATAAAGTATCGTTCTTATTAAATAAACTTTATAGGGATATATTCGTTTATTTTGCTGATTAATGATTAATGATGCAGCCTTATTCTGAAATGGCCAGACTAGAATATAGGCCATATTCTGTTGCGGATGGAATGGAAAGGATTGGGCGCGGCAAAGACCTCAATCCTTTGTGGGATGGACCAATAATGGGATGGCAAACATCCGCAGGTCTCTAATGGGTTCGGGGTGTTGGTTCCTCGATCCAGGAGGCCGTGGCGATATAAAGTGAATTGGGCCGCCTCTGCTAAATATATAGAAAACTTAAATTAAATAGATTAATCTAGTATGTAGTAGCTTCTAGAATGTTTAATTTGAAAATGGCAACGTTATAAATGGAATAACCGAAATATAAAGCGTTTCTCCAATTCAGGGGGGAAAAAAAGTTTACTATAGACATCTCAGCAAGCCATCCATATACATACCGAAGGAAACGGAAGATTCGATAAACATCAGAGGAAGGCTATGTTAAACAGCTGATTAGCAGCCATAACAGGAGAGAAAAAAATTTTTAATTAAATAAAATTAAAATAAAAGAACCAATTAATAATGATGTAGAGATGGTTGACCGTTGATATAATATGAGAAGGAGTTAATCGGGGGGTGCGGTCAAATAAATACTAAATTAAAATATAGAAATTATTTAATTTTTGCCGACGTTTCGACCCACTTTGCAGGTCGTCTTTAGGGCTACAAAAGATACAAAACATGTTGAAAATAAAAAATAAATATAAAATAAGAAGAAGTTGTCAGATACAGAAATAAAAAGATGATATCAGAGATATAGTGGCTGACAATGTAGTTAAAATATTAAGTATATATATTATAGATACTAACAAATGGAAAATAAGTATGAATAAAAATAAAAATAAAGGAGAATATAGCATGTAAGTTAAAAGTAAACAGATTGCGATAAAAGATAAGAATAAGTGTATAACAAACTAATAGAGATTACATAAGATAACTGTGGGTCAACAGATAAATAAAATGAATGTTAACGAATAAGTAGATTGAAAATTGAATAAGTATTGTTACAGTAAAGTTAAAATAAGAATAAGATAGCAGTGGATAACAAGCTAGTGGAGGTTACATTTGATTGTAATTAAACAGATAACGGGACTGAAGGTTAAGAAGTAAAGAAATTGAAAGATTAATAGGGTAACATTAGTGTAATATCGTTAGGATAGATTATTAAGTATAAATAACTCTATAAGAAAACAATAATTTTAAAAGAGAACTTGTAACCAAGATTAAGAAAGCACTGGAAAAAAAAAAAACTCTACTCTTTTTTGTTTCCTGAGAGATGACTAATTCATATTTTAGCATGTGCAGGAGCTCTTACATCTTAGATCTCTTATATCTTGACTATCTTTTCTAGATGTTTAGATGTGGCATGCCATAATATTGTATATAGAATAAGTATCTTTTTTTGTTATTTGTATTATCTTTATTATCTTAAATATCTTCCTTTTTATCTTTAATTGTATATAGTAATTATGTTTGAATTCCCTCTTTTTATTTGTGTTTTATTTCTTTTTATTGTATATAGTATTAATTCTGTAAATATTTCTTTTTGTAAATAGATCTGTTAACCTTTTGCTGCTTTATAAAAATTATCCAACGTAACCCCTTCTCACCTGAGCTAGCATGGTAGAGTAAATAATTAATGATGGCCAAATAATTGTTAAGTAAGTTATGTTTTTTAGATTTATCTCTTTAGAGATGAAAGGCTAATAAAGCCAGGCGCCCAACAAATAAAAATTCCTATGGAAAATTATATTCATAAAAATTATTTTATTATATTTTTATTTTATCCTTTTTTTTGGTCATAAGCTTTAGAATGTATGTATAAGTGTAAAACAAGATTATGATGATAAAAAAACAAAACAAGTTGTACTATATATAGATGACAAATGACATTCAGATTTTTTAAAACGGTAATGGAATAATAGGCTGCATGAAGATAATAATAAGGTGTATAGTTGAAGGATAGGTGTGTTGAGAAAAGAATCACAATAAAAGCCTTCAATATCATCTTTTTATTTCTTCATCAGAAAACTTCTTGTTATTTTATAACTACTTGTATTCATTTTTTTTATTTTCACCATGTTTTGTATCTTTTGTAGCCCTGATGAAGACCTGCAAAGTGGATCGAAACGTCGGCAAAAATTAAATAATACTATTTGTAAAATTTAGTATTTATTTGGCCGCACCCCCGATTAACTCCTTCTCGAACCAATTAATAAATACAAAACAAAAAGTAAAGCTGAAGGAACATCAAACAATGAATATATTATAACGATTTTATTTAAATACTTTAATCAAAATACTGTTTACAGTGATATAATATAAGTAATCTTTAGAAGCGGTACATATTTACTGATTAGCCAACAACATCTTTGTGGAACCAGAAAGAGGGGGCTGCTCAAAATGGAGCATTGCCTCGGGGCTCGTCAGCGTATCCTTGACGTTTGAAATCCCGAGATCAAAGGAGGATCAGGGATGGTCCGGGAACAAGGAACAGTTGGTGGGATATACAAAAAGGAACCGCCTGTAGTTCACTATCAGGATACGTCCAGATGTGGATATGGTTCCTGCTGGCCCTTCTCGTCCAAAGCCCATAGGGTAATATTGATATTTAGAAATGAGCAGCGATTAAATTAAATAAACAGAAAAGGTGAAAAACTGTTTCATCTCAAGAGAGAAACACTTTATTTTCATATAAAATATAAAATATAAAAGGTTGCTGCCTAAATATATTGAGTTGCTATATACATAGCATACTCTTTAATCCGTAGGACAATAAATAAACTTATATATAAATGTACAGAAGTGGTTAGTTTATATGAGTATAATAAATATGTATATATATTTTTTTTTCTTTCATTGTTCATGCTTCTTTTTCCTTTTTGTTTTAGCATTTCATTTCCCTTTCTCTCACTTCTCTCTCTTTAAACACCTCTCCTATGCACAATATTAAGGTGCTTAAAATTATAATAGAACAATAACAAACAACAACATCTAGAATTAAATAAAATTTAATATGAAACAAATATAATAGACATTTTTAATTGATAAATGGTTTACTGTCGTGGATAATGAAGAGAAGAATAGTTGGGGTGGTCAGTCAAAAAAGAAGACAAAAATAAATGATAATATTTATTTTTACATATGCCGACGTTTCGACCTGAAGTTCAGGCCATCATCAGGGCTAAGAAAAGAACCAGATAACAAGGTATGAGAAACAAAAATTACAGTAAAATGAAGTTGTTAGTAAGAACAAGAGACAACTAATAATAACAGGTACAAAGTGTGGAATGATGAAGTAAACATAGTCAAAAAGGTGACATAAGTATTGCAAAGGGAATCTTAGAATAAAATATAAAACAGAAAAATATGAAGTTATATAAGAATTGCAAAATAAATAGTTTGTTGTTAAATAAATAGAATGCTGTTGTTATTGAAGGAGGGAGGTGGATAGAATTGCATTGCATCTTTTACCTTAGAGCAGTCAGGTTATCATTTCTCTTACTTATTCTCTTTCTTATTTCAACCTTCTCAGTTTCTCTCCTTCTTCCTTTCATTCCTTTTCTCTGTTTTAACTCTTTATTATTTCATACTTTGTCTGTACATATTGATAGACTTTACAACATCTCAATTTTCGATCTAATTATTCTATTCACTATATCTTAATTTTACTATTTATTTCCATTTCTTATATAACTTCATATTTTTCTGTTTTACATTTTATTCTAAGATTCCCTTTACAATACTTATGTCACCTTTTTTGACTATGTTTACTTCATCATTCCACACTTTGTTCCTGTTATTATTAGTTGTCTCTTGTTCTTACTATTGTCATTATTCTAACAACTTCATTTTACTGTAATTTTTATGTTTCTCATACCTTGTTATCTGGTTCTTTTCTTAGCCCTGATGATGGCCTGAACTTCAGGTCGAAACGTCGGCATATGTAAAAATAAATGTTATCATTTATTTTTGCCTTCTTTTTTGACTGACCACCCCAACTATTGTTCTCTTCAATAGACATTTTTCATTAAATAAATAAATAAATATATAAAAATAAATTATGGTGTGTGCGCTTTAGACCACACGATAGAAGTGAAAACAGTAACAAGGCGAGATTATTAATATCAAATGTAAATTATAAATAATACCTTGTTATAAAGGGGATGAAATACTGAGCTTTTCCCCCGCTTACAGTAATCCATTTCTCCCATAAAACCATTTAATTTCGGCATGCGGTTCTATTGTGTCCTAGCATTTTTCAATTATTTTTATTACTTTCCAGTTCATATTGGTAAATAAATTTTATACATCAAAATAGACCAAACAATATTTACCTATTGTCTATTTTATTTATTCTTACAAGCATTTGATGAGCATCCACTGAGTTTTTTTATATCTACTTGTAAGACCTCAAACTTTGAGAGGGGGTTGAGTGATTTTGAATGTTTTGTTCGATTATAATGGTTCATTATTGAAAATAATAAACCAAAATTTATAATAAGATAAAGCCATTCAAAAAAAATTATATGGATGTGAAATGTTTGTTAAAATTGGACCTGTACCAGAGACTATAATTAGTACAAGAAAATTAGAAAATAGCAATTACAGCGGACGTTCGTTTTCATTATTTGATATTTTTATTAAATTTTAAACATGCCTTCCTTGAGCAGTTAAGTCTTTGTTTTTGTTAATGAATGGATGTACCTAAATAAAGATTTATAGACGTTTTTACCTCGAATTAATTCCATCTTCTCTTTCATTAGAACTGAGATTGCAGTGCTTTGTGGTATCGCTTATAAAAAGAGATTAAAGTGAATCATGCAAAGGGGGTCATGATTTTTCTGCTCTCTCCGAGATAGCGCTTCGATCACGCTAACACTGTTCCAGGGGTTACGTGTTCTGTCCGACAAAGAGCTGATCTATCCGGAGCGGTCTACTGCAACCGTTTCCTTTGGCCGGGACAGTTTGATAATATCACCTTAAGTTCTGTAACGATCCTTGAATGATGATGATGTTCTGTAACAGCGGTGGAAGAGAACATTGAATAGAACATATGCTGTGGGGAGGGAGAGAGCGAAAGGTCGAATAATGCAAATGGAGGCCGACACAATGCCCCTTCCGGTGCCCCACAAAGCCTGCGCTGTTTCTGGCCTATTTAGTAGGCCGCTAGCAGGCAATTCATTCATAATTTGCTTTCTTCGGGAATAATTTTAAAAACAAAACCGAGTATTCTTAGACTGTTTCATTATTTTCGATTAGATTAAATCGTACTGTGATTTCTAAACTTCCTTAAAATGTTATATTTCAGTCAAAAGGTAATGTATACTATATATAATAATGTAGTAAAGAATATATTTCTGGCTCTTAAGAGTGTTCGATTTTAATGAATGAGTTATCAAACGAAAGGAGAAGAGATTTCTTTGAAAAAGTGAAAAATTCAATTTCAAGACTTAAAACTTCAATATAACGCCAGTGGCCCCGCAACCTTTTATAGTTTGTATATATTGAAGTTCTGGCAAAGGCCAGATTCACTGATCTGGAGTCATGCTTTTCTCTCCACAGTTGGAGGGACAAGCCCGGTTCACTCTGCTGATTGTAAATATTGTTCATAGGTATGTATGTGTTTTTATTTATTTTAAGTTATTTTATTCTTATTTATTGTATGTTTATATATTATTTCTCTGTTTAATTTATTTTTATTTATTGTACATAGATTGTGAATGTTATCTCTGAAAACTACTATAAATGTCATTTGAGACAGGTTGCAATATTTTTCAATAAACAAGTTATTATTTATTTTTAAAAAAAACTTCAATGTAATGTGAATCATGTTGGAAAAGTAAAATAATTCCTCTTTTCACCTATCCCTCTCTCCTTACCACCTAAAGCCGTTAATTCTTCGTAAATGTCCTGGATATGACCGTCTAATCTCGCAGATCCTTCGATATCCACCCAAAGCTATCATAGAGACTGGATACGTGTGTGATAGTTTCCATTTAATTCCATCCGCAATGTTTTTTTGTATACCGATTAGCTTGAATAAAATTGTTTTTTTATAGTAAAGCGTATATTTGGCTGCATATAAATACTAAAACTTTATCTGTAAATACAATGATTAACTCCTATGACCAAATTAGAAAGAAAAATTGTCTAAGATCAATCGCATTCAATTATCCCATTCTAAAGTCCCCTGAACTTAAAGTCCTCCTATCGATGAAAATGTTCTGGCCCCAATCTGTCAAGAAACAGATTCATGTCAGCTTCAAATGATAACATTTATGTATTTCATTCCTTTTAATTTTGAAACACACCCTATTGGTTAGAGCAAACTGAATACTAAGAATGGCCATGGAAACTTTTCATTAAATAATTCACAAAATTTTGATCTAGGTCTGATTTATTGAACATCAAGTTCTATCTTATGTAGGATCCTTACGCAATATGAATGTTTGAATAACAATTGTGGGAATAAATGCGACTGTAATTTCATTACTGGGCAAAATGGAAGGATTTAATCATATTAAGCCCTCACCCTCCCCCACTGTCAATTCCCTCCACCCCTTCTCCACCAAAGGGAACAGAATTAAACGAGTTGAATCAAGAACGACCAGTTCTAAAGATGAAGTCGCAACCCGAGCAGTACCTCACAGCCAGCGGTCGGAATGGCCGACGGTGTCTGCCTTTCAATCACAGGACGGTCACTGCGCCCCCTAGCGGAGAATAAATACATTAACCCTACGCTTTTGTCTCCGCTCAAAGCCCAACTCTGTCTCTTAGCGGCCTCGGCGAGAGAAGTGACCATTTCGAATCGAACGGCCTTTAGACCTCAAATAGACAAGTAATTAACATCTGAGTTCTTTTAACGAAATATAGCTTGACCACTTAATAAAGTCCCCAATCCTCCACTTTTCTGTTATATTCGGGTTCTTGTTCGGTCTTCAGTAATTGGCCAAGTTATGCTAAGAATGTTGCTAAAGATTGCTTACGGGAGTAGTTTCTCCACGGCTTACAGATCGGACGCCATAGATAAGTCAAATATACAATTAATGATGATTATGTTCATAGAAATGATGATTATGTCTCAGGAAGAACAAAACTACAACTCGCTACAACTCTGATAAGAGAGACAGAGAAGATCGGCCAACAAGTAAATGAAGACAAAGCAAAATATATTATTATAAGCCTAAAATTCCACCACAATAACAGGATCTCCGTAGAAGAAAAAATGTTTCCGAGAGAAGAAAAATTCAAATACCTCAGCTCCACAATAACCTGAATGACCATCGGGCCGAAATATATCAGCGTATAACCAGCGCAAAAAGAGCTTTGTTCTCCCTCTGAAAGGTATTGAAACCCCAAAAAATCTCAAGAAATCTCACACAAACGGACAGAAGTCGAATACATAGAATTACTTAATAAAACCTATTTGAACTTACGCATCAGAGAAACTAAAACCAACTTCAAATCTTTCAAGCAAACCATTCAGGTCAATTACAAAATCACTGAGGTACCTTATCAACATAATATTCCACACTGACCTTCACATGTCGACTTTTAACGAACCCATTAAAAATAATTGCATGACAAATTAAAAGAACACTGCAAAATACACATAAATGGCAAGGCCATATCACACATGCCAGATAACGTCTAAGAAGGTTGAAGAGAAGCTGGATGAGGGATCTCTTCGCCTGATCACGTCAGGAAGAGGTGCCACTGGGTACTGCTCTCCCTCATGCCTTTCAAGTCATTATATTTTGTAATGATCATCTAATTCACTGATTATTATAACTATTATGACACGTTTGAATAAAAAAATACAAGTTAAAAGAAAAAAATTTTGTCACGATTACGCCATATCATCTTTAATAGGGATTAAAGATGAGGGCATCGAATTCAACGACTGTTCATAATTTTGAAAATTATCTTTTTATTCAGCTGCGAAAAAAAAACACAAAGTCGATCAAACAATCTATAAAGCCAGTTCTATTATGTAGTAGGGAGACCAGACTACCCTAGAAAAAAGTGATGAAAAATTTGAGAGGGAATTTCTCGTAATGACAACCGGAGCGAGCTGGGATCAGAGTATTAACATATAGAAAAGAAAGACCAATAAACAAATGCTAATAGAAACTAGTCAATCAATATCCCATGATATGAAGGCGTGAGGTAAAATGGGCGCGGCATGTAGCTCGTGGCATGTAGCTCTTAGCAAGCCATCTGGAAGCCTCAACGTAACAATTAATGACTCAATACAAAGGCAAAAGATCACATGAAAGGCCAAAAAGCAGATGGATAGGTAGAATCAACAGAGATGCAACAGAGCTGCGTGCAGATAAGTGGAAAGAAATAGCCCAAGACAGGCAGAGACGGAGCAGGCTGATTAAGACGGCAAAAGATCTACATGGTCTGCAATATAAATTGAATGCTGATGATTCACATTAACTGAAAGTATTGTACTTTGCCAATCTCAGGAGATCTGGCCAAAATCACGAAATGATCTATTTAAAAGTTATTCACCTAACAGTACTTTAAATAACGATAACTGTTGCCCTCGTTGTATACTGCGGCCATCGTTGTACACTGCGGCCCTCGTTGTACACTGCGGCCCTCGTTGTGCACTGCGGCCATCGTTGTATACTGCGGCCATCGTTGTGCACTGCGGCCCTCGAGCCGCGGGTGATCGAACCAAGGTGAGGCTACTCCTCCTTCATGGAGCAGATAAAGGTGGGTAATGAATGAGGCCAGGGAACGCTAATTAGAAAAATGGAAGGGTTCGCCCCCCCCTCCCGAGGGAATGATAAAGTTACTAATGAACCGTAATGTGATACTGCCGTGTAAATGATCAATGTGGGCGGCTTCGTTCTGTGTAACTCGATACCATCTCGTCAGCGAACCATTTTTAACTTCAAAACATTTCGGCGAATTCGGCCAAAATTCGAAGGGCAGTTGTAAATTTCTTCAAAAGTAATTCTTTATGTTCAAAAGTAACCCCATTGCTTTCTCTTTTTGTTTTTACTTATAAAATAGACAATATTTACACAAAGACAATTAGCAATTTAGTAATGAGTTACTATTCAATAGAACGCTACAAAATATTAATTAAAATAAATAAGTAATATTGTAGCGAGCTAACGCTTGTGCAAAACACTCATTGCCCGCCAATCTCATAAATCAATGTTTCCTTGATAAAATAATTATTTGTTTTCTTAATAAATTAATGAATGCATGAATACAGAAATTAAAATAACTGAAGGCGTTCTGCGGCTCTGTGCGAGATGCTGATTCGTTCTGTTCTTAAATGTGGAGTTTCTCCAAAACAGACGAAAACAAGCTGTTGGTCTTTGAAAGGAAAGTACAGGTCGCATTTATGGACCAGTACGCTCAGGTAACGATTGGAGAAGGAGGAGTAATGCAGAACAGACCGCCGTACATAATGATACGGATGTAGTCCGGTTCATTAGGATACAGCGTTTGGAATGGGCGGGCCATGTTGCCGAGATGAATGAGAATAGCCAGGATGGGGTCGACACGGATGGTAGAGCTCTTCTTGGACTAGCTAACTTGAGGAGAGCTGCAAGAGACAGAGACCCGTGGGTGAGACTAATTGAGGAGGCCAAGACTCAGCGATGAGTTATAGCGCCCATGAAGAAGAAAAAGGTATTCTGCAGGATGAGACCCTTAGTCCATACATTTTTAATTTATTTATTTGGGATATCGAAAGACATTTTTGCATCGAAGTTTGTATGGGAATCAGAATAAATAAATGCACTGTTTTACTGTTGACGTATGCTGATGACATAGTTATCTTCCCAAAATCGCATTATGACATTCAAGAAAAGTCAGACAACCTGAAATTATATTGTGATAACAATTATCTGTGTGTGAAGGTTGAGAAATCAAAAACTATAAAATTCTGCCGAGGAAGGCCAAAGAAAGAAAAATCGTTCACATACAATAATCACGTTATAACGTAAGTTTAAGTAAGTAAGTATCTGACATTTCATACTTACAGGTCAGATTTTCAAAATCAGGTGTTTTCTTAAAAGCTGCAGACCAAGCCATTTCGAAAGCCAACTTAGCGCTACAGTGGCAGATATATGTATTAACGTTAGAAGCAGAGATTGGAACTCCAAGAAGAAGTCATCTCTCCATGATTTTGTCTACTTATCTATATGGCGTTGGAATCTGGCGCTTCAGACACACTGACGTTCTTGAAAAATGCCATTTGACGTTCTTAAAAAGACTGTTATCTCTCGATGCTTCCACCCCAAATAACATAGTTAGGTTACATAGACAAGGGAAATAAATGTTTCCTGCATAGTCATACAGGCTGCCCTAACATGGTTGGAAAGAATTTGGAATATGGAAGAAACAAGAGATCCCAAGCAATGTTTACTTGGGCTGATTGAGATGACAGGAAAATATCCTAATGTATTGTCCATTTATATTGAAATATAATTGGATACCACAGGTGAGAAACATTCTCAGGAGGTATGGCTATTGAGGATCCTGTCTCGTATAACGTAGTCGACGGACCAAGCTGTGCAATTAGAGGTTATAAAGAAAAAAGTTAAATGCAAGTTAATGCATAGAGATATCCAAAACATAGGATCAACTATCTACTGCCCAAACTACAGATTAATATTTGATCGAGATTTAGAAATTCAAGCCGTCCTTACATCTCTAGGTCCATTTAGATTTATAAAACTTATAACGCAGATAATAACTGTAAACTTAAGGTTTATTAAGCTGAGTCATAAAAAACTTAGCACAACACTCAAAACAGAAAGTTTATGCTCCTTGTGTAATTTGAAAAGAAGGGAAGATTTACATAATATTTTCACAACCTGTCTCATTTATAATTCCTATAGGCTAGAACTATTGGCCAAATTCAATGACCTCTGCCATGTTTACTTCATTTATAAAAACAATAACTAGAGAGCAGATATCAAGTTTATATTATTATACAGTTTTTAGTCTCAATTTATCCAAAATGTATAGATAATTATAGTTATATGAATATTATTTCTCTTATATATTGTATGTTTGTGTTGTAGTAGTGAACACCTGTAATACTAGTACACTATAAATAACGTCATAGAGAGTGGTCGCTGTAGTAAGTAGGTCTAATGTCCCGCTCTGTGGCTTGGTGTAGTATTGTGGTTATAGAGTTATATATTGTATTATATTATAAGGTTATTTTATCTTGTAATATTATAGTATGTTATATTATATTATTTGGTGGGTAGTACTCGTTGCTGATTAATGTATTTTGTCTAGATAAAATATATATATATATATATAATTAATATT
Organism: Nezara viridula; assembly: GCA_928085145.1. Taxonomy (NCBI): domain Eukaryota; kingdom Metazoa; phylum Arthropoda; class Insecta; order Hemiptera; family Pentatomidae; genus Nezara; species Nezara viridula. The sequence goes on along the minus strand of OV725077.1, from coordinate 439,422 downwards.
AATATTATATTGTAATAATCAAAATGTATGGATCCACTCCATTTGTATTTGTATGGGGCCAGTCCACAAAACAAATAATTATATATTCTATATTCTATTCTATTTTGTTAATTATTAGAGTTCGGGAGGGTGAGGGGGAAGTGGCTTTTAACTATGGCATGAATCCCCTGTCCTCTCCGCTGCCCGGAAAAAAAGATCGTATAAAAGGCAAGGAAGGAGTCGACAAAATAAAATAAAAAATGTGGATAAAGAAATGAAGTGAAAGAAGGTCTTTGTTTTGTGTTAAATGTTTTAATAAATGGTGTATTTTTTTTATTTTTGATATTATTATATATAATTTTCAATTGAAAAATTATGTATTAATTGGAGTTAAACTCAGTTCTAACTCAGCTGGGAGATGCGTTTGTCATGAAGACTATATTAATAAATTAATAATCATTATTTTGATTATTAAGTGTTAATTTGCAGATTTTTCATAATATTGTACTATAGCTGTTAGTAACAACTAATAATACTTCAGTGAGTCTTTTCAATGGTTTTTTTTTTTTTTTTAATATCTTCAGATGGTTGAAAGAGGAATGGGGATGAGATATTTTTCCTCATCTCTGCATCTCTCCTTAATGAGATTGTTCACCACCTCCGCAGTGAAGACTCGAGACATTAAAACCCTTTGAGGGAGGGAACATCCGCCATAAGAAGATGAAATTTGTATCCAAAGAGGATTCTGATTAAACACACTTAGAGCAATCAACGCCGACTTTCAAAGAGGTGATAAGAAAATGAGCGTGAGATCTCCGCTTCTAAATGAGAGCCGGGATCAAAGGGGGCGGTTTGATAAAGGGATTAATTAAAGGCGTTTGATCAAACAACCTTCGATTGAGATTAGAAACCGGTCTGTCTAGCACGCATTTAGCCTCAGTGCTGAACCGATTACATTTCCTCTAAAGTAGTCACTTTAATTAAGGCTAGTTTCCTCAGCTTTGAGATGTTGCTAAGAACGCTATCAAATTAGAAATCAGTCTAGGAACAAAACACATGCCAGGTTGTTAACTATTCAAAAACTTACCTAAGACTTGGAAATTACTTCAAATCTTTCTGTATCTGAAGTTTACATGTTTACACAAATCTTATGATGGCTATGAAGTGCTGCTAACTGGTACCCCGCATCCCTTTATGATCCGTACATATATTATTACAGTAAGGCTCTAAATCGGTTTTGTACCAAATATAAGCTCCTGTCATGCCCAAATACCATGAATGGAGTACCGTTGGATTCAGAATTTCACGGAGGGTTAGCGAATCGTATTCTCCACTTTTGTTTTTCTTTCTAAAATAAATAAAGTCGATACAAACATTTTGCCATGTTTCGATACTGGAACGGTGGTAGGTCTGTAGATCGATGCGGGACAAATTGGATCTTGAAGATTTTGATGCGTACAGCAAGACCCGGATAGTTCCTCCGGAACTATCGGATCCTGCGTTTTTAAGCCGAAAAACGTACTATTTTCGAGATAATGCAAGGCATAGGGCTCGCATCCACACAACCTTACATTAATTTTAGTACTGTCATTGAATACATGTCTCATTTCGCCGACTTGAGGTCTCTATGATCGAGAGGGGGGAGTTTTATATTATTTATCGATGGTGTTTTTGATCGGCAAGCCATATCATCGTTAATTTTTCACCAAATCTCAAGATTGAGCCACCAATTTCGAAGGCTTCCTTCTCCTTCAGGCTGTCAAAATAGTCCAATCACCAAGAAAATTCAGGCAAACAAGTTATGAAAGAAAATAAACTTTAATAGCTAATAACTGAAAAATTACACACTTTTCCCTTGGTTATACCCATGATTATATAAAAGATTACTAAATTCCCTACAAAAGGAAAAAAAATCAACGCAATCGGACAATTTATAGCAAATATACAGCTTACTGAAATTTGTATACATCATGTTGGTTCCAAACAAAAATGAAGATTTAAATTAATTTTTGTTTGCTTTTTGGATTATATTTATCGATAAAGTAACATTTGATCTCTCAATCTTTTTATAAGATGCATTTTTTTTTTTTATTAATTTGGCATTTGATAACAATATGCTGTGCGAATTTAAGTAGTGAATAATTTAATAACAACAAATTGAGGGGGGAAACAAATTAAATTACAGCAAATTCTTGTAGAATTCTGTGTTTACAACACAGTTGAAGGACTACAAAAAGTATTTCACCTTGATATTGCAAGTCTAAAACTTTCTCAGGGGCCCTAGACTCGTAGGATTTGCAATTCTAAACCCCACTAGCTACCGGCCATTTTGGAGTAAGAATTGGCTAAAAGGAATACAACCTCTTCACGAACCATAAATAAACAAATAACGAAACTTTATTGAGTGAAGACGTGGAGAATTATTGAATAAAAGATCCGGCGGCTAACAGGGGATATGCAAATTTATTCAATTCCTGTGAGAGGGGGGCTGAAGAGCCCCCTCCCCTCGAGGACCATCAATATTCGCCCTAATTAGGAAGGCAGTGGCAAGGAGCTTCCAGTTTTATCGCCGCCCTTCTATTAACATTTCCACGTCTCTCGACCTAATTGACCGATCCATCACTGAACGAAACAAGTGTTTTTTACTATCGACTCTGCCCTTGTCACCACCAATCGATTACTTCTTCCAGCTTGCCAAACTTCTCATGATTAATCACTTTTAATCAATGTTTCCAATTAGTGATTGCTCATTTCACTTTTAAGGTACTAATTACCACCTGCTATTGATCACTTTGAAAATCACCCTCTCATTGGCGGTTGTTGAATAGTGTTTAAAAGTTGTTAATTATTATTCAATATTTCTAATTTTGCTTCCTCGCTTATGAGGGTAGGAAAGTATGGAATTCATTACCAATATGATCATTTTCCTAAATCGATTTTATAAACTTTTATTATAGTTTTTCGAAATCGTATAAATCATTTTTAAATTTCATGTGTATACATGAAATAAATATGGAAAAACTCTTTAAAAGTTTTTATTTTATCAACCAATATTCGCTTGTATTTTTTATCACGGGGTCTGGTTTCTGCTATTTTGGGTCAATTTCTGCTAATTTTCTTGTGCGGTGGAGTCATATTGAAGTCATCATATTTTTTGCTATTTATAAATTTATATTGTTATATTTATGTAGTCTGGGGATAGTGTGCAAGTGGCCTAGTATCGATTTTATAATTTTTTAAAATTACATTTCACAATTGAAATTAATGTACCTATTTGACAAAAAGATAATGGGTAAGGAATGAGGTAGGCCGTGAAAATATAGAGATTATATTTATACCATACTTATAAGAGGTAATACGTTACTACACTGTTTCTTTTTCAATAATCGATTTATATGTGATGGGCGTACCAACACACTATACAACAACTAACTATAACACTATACACTATACATCTATTAACTATAATACAATACGCCAACTAAACTATACACCTTCTAACTATATACTTACCTAACTCTATATATAACTACAATAAGTTCTATTAGATTAAATTATCAAATCCTCAATGCTCCTTACTTTTCACAAATAAAATAATCCATAATGACTTTAATGTTCCATATGTATCAGATTTGGCCCAATCCAGATATCTGTCCTTCCATAATAAACTTCATAACCATGCGAATCCTCTCGTTTCTTACCTTGCTTCTTCTTCAATTTCTGATAACCCTCCGAGCCGTCTGAAAAGAAGATGGTCCCGTGATCTCCTTATGTAGACATATTATTAGAGTGCTACCTGTGGGTAGTTTCTTAACAAGCGTTTATATTCATGTGTACACATTTACTTGATGTATTTATATTGTAATACAGTTGTAAATATTTTGAATAAATATTTAAAAAAAAAAAAATTCAAGCATTGTGAGGGTCAAATTAAAGATGGTCGAATAAATTTCACCGAATTCCGTCAACTTCTTTCACTTGATGTAAATAAATGTAACTTTTAGGAATATGATGAATGATGTGAACTGTGGTAGACAGTGAGCATATGGTTTTTTTGCATAGAAGTTTGAAGTAATTTGTGAATGGTTAGTAAAGTTTAATTTAAAAAATCAGCTGCTCAAACGGATGGAAATATGACATGCGATAAGGCGATGAGTACTAAACATATATTTATTTTAGCTCAGACATTTCTTAAAAGGTTAGATGACTTAAATTAAAACGTAAGTTGATCTACTTCAGTTGAGTAGTTGAGGGGAACAGACGGTTAACAGACCGTTCAACAATGGCGTGTAAACCTCTATAAATACGAAAGAACTATTTTTAAACGGTTTACACGAAAGCGTGAATGCTGTAAATCAGTTCTAACAGGCGTGTACCAAACTCAGCTGGGAGCAGAGGAAAGCTCACAATATTACAACAGGAGGTGAAATACTGTAGGCATTTATCCCTAGCTCATCTATAATAGTATATTTACTTTTTTACTTCCGCTTATTTACATAATATATATTTGTGAAATAGTAAGAAAAAGTATTACAACCTTGAAAAATTTCTAATCAGACTTTTCAACAAGTTCTAAGGCCCTAGAGTCCGAATAATCGATATAAAAAATTATTTTAAAAACTCAGTGAACATATATTAGGATATATTAGGACGTGTCATTTACATTGATTTATAAATAGATGGATTAAAAAAAATGTAATTGTCTTTCATGTTAGATAAGGCTTTGAGAATAACAAACTATAAAAATGAGAGTCAAAATCAGAAATTATGCAAATTGAGAAGCAATATTTGACTAAATAGACGAGAAATTTGGACAAACGTCTCTCTTGGAATCCTCATACGAGACTGAAACGATGAGAAACAGCTCGACGTTTCCTCTTACTCCAACACTTACTTGACAAACGATCTAAGCTTCAAATTAATTACAAAAGACTCATACACATAACTAAAATAAGACCTATTTGGAATTACGGAGTTGAGCTATAGGGCTTGACTAAACCATCGAATTCCCCTCGTATCCAATCCTTACAAACAGTCAGATACTTGCTAAACATTCGATATTCAAATGATAGTACTATTCTATACTGTGATCTTCACTAGGGATATTACAATATCTTCCGGCTCTTAATGCCACTGACCACATCTATTTTTTTTATTATTTTTTTTTATTGGTATTTAATTAAATCTGTACCTATGGCTAGCATTTGACAATGATGAGTCTACATATTAATCATTATTTAAATACACTGATATTTTATATTGTCAGCTTTGTCCTTTCTTTGTTAGAAAAAACACACCTCGTTTTAAAGAAGAATTCAATCTATTTTTTATTATTTCATTTTTCAAAAGAGTATTATCATAATTTTTCCTACTGTTCATAGTCTTAAGTGTTTTATCATAGTTTTAAGTGTTTTGTAAATAGATTTTTTTTTGTATATAGCTTGTTTAACTAATATTTTCTTTACTTTCTCTTTTTTTATTATTGTTTATTTTGGCCAGATGTAGTATTTTAATTATGTTCTATTTTGTTATTCTAAAGGGACTTCGTCCCAGAATAGAGTTATTTTCTATTCTATTCTATTACAAGCCAAAATCCTTAATGCTCCTTACTTTGTCACAAATAAAATAATCCATAAAGACCTAATGTTCCGATTTAGCCCAATCCAAATACCTATCCTTCCATAATAAACTTCATAATCATCCGAATCCTATTGTTTCTAACCTTGCATCCTCTTCGATTCCTTATAATCCTCCGAGGCGTCTGAAAAGAAAATGGCCGCGTGGTCTCTTTTTGTAGACATATTATTAGAAAGCTACCAGAGGGTAGTTACTCAGCAAGCGTTTTCATTTGGTTATATTTCTGTGTACACATTTGCTTGATGTAGTTGTAATATCACAAACTATTTTTTTTTTAAACATCAAAACCTCAACGAATTATGCTAAAAAGTTTAATTCTAGTTTAAACTTGATGAACAATAATATTATAGTACACGAATTTCATAATTTTAAGAATCTTTGGTGAATATTTCGTTAACATATTTTATTTATTTGCATCATTATTTTTTAAATATCATTTTTTTTTTTTAGCAAAATACATGACGTGGATAGATACTTCAGGCCATTGACTATTCCTCTTCAATTTGGTACCTTGAAATATTTTTCAAAATTGTTTTTTAATACAAATAAATTAGGGAACAGAAATAATATTTCCTAACGAAACCTTTAAATTTTATAATAAAATTAAACTGTTTGTCTAATTACACTTCAGTTCATCGGTTATTTAGTGTATTTTATTTAGTGTTATTTAGTGTATATTTAGTCTACTTTATTTCTAGCTCAATACCAATGGCCTTCATCTAGGATGGCTAAGGTTGAATACAGGCTTGGATACCAGAGTCCTGAACGAAAGAAACAAAGACGATAATAGGTTCTTAAGAATACAGAGTATGGAGTGGGGGTAATGAGGAATCCAATCAGTTAGTCTTGGTTCGAACAGTTCCCGCCGGCTTGATTTCCTTAATCGACCAAGTTTTAAGTACTCGAGACTTATCACGCAACATCTAGGCGAAATAAGTTGGACCTAACCGTATATTGATTTAACACATTACGGTGGCCTGTTCCTAACCGTCCACCGTATAGCTACTTATTAACCATCTCAGTAGAATAACGAGAATATAATATCCAACTGGTGGGAAATGTTTTTATACGGATTAAAGGAAACAGTTGACGCAGCAACGGAAAACCAAAGAGGGAAAACAAATAGTTGGCGTAGCAACGGAAAACCAAGGAGAAAAAACAAATACGAACAAAAGATTATTTCGAGATTACTGCAATCTTGATCTGCGACAATAGCATCATAAACGTGTGCACATTGTAAACTGGCATATAAAATGATTAAATTAATAGCCGAATATGAAATTATCCACTGAATAAATAATGTAGCCAACAACAAACTACAAACTATAAATTACATTCTAAACCCATGAGAATAATAACAATGCACTCAATTTCACAAATAATTTATGACTTTTTTAAACGGAACTTAGCTGTGTGTTTAAATAGTCCGCTCTTTAAATAGACTTAACAATGACTAACTCCAGTTTCTTTTAAACAAAATTTTGCCTAGTTTACTTTGGAGCCATGTTTAATTACTTAAATCAAATATTTTTAATGTTGTCGCTTCCTATTCAACAAAAAACAAAAACCAGCATAAAAAAAAACCCAAATCTTAAATTTACAACTAAAATTTATAATTTCAAAAAGAAAATCTTTTTATTTCATCCTTACACCTCTACTCCATGCTTCAAAAATTTTAATTGAACAACGTTTTAGACAATTTTGCCCATTTATAAGTCGAAATTTTCATATCATTATTATATAATCCATCTAATAATATTTTTTTGTATAATTATTGTAACATTTATCTCCTAACATTCTTCTAATTCCAAAATTCATAACTAATTAATGAATAGTCAATTCTAAAAAAACTGCGGACTGTCAAAAAATTAAAAAATATTTTAAATTTACATCAAAAGTTACATATTTTCGTCCATTTCGTCCACTGTGTGGTGTATTATAATTTTACTACTTCTCTACAGGAAATTATTCATATGAACTTTTTTGTAGATTTTGATGTCTAATATTACCATTTCAAATAATTCGTTCTACTTAAGGGGGGTATATATATATTCATATCAAAATATAACAACCAATATGAAACTAAAACAAACATATAGCTCTAAAAGAGTCATACGGTGATTACGAGATAAATGGAAAAATCCAACTACAAAACCACGAGTGTCTAATAAACCTGTCATGAACTAACCTGCCAAAAAGAAAGAAATTGAAAATGTGATTTTTCACATTCTTTACTCTAACGTGGTGCTGAAAGAAATGCATGCAAAAAGAAAAAGAGGTAAACAAATTTGCTATTGATATCTCACCAAGCCATACAAATATTGGGTTGGCAAATAAGTCCTTTCGGTTTTTCAGGGTGAAATAAAACTCAATTTACTTGTATACCATAATTTAATATATCTTTTTCCCATCTTTTCACTAACTGCATAATGCCATGTTCATAGAATGTCTGGAGTTTATTGTTAAAAAACTGATTCAAGTGGTTTATGATTTCCTCTCCCTTTTGGAACTTCTTTCTATGGAGTTCTGTAAAGCCCGGAATAAGCGGTAGTCACTTGGAGCTAGGTCTGGTGAATAGGGACAAAAGGTCCCATCCAAGACTCAATAATTTATTGCAAGTGACCAATGAGGTGTGAGCCCTACCTTTGTCTTGCTGGAACATAACACGCTTCCGATCATTCACAACTCTTTAGGATGTTCTCCAAATTCGATGTTACTATATCCGTTGGAAAGCTGAATTATTGCTCTTTAAAGCCGTATGAATGTTTTTTTTATTTAATGCGCACATAAGGAATAAATAAACAAAATGTCCTTATAGGTTTTTATTTTTTATCTCTATTTTTTGTTTGTTTACGAAGGTCCTATTGACGTCATTTTGTGTAGTTTATGTGGCCCTAAATTTCAGTTAAATTTCTTGTAGATGGCTAAAGTCGTATTGATGTTATAACATTTCGTGATTTAAAAAAAAATCCTGTGAGGGACACAAACATTAATTTTGGAAACATAGCTGAGCTTCTGCAAATGGTTTTCTACGCTTGTGCGCGACACATTTAGGGCCATAGCAATCTCTCGTACTGATTGGATGGGATTTTGATCAACAATGGTTTAACATTTTTTCAATTTCATGTGGGCGACCAGACCGTTGAGCATCATTAATGTCAAAATCGCATCAATGAAATTTGGCAAACCAATTTTGACAGGTGCGTTCGGTTAAGGCGTCACCTCCATAAACACTGAAAATTTTCTATGAGCTCCTGCAGCTCACTTACCTTTTTTAAAATAATACAACAAAATATGCAGATAATGAATGGTATTTTGTTCCATATTCACAGTGCAATAGCAAACACAATACTAAGCTAGTTTCAACAAGAGTTAACAGATGTAGTTGTTGACATATTACAAACAGGATAAACAATCCACCTTAGGGATTAATTCATCAGATGTAAAGTGATTAATTCATCATAATGACATAAAAAAAAAACAGAAAATCCCAAAGAACTTGTTTGCCAACCCAATACATAATCTACTTTTATCATTTTTTCTTTCTTCATACACTCGTATATTATCTTATTTTCTGTTCTGATGAAGCCTGAATTAGCGAAACGTTGGTGGGTTAAATGTTTATATCGTAAAAAATGTAAAACGTTCACCGAAAATTCGTTTTTCTATTTTTTTTTCAATAAATAACAATCGTAAGTAATCCAAAATTAGTCTTTATTTTCATTTCTAAGTATTCATAGACTTTTTTTTCAAAGTATAACATTTTTTTAAATACAACCTCATTTAAATAATGAAATTGACACGATTTTGTTTTGCATTAAAACTCCAAATGTTTAAAAATACAATATCTGAATCATTCATTATCTGATATATATATATATATATTTAGTTTAGCTGCGTTTTATCACCAAGTACGATTATGTGAACAGATAGCATGATAATGAGATTATTCCCTTTTATTACAAATAATTTTATAATATTATTTTTATTTTTTTTAGTAGTGCTCCTTTTTAAAATGTAAATTGCGAATAAATAGCAACTATACTTATGCTTTACAGTTCTGTAAACAAAATATGAATCCATCAACTAATATTGTATTTTAAAATATGATTTTACATCCAATACAACTATAGAACCTATTGTACCCATTTAAAAAAATATTGTAATAATTTAACGGCCTGGATTTATTTGCGAAATAAAACTGTGACATACGCGATATGTATATTTTTTAAATTAATACGAGTAAATATTAACTCAAACATGAATATATAGAATAGTTTGGCAAGAATACTTTTCTAAAATCCTTTAATACGTTTATTGTTGAATTTATTGAGCACTATATCAGTTCTAACAAAAGAGCGATACAAATCTGTTTTCCAAGTAGACTGGCTCACTGACCCTTAACTCGTAGACCCTTCTTAACTCGGTCGAAATAAACCTCTGCTTCACAATATTTTTATTGTCCTTGTGTTGAAGGATTTTGATATATATTTAAATATTTGAAACCGTTTATATGCGAATATTTAATTAAAAGCGACAGAATGTTTGAAACAGTGGATGGAATGTGAAAAACTTTATGCCTATTCGATTATTTTGTTCACTTATTCCTTACTTACCTTCACTTTCGAGCCAAATCCGCCTTGCGATTTCTAAACGAAATAAACCATGATCAAGAAAAATTTGTCTAGGCATAATTAAGAATAAGTAGTTGATAGAATTGTTTTAAACATAATTTTTTCACTAAATCCTATTTTTTTTTCAACTTTAACTCAAATCAAATTAATAAAGTAATCTAATGAATTTGATATAAACGACAATGGGATATCTAGACAACAACCTCAACAATCTCTGAAAATTTCATGAAAATCAGATAACGGAAGTAATTGATATTCTTGTCACATGTTTTAGACCACGAACAAACAAGATGGAAACAAATTAGTTGTTTGATCTCTAATTTGCTTCTTTCTTGTCGGTCTGTTGTTATTTAATGTTTCACAAATTATTACGGACGACAAAAACGAATCAACTCCACAAGATCATAGAACTACTGACTGTGACTGACTTCATAAGACTTTATAAGTCGTATAATATTGGTTTATTATTTTCAATAATCAACCATTGTGATCTACCAAAAATTCAAAAAATTACCTCATGCATTTTTTCCGAAACTACTGGACCGATTTTTTTTTCAAATTTTGATATAAAATCAGAGGTAACCCGAGGATGATCCTCCTTCATCGACATTACTATCCGCCTTTAATTTTCAAAATGGCGGCCGAAAAACCTGCGTTACTATAGACTGTAGCTCCAAAACGAATGTACTGATTTCAATAAAACTTCGCTAAAGTCATTTTCTCGACGCCCTTTAAATTTATCTATATAACATACTTCAACGAAAAGAAGCTGGAAAAAAAGTTACGATGGATGGTAAAATTAAATTCCGAATAACTCGAAAAGTTTTTACTTTTTTGTTGATATTGTATATAGTTTTTTTAAAGTTTACGAAATTTCCTAAAAAAAAAAAAGTCGTTAAAATCGGACAATTAGGAGCAAAGATGTGGTCTCCTTTTTTTTTATATGTTCTACTCCAATTGTTATATCCTTGGATTGGTTTTTGAATTTTTAATGTGTTACTGAACTAATGCTATTTATTTTTAGCATATTACTTATGATTAAAGAAAAACAGTTTAGTCCAATAATTGGAATCACCTTTTGTTTTGTTTTTTCTTTGTAACTCGGAAGGTAATGTTACTTAAGATGTATAATTGTTTGGAAATAATAAACCAGTGTGAAATAATTTGCAGCGTTTTTTTTTTTTATATGTAGCCTGTAATACTGTATATGCCATCAATAAGGCTATCGATTCAACACTTACTAATTTTCGAAAAAGTGAAATCCTCTAAACTCCTTTACCATGTATCGATGCATGACAAGGGATTCCATCCAACAAAGTTAAAACTTCAATAACTCATCTTTAGAGCTAAGAAAAAAATCCTTAATGTCTAAAAGTTACAACACGAATAATTTTTCCATTTCGAAAATATAAATTGTTTATCCTCGAGCTCATTTATGAGGAAGCAATATACAAATACATATAAACCGGTTCCCTACTTATAATAAATCGTATAACAGATAAACAATACTTATTAGGAAGGAGATTGTCCGGGGTGGCGGTCATAAATAGGCTAAATAGTTGTAAAACTATTTTATTAAAAGCCAACGTTTCGACCCGACTTTGTAGGTCTTCTTCAGGGCTAGAACGGACAAGTCATAAAAAGATAGGTAATTGTGGAAATTACATAATATTTAGACAAAAAATCTGGTGCGCGCAACACACAACTTTCACTTACCGATCTATTTTCAATAGAAATTATTTTCTGGCAATGCTGGGCTATTATAAAATTTTTGAAGTGCATTTTAAACGGAGCTAAAGCTTAAAGCTTACAGATAACAAGTCATTGATACCATTATAATTACAAAATATCTATTCAATATATGACGACAGGCAATAAAAATCAATTCACTATATCTGATTTTATAAACCACAGAATGACTAACTCGAATTTCAACATTTTTGAGTGATGTCATTTTAGTGATATTTTTATTTGAAAAGGTTATCTATACAGACAGTGAGTAAGTTGATTCCGGAGGTGGTGATTGCAGTGTTGAAATATAGAACTGAGAATAAAAGTATAAATTTAGGTACTACTTTCTTATGAAAGATGTTCTTAGGAAAGACACTTTATTAAATATCTGTAGAAAAAAGGTTTTTTTAGTCTCAACAATTACAAAAAATATATTTTAAATTTATCCAAATTTTCACCTCTTCAGGGAAAAAAACTAGAGACCATATCTTTCCTCCTAATTGTCCGATTTTAACGATTTTTTTGTTTTGTTTTTTAGGAAATTCCATAAACTGTTAAAAAAACATATACAATATCGACAAAAAAGCGTATACTTTTTGAGTTATTCGGAATTTAATTTTAACATCCCTCGTAACTTTTTTTCCAGCTTCTTTTCGTTGAAGTATGTGATATAGATAAATTTAAAGGGTATCGAGAAAATGACTTTAGCGAAGTTTCATTGAAATCGGTACATTCGTTTAGGCGCTACAGTCTGTAGGAACGCAGGTTTTTCTGCATTTTTATTTTTTTCTCCTTTATTAATTTATCGAATTCTTTCAAAAGTTATATGTAGCATTTTTTCGTAACTCTGAATAATGCGAAATGGTTAACTTTTTAAAATAAACCATATTAAAGGTACTTTAGAGGAAGACATATATGAACATTGGGCATTTAAGCCTTGTAAAGTGACATCAACGGGGATAAGACCTAAATGATATTAAAGACCACTTAATTATACAATGATACACCGAGTTTGATCAAAATCGTTAGAGTCGTTTTTGAGAAAATTGTAAAAATGTGTTTCAGCGTTCATATAAAGTGGCACTTCCGGTTAGCCGATTTTAACGAAAAAGTTGCTGTCACATCCGGCCCATATACAAACCTTAAATACTTAATATCAGTTTCGTACTACTTTTCGTTTATGAGCTAGACTGTTAACACACACACAGACCATTTTGCGACACTTAGTTATTTGAACTCAGGGTACCTCAAAACATGTATTTCCGTTGAAAACTGAGATTCCAAAATTTTCACGATCGCAATACTTACCCTTACTATATATTACATATATACGTAAGTGAAAGTAAAAATTATAAACAATGTGAATAAGCTTATTAAAATTATAAACAGTAATTACATAAAAATATGAACAGAGTAAGCTAAGTAACCAGATCCTAAACTAGAGTAAATAGATGCTAACAATTGTTGTAGTGTAATATATAATAAATGAATTGTTGTAGTGTAATATATAATAAATGCAAATGTGAATATACTTCTACAGACCACCACCCCTGACCATCTCCTTCCTTTATAATGCAACGGTCAACTATTAAATATTTAATATAAATAATTATTAGGAATCCACTTAAATATTTATAAGAATATTGGAGCAAATTTAAATGCAAAATGTGGTTAAAGTTAAATAAATAAGGTACCAGGCCGTTTTAGTATTTAGTAACTATGAATTAATAAAATTACGGATTTTATTAATTGTCTGTAGTGAGGGAATGTTGTAATATTCAATAAATAAAATTAAAATTACTAATTCGAATTACATACTAGATAATTTATTATATTACTAGCTGGCCCCTGCAAATAATTCATATAATATATTGTTTAAGAAGGAATATCAAAACAATATGGAAATAAGTAGTAGATCCTATGTATTATGTGAGGGAGGAATTAATTTTATTTTCCTTGGTAGATTCATTTAACATAATAGACCAAAATATTAGTAGAAATTAATGTTCTAGGGTCTATTTATAAACGCTGATAGCAAATGTAAAATTCAAAATAGCTATTTGAATTTTCGATTAGCAAAAATCGATCATAGTATTTTGGTTTATTATTTTCAATAATGAAACATTGCGATCAACCAAAAAATTCAAAAACATAAACCTCCCTCAAAATTTGAGGTTTCACGTTTCAAGATGCTTAGAATTCGAAAAACGAATAAAAATTTTTTGTCCGTCCGCCGTCCGCCGTCCGCGCATTTTCTCCGAAACTACAGGACCGATTTTTTTCAAATTTTGATATAAAATCAGAGGTCACCCGAGGATGATCCTCCTTCATCGACATTACTCTCCGCCTTTAACTTTCAAAATGGCGGCCGAAAAACCTGCGTTGCTATAGACTGTAGCTCCTAAACGAATGTACAGATTTCAATGAAACTTCGCTAAAGTCATTTTCTCGACGCCCTTTAAATTTATCTATATAACATACTTCAACGAAAAGAAGCTGGAAAAAAAGTTACGAGGGATGGTAAAATTAAATTCCGAATAACTCGAAAAGTTTTTACTTTTTTGTTGATATTGTGAGATGTTTCAAAGGTATTTAAATTTCCTAAAAAATGAAGGAAGTTTCATCGAAATCAAAGCACTATTAGTAGAGATATCGCGGTTTTTACATATTTTTGTTTATTATTTTCAATAATGAAACATTGTGATCGACCAAAAAATTCAAAAACATACCCCCCCCCTCAAAATTTGAGATTTCAGATTTCAAGATGCGTAGAATTTGAAAAAAGAATAAAATTTTTTTCCGTCCGCCGTCGCTGGTTTTTTAAAAGTTTATGAAATTTCCTAAAAAACAAAAAAAAAATCGTTAAAATCGGACAATTAAGAGCAAAGATATAGTCTCTGGTTTGTTTTCATATGTTATACTCCAAATGTTATTTCCTCGGTTTGGTTTTTAAATTTTAAATGTATTACTAGTTCAATATCTTGGATTGACCTTTGACAGAAGAATGACATGGATCCCACACATCAAAAACAAAACAAAAACTCTAAACTTAAGCCTACGCCTATTGTACTCACTCTTTGCAAGAAATTCGAAATTAAAACTTAGACAGAAATTGAATACATATACTTACCTACTCAAGCCTATTTGGACCTACAGATATATGGGACAGCCAAAAAGACTCACATACGTAAACTACAGACTTTTCAATATAAAACTTTCAGGACTATCACCAAGCCTCTCTGGTTCGTCAGTAATATTACTCTACATAAAGACTTACAGATGCCAACAGTTAACGACCACATACAAACATACTACAAACGATTTCATAATAACTTACACGGACATTCCAACTCATTGATTCGAGGTATGGCCACAACTAACATGCCCGATAGCACCCGAAGGTGGCTTAAAAGAAGCTGGATGAGGGATCTCCTCCACTAACTATAAATAGTACATTCAAGACAGGAAGGACGCCGCTGGGTACTCCTCTCCCTCACGACTATTCCAAGACCAATCCCTTCATCTTGACATCACACTCGCTGATTGTCGAAACTTCTGACAGGTGTGAGTTGCAGAATCAAGTTAAAAAAAAAAAAAAAAAAAAAAAATGTGTTACTGAAATAATGCTATTTTTTTTAGCGTATTACTAATGATTAAAGAAAAACAGTTTAGTCTAATAATTGGAATCACTTTTTTTTTCTTTGTAACTCGGAAGGTAATGTTACTTTAGATGTATAATTGTTTGGAGATAATAAACCATTGTGAAATCATTTGTAGTGTTTTTTAAATTATTATAAAATTTACTGACGAAAAATGCCTTTAAGAAATATTTAATTATATATGAGATAGGAAAAAAAGTAGTAGAATAATCAACGCATTATCTTCGAAAAGAGGAAATTAGTATGTATTTAAAATCTAATGGACTGTATCTTAACAATGGTACAATTATTTTTTGTTCAGAAATCTTTTGAGAAATGAAGAAGTCTTCACAAAGAAAAAGTCAAAGATGGAGGAACATTGGTTATTAAGCCCTTATGTTGATGACTTCTTTCTCCTTTCTTCTTTCTTTATTCTTAATAATCTCAGATATTCTCCGTCAAGTGGGAAAAATAATCACATTTTCGTGTAAAAAAATAATCACGATTTCGTGTAAAAAGATTTTATTTTTCGATTAATATGAAAATTCGTATTTAAGGGTATATTTTCCAGTTGCGAAATATATATCTCAACGCTGTTTCTCATTAAAGAATGTATTTGAACCAACTTTGCTCCTTCAGTCGGTAGCAATAATTTCAAATATACAAATTTCAAATCGATTTCGATGTTTTTTTTTTTATTTATAATTTAGTAATATTTCAACTAATCGTGGGTACAATCAAGAAAAAAAGTATACTTTTTGAGTTATTCGCAAAAAAAGTTTTCCTTCGTAACGTTTTTCCAATAATTTCGAGAAAATGTGATTATTTTTCCCACCTGAAGGAGAATATCTGAGATTATTAAGAATAAGGAAAGAAGAAAGGAGAAAGAAATCTTTAACATGAGGGCTTAATAATCATTGGATTTTATGAAGAATACACAAAGATATGAAAAAGAAGGATACGAAAAAAAAAGAAAAAAAAAATGAGGAATAAATGAAGATGTAAGATGTCAAACAATAAGGAATTTTTTATCTTTTTATGATGGCCCATTGTATGTTTTTATTGTAGCATATGGAAGAGAGAAATCGTAGTCTCTGGATGGTGACAGGAAAATAATTTCTGTTTAAAATAAATTTAAACAAACAATTGTGACATTTTTATTTTCGGTTTGAAATTAATGAAAAATTGCTGTGAATATGACTCATATAAATTCCGATTGATTTTCGTTATCTGTGAAAGTGTTTATTTCCGCCTATGGAGTATTTCGTCTGATACACTACGCCAGTTTTAGATGGGCAAATATTTTTTTTAAGAAATTGTTTCTTTCTTAAACCTCCTAATTTAGAAGAGCCAGTAAACGTTGAGGTAGAAACAATGGATAAAAATATCCGAAGACAGTAAACTGTATTGGATCGAGCTGACTGCTTGTTTCGAATCCCTTCTCAGAAAACTGAGGCAAAGCCAATCCCTTCTTGTTCCATCAGTTGAAAATTCTATCAATCTTATCTCTAGTTTATTCCTTCAAGTTTCAATAGTTTGAAAATTTTACAAATAAAAACTGTTATAAAATACAGTTATTAAATAAAATTATAAAATTCCTCAGACAAACACAATACGTTACCTGGGACTAATATTCAACAGAAGGATGACCTGGGGTCCACACGTCAAAATGAAACGACAGACCTTAAACAACGACCGAAAATACTGTACTCACTTTTTTCTAAATCAAAATTAAAAGTTCGACAAAAACTAAATACATACACTTACCTACTCAAACCCATCTGGACATAAGCCTCTCAGATTTACGGTTCGGCAAAAAAGACACTTACGAAAACTACAGTCATTTCAATCCAAAATTTTACGACTTATAACAGGAGCTCTCTGGTACGTTAACAACAAAACTTTACATAAAGACTTACGACAGCCAACTATAGACCAACACATACGTACTCTCTACTCTCGTTTTCATCTCAAACTACACGGACACACAAACAGACTTATAAACGACATGGCTACGACTGACATGCCCATCAGGATGAGACTAAAAAGGAGCTGGATGAGAGATCTCCTCACCTGAATCAAGGAACTAAATAATAACCAGGAAGAGGTGCTGCTGGGGGCTATCCTTCCTCATGCCTGTAATGCCAACCTCATCATGACAACACATCTGCTGGTTGTCAATACCATGTCAGGGGCGGATAAACAGTTAAAGATAAAAAAAAAAAAAAAAAAAAAATAATAAATAAATGATATTTCAGTTTGGGGCTACCATTTGAACACACACACACACAAACACAAATCATTTTGGGAGTTCTTTATTTGGATTCAGGGAGGGCGTAAAATTCATATTTCCATTGAAAATTCGAATTTAAAATTTTTAAAATTGCAATCTTTTCTTTCAGTGTATATTTCATATTTAAATAAATGACTATTAAATTTAATTATTTATATAATTATATATAAATAAATTAAATAACTCATATTTAAATAAATAAACAGGTGCCCAGGAAAGCTCTAGTATTTCTGACAACAATTTACAACTGTACGTTGAGGACATCAAAATTTCCACTACAATGAAAATATTCAATCATTAAAATGATACACAAAACAGACACAGACATATACAATCCTTCATTCTACAGACCAATTAGCCTTCTTCCAATTCGTTCCAAAATATTTGAAAATTAATATTCAAAAGACATGTTGACATACTAACAGACCAAAAAATTATTCCTGGCCATATGTTTGGCTTTCGCACATTCCATTCGACAATACATCAATTACACAGGGTGACAGATTACACTGCTGGAGCTTTAGAACAAAAACTGTATGTGACTGGTGTATTGATGATGTTGCTCAGACGTTCGACAAAGTCTGGCACCAGGGTCTTCTCTTTAAACTCAAGTCTATACTACCGCACACATACTTCCTGATTCTTCAATCTTTCCTTTTTGATAGACTTTTCTCAGTTCGGTAGGGCTCAGAAATTTCTTCTATTCATCCAGTCTTGGCGGGAGTGCCCCAAGGTTCAGTGCTGGCTCCACTACTATATATTTTATAGATTTACGACCTACTAACAGACAGTGACTGCTACTTATGCAGACGAAATAGCAATTCTCACAAAACATGACCTTACTCAAGCCTCACTGACTTTACA
Source organism: Nezara viridula (assembly GCA_928085145.1). Classification (NCBI taxonomy): domain Eukaryota; kingdom Metazoa; phylum Arthropoda; class Insecta; order Hemiptera; family Pentatomidae; genus Nezara; species Nezara viridula. Next base: position 420,646 of record OV725077.1, on the reverse strand, counting down.
ACTTCATTGAGATAAAAAACAATTTTTCAATATGAATGAAATAGATAAATAAATAAGATAGATGAATAAATAAAATAGATAAATCAAATTAAGCTCAAAAATTTAAACTCCTCAAACGGAGAACGAACACTATCTTGGTCTTACCTTTGACAGAAGGATGACAACATGAGCCCACATGTCAAAACGATACGAAAGATCCTCAATGGACGACTCAAACTACTGTACTCACTTTTTTCCATATCTTCAAAACTAGAACTGAGACAGAAACTAAATACATACTATACTTACTTAAACCAATATGGACTTACTCCTCACAAATATACGGTATAGCTAAAAAGACCACTTACACAAACTTCAAACTTTCCAATCAAAAATATTACGACTTATAACTAAAGCACCTTGGTACGTGACAAACAAAACCTTACATACGACTTCCTCCTGCCTACAGTTGACCAACACATAAGAACTCTTTACAAACGATTTCACAATAATTTACACGGACATACTAACATACTAATCAGAGATATGGCTTCAGCTGACATACCCATCAATACGAGGAGGAGACTAAAAAGGCGCTGGATGAGAGACCTCCTTCCTTAACAAACCATGGTAACTTATTTAAGCCAGACAAGAGGTACTGCTGGGTGATATCCTTCCCCATGCCTCACATGTCAGTTTGTTTCTTTAATCAGACCATATACTGACTGTCAACAGATTTTGACAGGTGTATTTTGATATTAAAAGTTTAAAAAATAAAAAATATATGAAAGTAAAAATTAAGATGTCAACGTTGAACTTTGAAAATATTAATAATCTGTTTAATACCGCCTAAGTTTCACACATAATTAGAAATGATCTCCCAATATTTTTAAATCCAAAACACCAATATCAGGCGCTTACTGATACCTTAATAACATAAATCTACACACCGACTTATAACAAAGGTGCGAATAAAGGCTTCATGGAACAATTGTGAATATGAAATAAGTATACACAGTAAGTTAGTAAAAGTATACACTAGTGTTGCAATTTTAAAAAAAATCGGCTCGTTCGTAACAACAAATGACCCTAAATGCTTAATACCTAGAATTAGAAAAACTGGATGCCATTTGCGGCAGAATGTTAAGATAGATAGAGGTGGGTGCGGCATTTTGAGCAGCCGAAAAGAAATCTGAAACTGTCATGGAGAAGAAGTGGTCCGTACTCAACTTACGTGTAAAAAAAATACATGCGTGTCCGAAATGTGACTACTTCCGGACTGCCTTCGCTGACGTGTATCTATACAAGGTAGATGACAAAGGCCATGATTTTTGTGCAGTAAAATCCCACAAAATATGAAATATAATATTCACTAAAAACCTTGAAATATACAGTAAAAAAACATTTTAAAAAATCTCATCCAGCGGTAAAAAAAAAATATACAATTGCATAAAATCCGAGCCCTTATGACACAAATATCGAGATTCACAAAGAAAGACAAGAAACTTAGCCCAGTAATTGGCGACTTGAATACAAATCAAACTAGCAGAGAGCTGCAAATTATTTTAATGTTTCAAGTTTTAGTCTTGAATGAACATACTAAGTTTTCCTGCTCGCAGGTTTCAGCGCCTGCGCATCATTGCAAAACTGTTTTTTTAAGTTAAAACTTTTTTAGACGCGTTTTGCACTTTTTTGTGGAGAGTGAATTAGATTGAGCCGTCAGATTTTAACGCTCGGGTAAAGTCGGCTATAGTCGACTAATTGAAATGTTTTTACATATCGTTTAAAATATCTCTGAAACTATATGTAATAAGCCATAATTCAAAATTTTATCTTAACAAGACGACGTGTTAGGGAAGCGAAAAGGAAAAAATAGTGTCGAAAACCAAATGATAACAAGGTTAGTTGAATATATTGATTAAAATGTTTAAGATACTAAAAATCGGACCTGTATATTGTATGAGAGAGAAATGTTCAACAACTCTTCTTTGTAATGAGCTATTATTCAAAATTGTATCTTAAACCAACATCATGTTGGAGAGAAGGAAAGGGAAAAGTGTGCAAAACCTAATGATAATATATAGTTCAAATTCTGATATTATTACAACATTGAAATTTTATTTTTACATTATTAATAATAGAAAAAGAAATAATATAAATGATGATAATAGCAGAAATTCTTAGGCATAATGGAAAATATATAATAATAAATCAGTAAATATCACTGATTTAAATAAGTAAATGATAAATTATTAAGGACATTTTTAGATTAACCTTGCTTTAATGTCTATATTTTATGCAATAGAACTTTGTTATTAAAATTTTTAAAGGAAGGAGATGGCCCGGGGTGGCGGTCATAAATAGGCTAAATAGTGGCTTAACTATTTAATTAAAAGCCGACGTTTCGACCCGACTTTGCAGGTCTTATTCAGAGAGGTGTGGTCAGCTAGGAGTTTCACTTACAACTGAGTTTAGAACACCTCTCCCAGAAGAAGACCTGTAAAGTCCGGTCGAAACGTTGGCTTTTAATAAAATAGTTTTGCCACTATTTAGCCTATTTATGACCGCCACCCCGGGCCATCTCCTTTCTTTATAATGCAATTGTCAACTATTAAATATTCAATTAAAAATTTTGTACTAAACGAAATTAAACTAATTAACCCTAACTATAATACAAATGGATTAGTAAAGACATAAAAAAGTGGCGCTCCACTTAGTCCTATCATCAGTAATATCAATGGAGAAACTGAAAAAGTTGGCTAAATAACTCAATTCCACACTCAATAAACTAAAATGCTTAAAAGAATAAATAAAATGTACAATAGGTAAATATTGTTTGGTCTGTTTCGATGTAGACGATGTATTTACCATTATCAACTTGAAAGATGAAATAAAAATAATTGAAAAATACTGGGATATAATAGAACCCGCATACCCAAATTAAAGGGTTTTATGGAAGATATGGATTAAAATATCTCAAAAGCTAAAACTCGGACCTGTATACTGTAAGCGAGGGAAATTTTCATAATTTCATCTTCTCTATATAATGAGTTATTATTTATAATTTATATTTCATATTATTAATCTCGCTTTGTTGAAAGACTTCTATCGTATGGTCTAAAGCGTACGCCTTAGGTGTTTCTTTTAAACTCATCTAAAATTTTAAAACTATTAAAACCATTGTGCGAACCAATTTTGTAGAGTTTGTAATTCTGACATCTAATCAAGCTTTAATATTTTTTAGAACAGATGTAGATTATGATATAATGTAATACATGATAATTACATTATGAGATAAGTAAATATCATTAATTAAGTACTAACTAAACAGCTAACGAGCCAGCCATCGAAGAAAAGAAATGTTTTTTCCTCAACTCCAGCAGGAACTGGTTGATAAGCGCTACCTGGCGGCGAGCTCCGACTTGTTGGCTACTTCTTGCTTCCACCAACCAGTTCCTCTCCTCCCCCAATCAAAAGAATGGCAAAACTTTCTTCGGGGTTTTATCAGTTCGACCCACTCATTCCAGCTAATCAATGAGTGTTTACAAAATTTAAGTTCCAGAATATAGCTATTATTATCTTTTAAAAATTTTTATAACAATACTTGAATTTCATATTTTTATTCTTTAAGAATATATATTACTTTACTATCTTATCTTCAACCATTCAAAAACTAGAGCAATTATAATTTACAGATTAAACTCTGAAATTATACATAATAACTTACTTTTCGCATTTTTCGTTATTACAGAGCTCTTAATATGTATATAAGACAGCATATATATTATATTATGTAAGCCAATGTATACGAAATTAAGTTAATTTATCTTATATACAAATTAAGAGCTGTGTAATATCGAAAATTGCGAAAAGTAAGTTTTTCTGTATAGTTTCGGAGTTTAACCATTAAGTTATTAATCATTAAGTCCTGTCCTTCAGTATCCTTTAACAACACCTCACTTATCCCTGTTGAACAAATCCGTTACCTAGGACTCCACCTGGACAAACGTCTAACTTGGAATTCTCATAATTGACTGAAAAGACTAGAAACAGCTCGACGTTTTCGACTACTTCAACACTTACTAGACAAACGCTATAACCTTTAAATTAATTACAAAAGACTCATTTGCATGACTATAATAAAGAGCCTATTTGGACTTACGGAGTTGAGCTATGGGGCTCCACCAAACCTTCAAATTCCTCTCGTATCCAATCCTTACAATCCAAAATGCTTCGTAAAATCCTCAATGCTCCTTACTTTGTTATAAATAAAATCATCCATAATGACCTTAATGTTCCTTATGTATCAGATTTGGCCCAATCCAGATATCTGTCCTTCCATAATAAACTTCATAACCATCCCAACCCTCTTGTTTCTAACCTTGCTTCCTATTCAATTCCTGATAACCCTCCGAGGTGTCTGAAAAGAAGATGGCCACGTGATCCCCTAATATAGACATATTGTTAGAGTGCTACCAATGGGTAGTTTCTCAACATGTATTTCATGTCATTATATCCATATGCGAATTTACGAGATGTATTTTATGTATACAGTTGTAAGTATCATATAAATAAAAAAAAAATGTTATAATTGCTCTAGCCTTTGATTGGTTGAATATAAGATAGTAAAATAATATATATTCCTAAAGAAAATTTAATATTAAACAACTTTTTTCCTCAAGACTTTTTCGTAAAATGAAAAGATAAACAGTTGGAGAGTCAAATAAAGATAAAGTGATGCTTAATTTTTTTTTCGAAATTATTGAATTACGAGGGCGGATATCACGGAAACTATTGAATATAGCGAACAAACTAGTACAACCATTTCTATTGCAAATTTTATCAGCTTTAATTTCACATATGACATTATCGTAGATAAAACGCATAGTTTCAATGATACAAGCGAAAAACCGAAAAAAGTACACTTTTGTACCTGACTATTATTTCATGTCTTAGGACTGTAAATACCATAAATTGAAAGGGTTGGTAGCTTTATATATCCATAAGCCTCTCTATATATTCGCTGACAACCTATGTAGGGTATCTATCTATCTATCTTCACATGGCCGCCATTTTTCTATTCCAGCGGCTATATGCTGGCAGACTTGCATTTCTCTCATCAAGCCATTGGATATGATCAATTTATAAAGACAAACCTTAGTATGAAATATGACACCTTTTTTGCCACGAACTGTAGGACTATCGGAGTTGTGAGTATTTAGGAAGAATAATGGAAAACGTGTCTGAAAATTAACTGTCAAAGAAAGTGATAAAAAGGAAGGATTTTTCCACCAAGATAAATAAAAGATAAAGTAATTGTAAAATTACCATACCAAGTACCATCATAAAGTAATATACAATATAATTTTTTTAATATTATTTAATGATTGTTGTTTTATTTTAAAATATTTGATAAATGGCATTAGGGCGAAAACGTCATAATAAATGTAGTATAAAGAATCTTGTTATATTAAAAAGATTTTTCATTGATGAAATAAAATTGCGGTCTTTATAAAACCGTAATCGTTTATTGATTAAATGTAAATTATTTTTCTATTATATTTTAAGTCAATAAGTTTCTATTAAAATTTACTTTATAAAATAATTATTATTTGATGCAGTATATTATAGAATATAACTATTATAGAAGCAGTAGCTTTTGAAAAAAATACTTGTTCGGAAATGTTCCCAATTATGACAGCCCTATTGTTCAGGAGTATTGTGTTATTTTATTATTTTTTTTTAAATTATGAAAATAGTTTTTTTAATCTTTCTTTTTTTTTTGGATTTTTACACGATGAAGTAATATTTCATTGCGACTAAAACAGACTTGGGCGCTGTTTCATGCCCCATTAAAAGGGAACAGAAATGATTTATAAGAAACAAAATGGACAGGTCGAAGATAAAGATTTACTGGACTCGCTTCGATCGGCTATTTACTTTCCAGCGCCTTTTATTAGTCCCAAGGGCAAGTTTATTAAACAGCCTGAGCGAAAGAATTTCTCCCAAAACACTTCTCACTTCGACAACAAAACTAAATTTACACACTTGAGAATAAAAACCGAAGGATTTCTATATGTGTGTGCAGATTCAGTAGAATTTATCAAAAATAAAAAATAAATAAATAATAATAATCCATCTTTATAATATAATATGATAGTTTTTTGCATTAACGATCTCTTTTCCGACTTTCAGGAGCGATAATAAGAAAAAATAAAATTGAAGAGGAAGTTAAGGCATGGTTAAAGGTGGGAAATGCTTGCTATTTTTCGTTTGAAACTACTTAGCCAATATTTTCCCGAAACTTTAAAATTTGAATTTACAAAATCATTATTCTTCCTATGGTTCTTTATGGGTGTGAAACGTGGCTGCTTACAATGGGAGATGAACAACGTCATAAAGTTTTTAAAAAATAAAGTATTGCGTAGAATATTCAGACCGAATAAGGACGAGTCGACAGAAGAATTTAGGCGGTTACACATCGCAGAATTGCGTGAACTGTATCCGGTTAATGTAAATGAAATGATTTTATTTCGCCGAATAAAATGGGCGTTTAAAATTGTTGGACTTAGTAACGAAAAGGTTAATAAGCTCTGTGCCGTTAATAAGCGTCCGAGTGGTAGGCCGAAGTGAAGGTGGGAAGATTGCGTTAAGACTGATCTGACGAGATCGGGTTCGGACACTGATTAGTAGTATCGGCTTCGAACCATCGGGTTCACCAAGCCTTAATATTATAACTTTTTGATAATTTGTAGATTTATTTGAATAGTACAGAATACAATCTGACACAAGGAATGGTATTTGGTATTATGGCTCTATGCTTACATTCATTCTTTATACATAAATTAAAATACAACCTAAGAAGAAAAGAAAATAAGAAGAAAACATAAGTAAAAAAATATATACATTAAAAGAAATAGAAAAATACTTGTAAGAAGAAAAAAAAATACACTGTAAAGAAAAAAAATTACTTGTCCCACAATCATTCCAATATACAATGTTTACATTCAAACGAGAGAACTACGAACCTTGCCATGCCGCTTTCCTGTGAAAGACAAGGCAGGGTTCCAAGAGTTCCCAGCGCTTCTCTCTTAGCCGCATCACTGGATGAAAGCAAGTGGAGACTGAGTCAGAGCACTTAAGCCACACACGCTCAGGACTTCAGTTGAGAAGTTGGCCACTGCCAGAACTCCAATAGAATATTTACAAAAGATCTCGGGGTCATTGCCTTTTCAACCTTCCTGGGGGATTATATGGATGATTGGAGCTGGAACGAGATTGTGCTAAGGAATGGGATGATGGATAAGTTTTTATGGAAGTTTATGAATCTGGATGGAATTAGGTCGAGAACAAATGTGATGTTAAGATCATGATGTAAGGTTTTGCTTGTGACGTAGTATGTAGCGTTGACTATTGTTCGAAGGACTTTGGATTGAAAGAAAATGAAGGGATAAGTTTGATGTTCGAAGATTTACCTGTGCCTCACAGTTGAAGTTCTTAAGTCCAGATAGGTTTTAATGTAGTCTTATAGTCTTTATTTTCAATGGAAAGATGTGAGTTTCTGTTCAGTAGTCTATATAATTGTCCATTGATTGATTGTTACAACTGTTATTTAATTATTAAACCCAATATTTTTTCATTCTAGAAAAAATATTGTTTTCTATAATAAAATTAAAATTCCAATATCGACGAAAAATACAGATATATGTTTTTATATCATGTTGACAATTTTCTAATACCCTTAAAGCTTCCTTGAAGTTTTTAATGATTCGTAATTATAACTCTCTGTTATCATTGTAGCATATTTCAAACACTCTGTTTTAAAATGTAACATCTATATTAAAGTCCATAACGATGAGTAGAATCGGGCCCCAGAATTGAGTAGCTAAATCACGACTCTATTAGTGCTAAGGTAACCAGCACAGATCCCTCTACCTTCACACTGCAAACTGTAGATCATCTAACGTGTATACTCCACAGCTTACTCAACTTCCAGTCAGCATCTGTTGAACTGCTCCACTAACTCTACAGCGGGAGATGGCGAAGTATTTGCGACGGTTGCCTCGGGAATTATGTGGGTGAAAGTTTACAAGCTCGCTTGCACACTCAACATCTGATAAAGTCAAGTTCACGTCTGGTGAAAATTAGTTGAATCATCGGAATAATAAATTATAATTACTATCATCCCATGGTTTCCATTACGGAGAAAAATATGTTAACACGATACTTGCAACCCTAACCTAGTTCTATTATTCCGTAAATAAATTTCCCATGATCAGGTTTGAATCCTGCTGAGGATGTCTATCCATGAATCTCGTTTTAGAAAAAAAAAATTTGGTTAAACATAATCCTTACAAAGTTCATCTTCTTCCATAACCATCCAGAAGCATTTTTTTTTTTTTACTAAATGATAATCAGCTCAAAGTTTGGTTAATGGATATGAAAGATCCTGTTATTTAGCATGAAGAAATATTTTCCAGCAGCTTTTCATGATATTGCTTTCTTTTATTTATATTTTTTTAATTTTATTCCATAATTAGTTATAGGTTAATTTTTATTATTTAAAAAGCAAACCCTTAATTCGTTCCAATTTGTTAAATATCTCGATTAACTGCATAATTATCTGTAAATTTAAAACTGTGAAGACTTATTTTGACTTCTTTGATATAATGTTTTCTTGCCTACTTCATGGATTACTGCTTCGTCTCATTTTTATACGTCACACGAAACATGTAAAACCTTAGTCAAATTAGCACTGAGATTCAATATAAAAAAAAAGCAATAAATTAATAAAATATGAAAAGAAATAATAAAACTAAAAACCTCCTTTAGTTTTATGTTAAAGTCCTCCGTATGATAGTCAATGCTCCTTATTACGTTACAAACAAAACCCTACATCATGACCTTTACATCCCTTATATCCTAGACGTTATTCCATCCCGATTCTCAAATTTTCACATGAACCTAATCCACCATCCTAACCCTTTAGCACAATCCTTATCTAGCTCCAGTCATCCCTACAACCCTCCTCGAAGGTTGAAACGTCAGTGGACCCGAGATCTCTTGTAAAGACGTCACTGGAGTTCTGGCAATGGCCAGCTTCTCCACTCAAGTCATGAGTGTTTGTGGTTTTAGTGCCCTCTCTCAGTCTCCACCGGACTGGTAATGCCGGTTGAGAGAGAAGCGCTGGGATCTCTTAGAGTCTCGCTTTGTCCTTCACACGTGGGGGAAAGGGCTGGACTCGGAGATCTCTTACCTAATTGTAAATATTGTATTTAAGTATGAATGTTTTTCTATTTATTTCTATTACTTATAATTTATTTAATTTTGCTACCAATTTCTGTATTTCATTTAATTTTAACTCTAAGTTACATTTCCTTGGTTTATTATAGTTTTCCCTTGTTATATAGATTTTTATATATTTTTTTTTTATTTATTTTTTTCATTTATTATATATTTTTTTATGGTATTGTATATATGGTATGAATGTTCCTCACTCAGCCTTAGTACTCAGTGCCCTTAAGTGTGGCAAAATGTATTATTACTCAATAAACAGATACAAAAAAAAAAGTTTTATGTTAGAGAAACTAGTTATTTGAAGTAGAAGTGATTTTAATATCCAACCCGCTGAGTGATTAGTGTTGCAGAAAATCGGTCTTGACTGCAAGACTGTTTCGAGACTCTTGAACAAGACCAAGACTAAGAACGCAAGACCAAGACTCGTCTTAGTAACGAAATAGATATCATGCTATTTATTATTGTAGTCATAATCTCTCAACGAGAAAAAAGAAAGAGAAACTCTTATAACCTCTTCCATTCAGCATTAAAATATTCCTAAATTATAGATAACCGCCAAGTGATAATTATGGGATCATTTAATTGATATTGTGTGATACATTTACCAAAATATTTATCTCAAATATTATTTTTTTTTTAGATAACAAATAATTTTATAATATAAATAACCTAATAAATAAATATAATTATAATAATTTATCATATGTCTATTTTAGGCCAAAGGTCACCAAAAAAACACATTTTTTTTATCTCCTGTATGCTTTATTCAACGTTTCGGCTTCAGGAGCCATTTTCAAGAACCTGCAAAACTAATTTTAATTTATTTTTTACCATTCAAATACAGCCTCAGACACATATTGTTTAACATCCACAAGTAATACATTTAGTTAAAATTTTTTTTTAATTTTGAATAAACTTATATCATCCACCTACCATGCACCGCGCCATAACATTTTTAAAATATATCATTGCGATATGATTCGTCCTTAATTCATTCTTTTATTTCAAATAATGTTATTTTTTATTTCTAAAAATTGTAATATATAAATAATAAATTAAAATAAATTGGTAATATTATTTTTAAAAAGAATTCTCGAGTTATGCACCTCTCTCGCAGACGATGTCAAGAAAATTGTTGCTCCTCACTAAGCCATTCGTACAGGATTGTTTTTTTTAAATTTATTTACAAAAGGAGTGGGGTGGAGGGGTTAAGGATCAGCTGTTTTATATCAGTATATTATATATTAATTTTGTCAATTGTGCTAGGTAGATAGGTAGGCGCGGTGCATGGTAGGTGGATGATATAAGTTTATTCAAAATTAAAAAAAAAATTTAAACTAAATGTATTACTTGTGGATGTTAAATAATATGTGTCTGAGGCTGTATTTGAATGGTAAAAAATAAATTAAAATTAGTTTTGCAGGATCTTGAAAATGGCTCCTGAAGCCGAAACGTTGAATAAAGCATACAGGAGATAAAAAAAACTGAGTATATTTGGTGACCTTTGGCCTAAAATATATATATGAGAAATTATGAGAAAATTGCACCAAACCTGAAGGATGTGACTAGAAAATTTAATTATAATTATACTTATTATATCCATTAATATAAATTCACCTAAATGTACACATGAAATTTTGAGGCTCAACCCTAAGCTAAAACATATTAAGCCTTACACAAACAATTAATTAATATATCTTACTCAAATATAATATATTATATCTGTAATACACCGAATCCCTAGTTCGAAACCAACTCCATAAGAGCCATCCATTAAAACCATTTCGCTTATATAGCCGGAGGTTCCATAATAGCCTACTTGGAAGAGACCAATACCATTTCGTAATTAGCCCTCCCTAAGTAGAAGGATCATCACCGACATTACCATCTGCATTACAATATTATCAGCTCCACGTAATTCACTACTCTACGATAGTGGCTCGGCGGCTCTTAGTTAAGGCTATTACCTTTTATCTCTCAAGTAACCGTTATCAACCGGCTCTTAACTGTTTAATATTTAAAAATAATATCTTTTAATAACTAAAATATAGTATAAAAAAAAAAACGAACAACTGGCATTCCAAAAAAATTATTTTCTGTTTTGTCAGACCTTTTCTCATTGGCCAGGAAACAAAAGAGAACTACTTCCCCCGGAAATAGAGCAGCTTCCAATATACCATCATATCTTCTTCACGGATCATCTCCTAACTACAATATTTTTGTTCCACATAGGTTCATTTATAAGTGAAAACAAAATTTAATATATATAACTTATTTATTTATTCTATTAATTGAAATCAATTTTACATATCAGGACGAAATCCTCTACCTTAAGTTGTCCTAATGAACTAGAACCCATTGTAACCTGTGCTTCGAAGGTATATCACATGTCCATTTTATCCGTAAATATATTATTACAGTAAGGCTCGAAATCGGTTTTGTACCAAACATAAGCTGCTGTCATGCTCAAATACCATGAATGGGGTACTATTGGATTTAGTATTTCAGAGGAGAGGGGTTAGCGAATCGTATTCTCCACTTTTGTTTTTCTTTCTAAAATAAATAAAGTCGATACAAACATTTTGCTAGGCTTCAATACTGGAACGGTGGTAGGTCTGTAGATCGATACGGGACAAATTGGACCTTGAAGATTTTGATGCGTACAGCAAGACCCGGATAGTTCCCTCGGAACTATCGGATCCTGCGTTTTTAAGCCCAAAAACGTACTATTTTCGAGATAACGCAAGGCATGGGGTTCGCATCCACACATCCTTACGTTAATTGTAGTACTGTCATTGGATACATGTCTCATTTCGTCGACTTGAGGCCTCTATGATCGAGACAGGAGGAGTTTACATTATTTATCGATGGTTTTTTTGATCGGCAAGCCATATCATCGTTAATTCTTCACCAAATCTCAAGATTGAGCCACCAATTTCGAAGGCTTCCTTCTCCTTCAGGCGGGAAAAATATTCCAATAACCCCGAAAATTCAGGCAAACAAGTTATGAAAAAAAAGAAACTTTATTTTCGAATAACTAAAAAATTACACACTTTTCCCTTGGTTATTCCCATGATTTATAAAAGATTACTTAATTCTCTATAAAAGGAAAAAAAAATCATCGAAATCGGACAATTTTTAGCAACGATATAGATAGGCTTACTGAAATTTGTAAACATGTTGATTCCAAACAAAAATGAAGATTTAAATTAATTTTTGTTTCCTTTGTCGATTATATTTATCGATAAGGTAACTTTTGATGTCTTTATTTTTTGATACGTTGCATTATTTTTTTTTTATTAATTTGGCGTATGGATTACAATATGTTGTGCGAATTTTTCGCACGGGCCTACTAGTTATTAAATAATTTCGTAACCAAGAAACGAATTTTAACTTTAACAAGAAACTCAAAGTTACGAAAAATTGGCTGCAAGTTGCGCGCAACACACAACTTTCACTTACCGCTCTGCTTTGAATAGAAATTATTTTCTATCAATGATGGGCTATTACAAAAAAAAATTAAATTGCGTTTTTAACCGAGCTAAAGCTAAAATCTCATAGCTAACAAATCATAAATACTATTAAAATAACAAAAGTCCTAATTTTTATATTACCGGTTGATTATGGATTGTACGATTCTTTTATTATAGATTGTAGTACTATTGGTTATTAAACTGTTATTTTCTATTGCAAAGTTTACTAAAATGGTTGCTATTATAAAATTTACAATGATAAACCGAGTTAAATAAAATCGTTGAAGCCGTTTTTGAGAAAATTGTAAAAATGTGTTTCACTATTGATAAAAAGTGGCACTTCTGGTTAGCCGATTAGAAGAGAAATGTTACAATAACATCTTATCCATATACCTCTTAAATACCACATATCAGTTTCGTACGACTTTTCGTTTTTGAGCTAGACTGTTCACACACACACCATTTTACGGAAATTGGTTATTTGGACTCTGGGGACCTCAAAAACTGAATTTCCGTTGATAACTAAGATCGATACATATATAGTAAGTGAAAGTAAAAATGTGACATGGTGTTATTTGTCTCTTCTTTGTGTCTTCTTTGGGGTACATAAATAATTTATTTATTTTCGGTTTTAATTTATATTATTCAATCGAGTCTGGTATCCAGAACTGCTTTCCAGACTCCGTGACTTCCGACCTCCTACATACCGAAATGTCCTGTTTCCTCAGGATACTAAGGATGGATATAAAAAGGAAATGTACAAACAGTTTATAGAGTTGACATCCCAATCGATCCTAACGCCACCTAGGCCGATGACACATGCGTGCTATCAGTTAATAATGACCCACTAATTGCATCTTAAATTCTTCAATCACACATCAAATCTTGATTAATATGATTAAAATGAACTAGTCTTCACCCAGTGGTCCAAATTTTACCTTAATCAGTACAGAAAATTTGAGTAAACATATAATTTATATATATATCTTACACATAATATATTTTTGGGTGATAAATGTTCAGGACGCAGTCTTTTAAAAAAAAAAAAATTATTTGTGACAACGTTTCAACCCAAACATGTGGGTCATCTTCAGGGCGTGGTTCGAACACTGTAGGCTTTCAAGATATATTTTTCATTCATCATATATTAATTTTGTTTTAATATATAAGTTCTAAACTATTACATTTATATGTACTACTGAAGACCTACAACTTCGTCGATGTAAAGACAATTTTTTGTGTGTATGTATTTGACTTCGACAGGTACCTACCAAACGACCTTTTCTCTTAAATGACAGCCAGACATTTTCCCCATCATTAAAATTATAATAATTATAGTTTTGTGTTTTCTCTTGTTTCCTGGTTTGAAAGTTTCCAAAATGTGTTTTCCTTAAAAACCCACAGCCCCTTACAAACGCAGAACCGCTTGAAGACGTAGCTTGCGCCATGCGACCCAGTTCTGGATAGCCCTCGTTGATTAATAACTTGAGATAAGATACACTGGACGGCAGAGGATAGACTACGTACATTATCGACCCCGGGAAGAACCATGAGGAGGAATGAAGAGAGAAGAGAGTGGAAGGAGGAGGTAAAGTAAACGACCCGAGGCCACAAATATCTTCCCTTCGCCGCTGATTAAGATGTGTCGCCTCTTTTTAAGTGGATCTCTTTCTCTCTCTGGCTCTGTCTCGCTTCTGGGTCACCTAACTCACCAGAGGCCATATTGGATATAACTCACTAGAGGAAATATTAAATATCTACGTCTTACGGAATATACACTCCCGGACAATAAACGTGCACACTATAATTTCATAATTCCATTAATGAATATTTTGTTGTTGTTTTTTGTGGTATAAGGATAAATTCAACATAAATGTTTTAAACACAGTTTAAAAACATTTTTTTTTTTAAAAACCGAATTTCTTCATCCACACCTGTTGTAAGCAATGTCAATTAGCGGGTCTGCTGTCGGTAAGAGTACAGGTAGTGGATTGATCGGCGTGAGGAAGAGGAGTGCCCAGCAACATCCCTTCCTGTCTTGAATTTAGCATCAAATCTCTCATCCAGCTCCTTTTGAGGCTCCTAAGTGTGTTTTCGGGAATGTTAAATGTATCCAAACTTTGTATAAGTGTGTTAGTATGTACATGTAAGTTATTGTGAAATCGTTTGTAGTGTGTCCGTATGTAGTCGTTAACTGTTAGCATTTTAAGGTCTTTATGTTTATAGTTTTCGTATGTGGGTCGTTTTGGCTGCCCCGTAAATTTGTGAAGCGTAGGTCCATATGGGCTTAAGTAGGTAATTGTAAGTGTTCAGTTTTTGTTTTAGGTTTAATTTTGGGCGTCTTAAGAGAAGTGAGTCTAATAATCGCCCATAACTTGTTAAATATTTGAAATATTTGACGAAAAGGGAATTCCATATTTTCTTCCAGCTGCACGATAGCCCATCTCCGGCCGACATAACGGTTTACTCTTGTAATAGTCTTTTCAGCTTAAAAATAAAAAATTATTAAGAGACGAATCGAAGCCTCTTTAGCCCCCTCCATCTTCCACATCCAGTTAAGTACAGCTTAAAAACATCTTAATAATTCCTTAGCTAAGGGATTTTCCTTAAATATATCCGACAGAAACAGTTTCAAGCTAAAACCCACTGCGACCCACTGGGATACAATCATAGCTTCCAATCAAATTTTGATAAGCCCCCGAGGTACTTGAATTGATTTGGTCCCAGATATGTAACATCTAACAGACATTGCTAACGTTATATATATATGTATGTATTCCTAGATAGATTTGAAAGCATATCTCTTATATCCAATCTATAAATGATTATGGATTGTAAGCCTATTAGTCATTAAACTGTTTTTTTTTTCCATTTTAAAGTTTACTAAAATGAAATCACAAGATTTTCATTGCCTGCCATAGAAAGATCAAAAGTTTTCACACTAATCTTAAATGGATAATGTTTGGATTTCACAAAATTCATCAAATTATTCACTAATTTAATATTCTAAAAGGTTACATGACGATTTTTTGGCTTAAACGGACGTTGATATCTAATTATTTAAATATAACATCGAATCTAAAATTATTAAGCTACAGTAAATGTATTTAAGGTTATTACAAACATATGCTTTATACATCCATGAAATATTTTTATATTTCACTTCTTTCACATAAGTACTATGAAATAGTTTTTTAAACAATGTCATTGCCTTGATTAGGTGAATTCTTAATACTTTTTCGAACTTAAAAAAGTATACTTTTATTTAGTAAATTTCATTTAATTTCCTTGAAAACATGTGATTTCCTTTAAATAATATTAGTTTCCACAAATTTATAATTTTTCGTCACTCTCTATTCTATAAAATATCGCTATTGTTAATGCAGAAGGACGTATGTAAAAATTGAGTTATACAGGAGGGCATACATAATAATTATTTCTTCACAATATATTAGTAAAATTTCATATTTTATTTCCCTTTTAATATTTCCCAGGCTATTTATTGCAGTTACAGACTACAAGATATCATCTTTAGCAGAAATAGATTAAAAAGTGAAAATTTTTACATGCGACTTTTTGCACTAATAATATCGGTATGTACTTCTAATACTTTCTAAAATGTTCAATATAAATTATTATTTCAAATTAGATCGTCGATGCAAATGCTATCTAATATAAAATATTTTCAATCCTGTACTCTAGCGATTAAAATTGTGATTCAATATTTGAAATGAGCAAACTCAAAATCTTCAAACATTCATAAAAGCAAATATTAGTGTGGAAATTAAAAATCCTCGTTGTTTGGGCTGGATCGAATATGGTATTAGAGTAGTGATTTTCAGATTCGATAGTTAAAGCTTGTATCGATAATATAAATTAAAAAATATTCGTCTCCTATATGTTTGTTAAACATACAACAAAAAATACGGTAATTTACCAATTATTGGAGAAAACATTTCTTATATTCACTTACACGACATTCATGCCGACTTCGTGGGATCTGAAAGGTAAAGATCTGTTGGAAAAAACTCGACTAGATTACAATATTTCATCTAGACTTAGAATAATAATAAAACATGGGTAGAAAATCAAATACGCTGGAACATTGCTAAACTTGTTCTATTTCGATTATTTTTTTATAATTTTGGGGAGAATCTTTCAATAGATTCAATATAAAAGTTACCTTAGAATGTACACTTTTAAAGTTAAGCCTAGCAAAAGTTTTCTTTCTTCGTAATTTTTTTTTTCATTTCTCTAAAAATTTCTCGGAAATTTACAATATATATGAAAAAGAAAAATGCTTTGCATAGAGGAAAGCAAGTTTCATCAAAATCGTTAGAGCCATACTGATACTGCAATGGAGAAAATCAGACAGCCCAATTACATCAATACCCAAAATTCTAAAAAAAAATATAAAAAAGCAACAAAATCGGTCCACCGGTTGCCAAGGTAATCATGGATCTATTCTTTTCTTTTCTAGACAGACAGAACGACGGCTCACAATTCGTTTTTCGTACTTTTGACTTGATTACAATTAAAATAGATTACCTAGCGCTAGGAACGTAAAACATATATTATTCGTTAATATAAAAAAAACATCTAAACAGGATGTTAAAAATATTGTTTTAAAAAAAAATAGATCACAAACAGTTAGCTGTATGATAAGAGTGAGGTTATTTTAGATAATTTTAAATATTTATGAAACAAACGTATTCCCCTCTTCTTCCTTTTATTTTTAGGACTGCTCTACTCCAAAGCAATGCTTCACAACGGATGTCAGTTTTTCCTGTTTATTTAAAAAGTTTTCTTCGGAGAGAAAATTCTGCTTAGCTTCCTTTAAAAAGAATAATAAGTTGTTCAAAATGAAATACTGAAGAAAAACAGTGCATTTTATTCAAAATTTATTTTTAATTCTCTGAAACAGTTATCCAGGCATTATGTTCACACAAGGGTATAATTTACCATAACAACCTTCTGAAACTGTAGATTTTTAATGAATTTTGGTATAATGATTCCTGATTGTCCCTTGCAGTAATGGTATAGGCTTTTTATTCGAATATATATTTATAGGTAGTGTTTAAGAAAATTTCAATTACAATAATTTACCTATACAATGATTAAACAAAATATATGATAATAAACCGAATATTCCACCCCAATAACAGTATATTTCGTGGTTCAGACCCCATTTTATCGAATTATTAACATCCTCCTGAAACTTCGTTAATATTTTCATCTCATCGTAACTTACAACTATTTTATTTACTTAACTCTTGCAATTGGGGCATTTTCAATTTGGAGGGGGGCAAACTTTGTCTATTTAATTAGCTACTAAAAACTCGTAAATACTCATTTGCTTTCTTCATGGATCTTAAGAAAATTTGATCAAGAAATCGAGAACAAAGGTGGCCTTAAAAAATATTGAACTGTTTGGAGTTACCAACACCCTCAAAATTTCCAAATAATGATCTTATATAGGATAAACGGTCCACTATTTTTATAGGCCACTTTTTTCCTCGATTTTGTGATCAATTACGTACGATTAAAGTAGAAAGGAAATGGTGTTTACAAGTTTTTAGTACCTAATTAAATATTTCGAGAATTTTCATAAATAAAATAGTTGTAGGTTACGATGAGGTGAAACTATTAACGAAGTTTCAGAAGGATGTTGATAATTCGATAAAAAGGGGTTTGTACCACGGATTACTAACTGTACCTGTAATAGAAATGATTTCAAAAGTCTACGTAATTGTAGTGGCGGTCCGCTGACAAATGATTGGTTGACAGTTTTCAGATCCAGAAAAAAATTAAATAAACGATTGAGTATCCATTATTTTATATGAAAAACATCAATAATTCTAAAAACAAATCATTAACTTAAAATTTGTTCTTAAAATATGTTCAGTAAATATGTATCCGATTACATCGCGGTATCTTTAATATAAAATGTCTGCTTTTCATAAACAATAAATACTCTATTCAGTGTAGCTTATCTTGTAATTAGCAAATATAATGCTTTTGTTCCCTCTTGATTATATCGATAGACTGTTGTAATATTGTCTAAAACTCCGGGCTGGATGTTTCGGAAATGGTGAAGATGATTTGGTTGGACGGCAAGATGCGCTGGTGATGTTAACGTGGGGAGGGGGGCATGTTTGTATATTGTAGTGCCTACTAAACCCTCTCCCAACGACCGCTCTTGTTTAAACGTAATCCCCATCGCTTCTATCTCGGGATAATATCCTATGAATAACACATTTCAACGAATTCCAGCTTCGATGTGTCAATGAATTCATTTATCCAAGTGTATTCCACACTTATAATCTATCGAATTGAATGTAAGACTTATTATATTGTCTCTCTATTAATATCCAAGATACATGTCAAATTAAACTGAGCCCGACCTATGGCTATGCAATTTGCAATGTAATATCCCATCCTCAACAAAAAATGCAGCCTAAAATCAGAAACAATCGTCCTAATTTACAAGCCAGTATTGAACAGTAACTGTTATAAATTGTGGGACGCAGTATCCTGTTCGAAACCAAAAAAATTACAAACTTTTCAAAATAAGATTTTGATGGAGCCTTAGACCCGGGACTGCTTTTCAAACTCCGTAAATTTCTATTCCCCTCCCCCCACATACTTTATCAATATTCGTTCCTACTTTACTGATAGACACTTGAAAATCGCAGTAATGCTTATTCATAGACCTTTTCTAAGTCTGCAGGTGTTCCTCAAGGTAGTTTCCTAGGTCCTATACTTTACACAGTTTAGAGCTGACATTCGAACTACGGATGGACATCGATATTCGATATTATAGAAATATCGATATTTTCCTTCTGATATTGAATATTTAACCATTGATAGTATCTACTTCGATATAGTCTCGTCGATATTTTAAAATCAAATTAAAACTATCGTTTTCGGAAAGCGCTGTGAATTATATATAAATCTGATCGTTAAATTAAAACTCTGGTGCGGCGCACGAATTACACAACTTTCAATCAGATTTATTTCAATCAGAACAGAGGATCATTCGAGATCCTCCTCAATCAGTAAACTCAATTAGCCCCAATTTGTTAGTTAGAACCTTTTCAAATCTAGGTCACGAATAAGTAAAGAAATCTATACCTTAAGTAAGGAAAATAAATTAGCACTTGGCTGAATGGAAGGCATAATTGGTTGAATGGAAATTTCTGGAAAAAACATGAGAATGACGAAGATGAATAGGAACTAGACAATTGATTTTAGGAGGGTAGAAGAATTGATAGTTCCAATAATCAATTTAAAGAAAAAAATAACAATAATAATAATATTTTTATACTTCCATGTGCTAGAGAACCAATATTCATATTGATATTCATTTTTCAAAAAGGTTTGTTGTATCGATGAAAACATCTACTATCGATATTTCAAGTCCGATATTTTGATGGTATCGATAGTTATAGGCGGATATAACTATCGATATTCCATCCCTGATATTAATACTGTTATCAACACCTTTGTCGAAGACATATATATATCAGTTAATAATGACCCACTGATCGCCTCCAAAACTCTTCAATCAAACTCCACATGCCTTCAAAACTGAGTGATTAAAATATATTGCATCAAATCCCCTTTACCCTTCGTCGCAAACCTATGACTTTCTGCCCTGTAGTATCCTTTACGAATACACCACTTATCCCTGTTGAACAAATCCGATACCTAGGACTACAGCTGGACAAACGCCTAACTTGGAACCCTCATACCAGACTGAAACGACAAGAAAACCCTCGACGTTCTGACAACTCCAACACTTACTATACAAATACCAAAGCTACTTACCAAGAAACACAGCCATCTAATCCCTCTCATTACCAATCCTTACAATCCAAAATTCTTCTTTTAATGCTATTTATTCTGTCACAAATAAAATCATCCAAAGCAACCTTAATGTTCTTTACGTTTCCGATTCGGTCTAATTCAAAAATATATCCTACCATGATAAACTTCAGAACTCTCTGAATCCCTCGTTTATAACCTTGCTTCCTTTTAGACCCCTGATTAATCTCCGAGGCGTCTGAAAAGAAGATGGCCTCCTGATCTCCTTATAATCGACTACGCCAAACGTCAGGTATCCTTAGAACTGTTATATTTATACCAAAATAGACGAATTATTTTTTCAGCCAAAAGTTCTTCCTTACAATTGACATAAATAATGAAAAGGAAACTCATTGAGGTTTATACATTACTATTCCTGTTCTACTAAACATACCTGAATGAGTGTTGTTGAGTAATTCAGAGAAAAGAGGTAATAAATTCATTAAATTAATTGTTTCTCTGATTCTAATTTTTGTAATATGGCACGTTCTTCCGCTCGGATTTTTCCAAATGTTGTGAGTTTGTTCGCAAGGATGTTATTTGTTTAATGTTTGTTTTAAATTTTAAAATAACCAGATTTATATATTTATATCAAATAATTAATGTTTCGTCACCAATATTAATCTACAGTTTATACCAAAAGAATTCAACAGTATTTTATTATTAAAAATTATCTATCAATAAATTATAATATGATATTGAATAGTATTATACCTCAGTTTAATTTAAATATAAAACTTGACGTTTTCAATTTCCAGTTTTCAATCAGCCAGTACGTTCATATCAAAAGACGGATCGTCATGCACGATAAGACCCGCCTGGTATATCTGATTTGAGTTGTAGCATCTGTGACCTAAAACCGGCCTTACCAAGCTCTTCCATTCTCTCGGCTTGGATATTGAGGCAGAGTTTTAGAGATTATCTCTTTCAGGAACAATATTACTGGCCTTATATTGATTGCAATAATTATTTTCATTATTTGTATGGGGAAATGATTAATTATTTATCATATCAGTATATCAATTTTTATATAGAATGATATTTTAGTTCTATAAATCAAGGACAAGGCACGAGGTGAAATGATTATTAAGATCACAAGGTGTTGACCAGTCTTATTAAAACTCTTATATATTATTTCTCAAATATATATCCCTTTTCCGATTTTGACGAATGAGGTATCAATAGAAAGGGAATATCACGTAGAGTGCGCGAATCGTAATTTTAATTACTAATTTTATACCTGGACTTAAATAAAAGTGAATGTAAATGTGGGAGGTTTCAAACTTGGGACTAGACTGGAAAGGACGCATAATTTTGGTAACCATCGGAAAGTTAACTGCATGAGTATTTGAAAGTTTACTCAATTCCCTACAAGAAGTAAAAAAAAATCATCGAAATCGGACTATGTGGTGCAAAGATATAGCGTTCTAAACATTTAGTATTAATTCTACTTTAAAGATTTTTTTCTTCATTTCAGTTTTGGATTATTCAAAAACTTTAAATCTGTTGTAGTAATGATTGTTTTCATCAAGTATACTTTAGTAGAATTTATTTTTTAATCTTTAAAATTTTTTAGAGTATATATTAATAATAAAATTCATAATATTGAGGATTCAACTTTTTTTTATCCTTATACATATACATTAATAAATGAATTAAAACATGCAATAAAAAGATAAGGATAAAATAAAGCTTTTTCCTCGATATTATAAATTTATTAATAAATTTTCTTATTTAACAGAAAATTATATAAAAGTATTTCTTAATCTACCCTATTTTTGTTTCTGCTCTTCATTCGGAATTTAAAATTTTGGGCAATGTCCCTTTTCTTTCTGAGACAGTATACATTGTGTCAATAAGTAATTATTCTAGCTAATTTCAAAACATTTGGTTTTGTAAAATTTGTTATATTGCTTTAAATATGGAAGGTTATATACTTTTTTTTTAACTTTTATTATGATATTTACAACTATATTAGAATGAATACATCAAGTAAATGTGTACATAGGAATATTATCACATGAAACACGCTTGTTGAGAAACTACCCATTGGTAGCACTCTTAATCATTTTAAAAATTTACTTGATTATTTTTAATGACAAAAGAAACCATTCCTTTTTTTTTTTTTTTCTGTTAATACAGACTGCTAGGTCAAAACGTACCTTCCAGAGAACTAAATTCAAAGTATTTAGCCTTCATCAGATAATTAAAAGCAATATTTAGAAGCTTTTGTAAACTTAAGAAAAAATATAATGTTATAATTATAAATTTAATGAAACAAGAAAGGGTTAACCTATGGATGGGTACATATTATTATCTTTATTAACTGATAATTTACTAAATGAAAGTATCAAACCTTTACATAGAAACATTACTGAATGGAACATACAAATATAAGGTTTTTGCGAAGTATTAGCACGGGTCAGCTAGTATAAAATATAATATTAAAAAAAAAAAAAAAAAACGAAAATCTTACAACGTAATATGCACTTAATGACCTTTTTAATAGCAATTGCAACCAATAAATAGTTGAAGAGGCGATGGTTGAAGATCGCAGTCGCGGGAGTACGAATTGGGTACTGAATGAGGACTGATGAAGGCCTCACTCTTTGGCCGAAACGTCGACTTAAAGAAAATAAATTTATTTTTGTGTACTTCCATGACTACAATCTCTAAACAACTTCTCGCAAATTTCTTACAACAGACAACAATTTTTCCACCACCATAATCCAACCTAATCAATCTATAAAATGTAAACAAATAATTTAAAAAATGTTTTAACTTGTTAGCTCTTGTTTCTATCACGTCTATCTGCTTTGTTATTTATCTGTCTCCCAAAACACAAAAGTGAAAATAAAAACTCAAGAAATTCTCTATCCAATCTTAAGGTAACGTATGATAAGGGAACGTTTTGATAGAATGAATTATGAGAATATTTTTAGTTTTATGTTAACCGAAGAAAAAACCTGCTTAATCATCTTGTATCATTTTAATCTCCAGATCTAAAAAAATCGGCTACAGATAATCTTTCGCGTTATCGTGTGACCTCAACTCCTCAATATTACATGACCTCTCTCACTCTTAAACAAATTTATCAAAGTAAAAAAACTCAATTAGTTAATCAGTCTCTAATTAGTCGTACATTAAGGTCGATAAATTTATTATATTTTTAAGGTGTTTACAGATTTAATAAAAGTCATTTTTTTATCGATATTCCTACAGCGCAACTTCTGGCATACGGTGTTTGTTCTAGGGTACAACCAAACCTATTCTAATCGGAGTGGGTAGGCCGAGATTCATTCCTCGGGTCCTCCACTAAATTAATTTTTACCCGCCCAGGCCGGATTCGAATCAGCGTCGTTAGACTCGAGAAAATTAAAGTTTATGCTTTAACACGCTCTGGATTTCAAAAATCTGAAAAAAATAAAGTTAGTTTTCTATATTTAAGGCTCTAAGACGAATCTTGTCGAGATTAATTGTAATTCCTGTCGAAAGCCTTCTAGGTGCCATTTAGAATCTTCTATTTTTAATTATTCATTTATAGAAATTTACAATTATAAAATGTAAAATGAACGAAGCGTAACGTAACACATAGACTAGCTAAAGCTCCGTTGTAACCCACACTTGATGAAATTGATACCATTTGGCCAAACCTCGGCCGTGACCGAGTTTTCTGGTTTGTTCATTTAGTCGCCGTAAATACTGAACAAATCGGGCAGTCGAGAACACGCGACTTGGTCCCGGTTTATTTTAGAGACCCACACTATCAGGTCCGGGTGATGAAAATGGCCTTCTACGTCTCTTTCTTCGTACCTCTCTTTTTGGGGCAACTGGAAAATGAAAATTATCTGACCCAGGTGGGAATCGAAAACACCGGGCGCTCTGGAACCCAAGTGCTCAATCTAGGGCTAAGTTGTGATAATGAAAAGTAGTGATAATGGAAAGTTCAATAAGTAAGGATAATTTTAGCGTAACAAATGAATTGAATGTGTAAGTTTTTCTAAAACAGTAAACAAAATTTCAAACATGAGGATTGCGTAGTTAACCGCAGATTCATAGGTAATCCCGTAGTTTTTGTTACAGAAATAGTTATTTTAGTCCGCGGTACAGACCCCTTTTTATCAAATTATTAACATCTGCCTGAAACTTCGTAAATAGCTTCATCTCATCATAACCTACAAATATTTTATTTACGAAAACTCTCGGAATTGGGGCGTTGTCAATCTGGAGATCGGCAAACTTTGTGTATTTAATTAGGTACTAAAAACTCGTAAATACCCACTTGATTTCCATTTGGACCGTAAGAAATATTTTCACAAAATCGAGAAAAAGGGTGGCCTACAAAAATATTGAGTAATTTGGTCTATTTAACCCAGTTAATTTGACATTTTGGGAGTATAGTTCACGCCAAACGGCTCAATATTTTTGAAGGTCACCTTTTTTCACGATTTTGTGCTCAAATTATTTTACGATCGAGTGGAAAGCAAATGGGCATTTACGAGTGTTTAGTACCTAATTAAATAGACAAAGTTTGCCGATCTCCAGATTGATAACTCTTTAATGGCAATGGTAATGGAAATAGTTCGAAGCATATTAAATTTCAGATTTCAGTATTGGTGCTTTAATGAATCAGTTATTGTAGAAACGGCACATTTGATATTTTTACTGTTTTCGTATTCATTAAAAATGGAGGCTTCTTTTAGTGCAAACTAAAAAAAGGTCCATTATCCATTTCTTGAAAAAAATCAATTCCGTACAATAAGCAATTAATTGCAGAAACAAAATAAGTTTAAAATTAAAAACAAAATTTTTGGACAACTTATGATACTTATATATAGAGACCAAATTTTGGTAAAATAAAAAACCGAGGAACATGCAATATAAAACTCAAAATGTGCAAATTCGTGCTGTAAAAAACGAAAAAGTGTAAAATTGAATACCTATCATGCAAAAATCACAGTTTTTATTTAATTTATAGTATTAATGCTTGTTTATTGTTATGTTAAGGGTTATAGCCTCTAAGTTGAAGTTGGGTATTACTTGTAGTAGCATGAGAAACATCTAATTCCAATTTAAAATGAAGGTCGATAAAGCTAATTCTGTATGAAAGAGAAGCAGTTTACAAAAAATTAATCGTACATTTAAAAAAAAAAAATGCATTTTTGAGTTGGGACTTTATTTTACAGCTGTAGATCAATTATTTTTTTTTTTAAAGTGGATTTTAAGTTATGCTTCTTATCTTTAATTAAAATCGATAGTCCCTCGCTGAATCCAGTGGTACAAAACACCTTATTTTCGGAAAACACTTCGCCCACCTCGGACATAAAGCTCAAATAGGGATCCTTTTATATGTATTTTCTTGATCGATCTGAATCGAATGAAACAAAAAGTAAATCGATAGCTTTATGCGTTTTGGTTATTATGACTGTATTATGATTAATATTTTTAAAAAATCCGAATAAAATGAAATTTAATAATTCAAAATTACTGGACAAAAATATTGAAAATCAGAAAAATTTAAAATTTGGCTTAAGAAATATTTAAATATATAGATTTATAATATGAAACTAAAAGTTTTAGCATAAATCTAATTTTGTCTTTAAAAATCGACATTCTTCTTTGAAGAATTGTCCTTATTTTAAAATTGCTAATTTTGTTGTGTTTTATGATGTTTTTACCAGATTAATCCCTAAAAGTTATTATTTAAAAAAAATACAGAGGTTTGAATTATTATTTTATTTGTTTTATTTTATTATTTATTTATTCTTCCGAATTTATTACATTTCCAAGCAAGTTGGATTGAGGACAAAAGCGACTGGGGAGGGGATAGTGGAAGGTTTTATATTTCTCAATTTTTTTAAAACCCAAACAGTTATTTAAGATTTGAGACTAAACACAAGACAAAACATTTACATAAATAGTTAATGAAATTTAAAACAAATACAATACCTTTTAGGCTAAGAAAATAAAATTTTAGTAAAAACATTTTTTTTAATTCGATACGCATTAGCCCGAGACAAAATTATTGAGTAATTTATTTTTTTTAATATCTGTTCAAATTTTCAAGAAAACAGCTTTTTGATGGATTAAATCATGAAAGATTTCTATTCACTACAGAATTAAAGGCCGTTTTTTTCTTTGAAGTTGCATTAGAAATCATTTATGGTTCATCATAACCTAACATAACACCTAACGAACTCATAATCTTCCACTTGAGTACGATTAATTGACTGTAACAGAGGTTCTTTTATACATATGAATGTGTAGTTTGTACTTTAATACAAACTGCCAAGAAAAAAGTAAATAAATAACGGTAATTAGGGTGAAAAGGTCATTGATTGAATTACACACCTAACAATTTCTAAACGTTACAGAAAATGTATACACAGAAAAATCACTTATACTCTTAAATAACAAAATATCAGCAAGAAATTTTTTTTACAGAAATTACCTTTTGATAGCTACTATCGAGTCATAAGTCCCATCGTGGATCTTAGTGGAGCTATTATTTTATTTTGCGTTTATACTTAAATCATGAAAACCAAAGAACTGTACCAAATTTAATTTTTTTTTAGACTTACTAGTCCATAACTATGACATTTCAAAGAAAAAAACATCGCTCTTATTCAGATCTAAAAATATTTATTCTATCATTAACGTTATTTTCTTTAAAATCACTGAAAGATACTCTTTAATCTGTATTTTTTTTAAGAGTTGAATCGAGGCAAACTCATGGAAACAGTTACTGGTCGATGTTCTAGGGATCTCAATGAAAGATAATGTAGCACAAAAATTTGGATTGGAATACTTATATTTTTAGGGGGGGTTTTCCGCCTTTGAACCACTGTGAATGAATGAATGAATGAATGAAAATAATTTTAATAACTGTACTGCGTTTTGTCAAATAACATTCACCTAAGCCGCAATAAAACCTTTGTTTACAAATAATGCTTTGATATTTGTTTGTTTGAAAACTGGAAAATAAATACACGCGTTTTGGAAATACAAATAACAGAACTGCGAGGATAAGTGGCTTTGTAAGTAAAGCTATATTAACTAGCGTTAAATTAAATTACTAAATATTTCACCTCCAATTAATTATTTATACTGGTGTGTGTACTTAGGTAGAAATTTTGTTACCTATTGCAACAAAATACGAGTCTAAAATATCTTTTGAACCCAGTAAGATAAAAAAAAATTTAAACCTATTTTCAATCTTATGCCGTCCATTTTGGATACTTCTGTTCTCAACTAAAAACCTAATATATAATCATTTACATACATAGCTGTGTACATGTTATATAGGAAATTTGGTTCAAATATTTTACTTTATACTGTTAAAATTGAAATTTAGCTCTTAAATAGTAGAATATGCAATATTGTGCAACAAAAAACAAAAATGTGCAATTAAACACAAATAGGCCAAAACGGGCAATTTTGTGCAAAATGAAATTTCAATATATATTCTACCGAGCGTGAAACGGTTAGATAGTCGGGTTTTAAGTTTTTACACTTAAGCAGACAAAATTTGCAATAACATAAAGACCCGGTCTCAACTTATATATAACAAAATATGATATGTTAAGAAAATTATATAAATAATCTAAAGATTAATTGTTTACACCATCTATATTTGATACATTTTTATCTTCTAATTTTTATAATTATATATACATTACTATATAGTTTATTTTTTTGCGTTGTTCTCAAAACTATAAAAATGTCAAATGTGTAGTTTCTCGAATTATAACTATCCAATATCTTTGCCAAACTATTTTTTATTTTGTCCAATTACCATGATTCGCAACTATAAAATTCAAACAAAACTGTAATGTTGGATGTGAATCAGTGGGCTCACAAATGAAAAATCTGATAAATCATACTAATAGAGTCTGAGGTTGTGCACATTTAACAAACATGAACTACTCTATTTGTAATAAAAGCTATAGGTTTTTATTAAAAGTATTGCCACGATTAAGTCATCTTTCTTCGGTCCGAATATTCTACGCAATACTTTATTTTCAAAACCTTAAGACGTTGCTCATCCCTTAACGTAAGCGGCCACGCTTCGCATCCATAGAGAACTGAAGATAAGATAATGGTTTTATAGATTCTTGTTTCAATGTTCCGGGACAAGAGGCGTGAGCTAAGTAGTTTTGACACAGAAAAATAACAAGCATTTCCCGCCTTCAGCCTAATCTCAATCAAGCATTTCCCCCCTCAGCTTAATCTCCTCTTCAGTTTCGGTTTTTTCCAGTTATCGTAGACCCTAGATACCTAAACTTCTCTACGTGTTCAAACATATTACCTTCTATATCGATATCACCGGCAATATTTCTGCCGTAAATAATAATTTTATTCTGGGACGAAGTCCCTTCAGAATAACAAAAAAGTACAGAAATTTTTTTTTTTTTGTTTTTTATTGAATAATATTACAATCTGTCTCAAGGACATTTATGATAGTGTTCACAGATCACATTCACACTCTATGTACAATAAATAAAATAAATTATACAGAAAAATAACATATATACAATAAATAAGAATAAAATAACCTAAAAATAAAAAAATAAAAAGAACACATACATACCTATATACAATATATACAATTTGGTGAGGGAACTCCAAACCAGACTTGTCTCTCCAAATGTGGAGGGAAAATCATGGCTCCAGGAGATCCCAGCACTTCTCTCTCAACCTCGTCACTGGGGCTAAACCCAGTGGAGATTGAGCAAGAGTGCTTAAGCCACATACACTCATGTCGTGAGTGGAGAATCTGGCCATTGCCAGAACTCCAATATTTACAAACTATAAAAGGTCACGGGGCCACTGCCGTTTTAACCTCCTTGGAGGATTATATGGGTGGGTGATACTGGATAGAGATTGTGCAAAGGGATTTGGATGATGGGTAAGGTTCTGGTGGAATTTGGAGAATTTTGATGGGATAAGGTCTAGGACAAATGGGATATTAAGGTCATGGTGTAGGGTTTTTTTGGTTACATAGAAGGGAGCATCGACTATTGTTCGAAGGACTTTGGATTGGAAGGATTGGATGCGTTTGATGTTAGAAAATTTTGCTGATCCCCACAGTTCAAGTCCGTAAGTCCAGATAGGTTTCAATATTGTCTTGTAGATCAGTAACTTGTTTTCAATAGAAAGTTTAGATTTCCTGTTTAGTAGCCGGTATAGTTGGCCATATCGTCGGTTTAGTTCCTGTCTTTTAAGTC
This sequence comes from Nezara viridula, assembly GCA_928085145.1. Lineage (NCBI taxonomy): Eukaryota > Metazoa > Arthropoda > Insecta > Hemiptera > Pentatomidae > Nezara > Nezara viridula. The sequence goes on along the minus strand of OV725077.1, from coordinate 390,804 downwards.
TAGTATGAGGGTTCCACGTTAGTACAGAAATTAAAAATTTGCATTTGGTCAGATAAAAACAATACTATCTATATACATATATAAGTATATAGATAGTATTGATTTAGGTCAAGCTGAGTATTAATAACCAGACCTTCGTTAGGAATTAATTCACTTCAATGTTAAGATCAGAAAATCCTCTCTGTACAGTGTGGTATGCACCAATGTTATAAGGTGGGCTAATACATTAATGTAGGAATACATTAATTTAAGATACATAGTATCCAATATATTACAAAGTGAACATAATATGTAATTTGTGAACCTTCATAATATGAGATCAGTTTTTTTTTAAATAAATAAGAATATATGCAATATTAAAACATTATAAACAAATTATGATTAGGTTCATTTATCAATCCTGAAAATAATTTTATATTTTGGTATGACAATTTTCAGTAATGGAAAATTGCAATACACCAACAAAAATAAAGACAACGCTCAGTCGAAATTTGAGATTTTATACTTCAAGATGCATTAAATCCACTAAAAACATTTTGTCCATCCTCCGACATTTTTTTTTTTATTTTTTGTTACCCTGTAACTGGCCATTTCAGATTTTTTATATAGTTTATATAAGTTTATAAATTAAAATAATAAAATCTTAAAAAATATATACCATTCCTAGCTCCTTTAGGAGGGACCCGATAACAAAACCATTTCAGGCCCGAAATAAATTCATTTTTGAAACCCTCTAAAAAATATAAAGATAATTTTTTTAATTAATAAAAATGATGTTCTCGTTTAATAAAACATTAATTTTTTGAAAAATGACAATGGAGTTTTTGACTGGTTTTTGAATTATATCAGTTTTATAATATAATATGTAAAAACTTACTTAGGCACAAATTCTAACATGCACAATAAACCAACTACATCACTGCACTATAACCAGAAATTAATCACAAAACAGAACACACTAAAAAATTAAACGAAAATTCACCATCTAATCGTTAAGACAAGTGCGATGGAGAGTTTGAATATAACTGACCAGATTAAGTAGAAAGGGGGGTGGTGTCGGAAATCTAATTAGGACACTATTTGCCGAACGGGTCGTACCTAATTCTCTGTCTTTCTCTTTCAATATATCTGTCTCTCTCTCTTATAACTTACTTATTAGTTTTTGTACTCTCTGTATGGAAAACATCAGCCATTTCTTGTACCGTCCTCTTCATAAGTACATTCAAAGACAAAGCTTTTTGAATATATAAAAACTAAAAGAATACCCAGTGATTGAAGCATTAAAATATTTTATTATAAATTATTTAAAAATTATCTTCAACGTATATATTCATTATAATTTGTATTTTTTTTAAATAGTTCTTCACCGATTGATTATGAATATTAATGTTTTCAATGCAATTGTAAATAAATTTTAAAATAAATTAATATAAGTAAGCAAAGGTGTTTCATTGGTAAAAATATATAACAATAATATTACTAAAAATATAATCTTGCAGATGAAATGGCCTTGTTCAGTCCCAAAGGTTCGAGGCTGATGCTCATTTTTCGTTGGTCCGCTTCGAGATAAATTTCTACCCACCCAGATCGCACTCTAACCCGTCCACATTTTTAGGGAACTACTAATCCGATTTTTTTTAGATTTAGTATCAAAGTCAGAGATCACATGAGAATTATCTTACCAACTCGACATTACCATCCGAATACTGGGGCGAACTAACGCTAGTGTTAGACATTGGGTTTGGGGAAAAAATAAAATTAACAATTTGGGACAAACCAATATCGTTTCCCCTTCATGCCCAGTAATTTTTAATTTAATAATCTCATTAATAACGCACTGATGTGAGATGATAGGGGAAGAAACGAAAAATATCTTTTTTATATTTAGAGCTGATTTGCCGGTATTTTTTGTTCAAGATTAAAGGTATGTACTGGGCAGAATTAGGTACTTCTAGTAAATTCTAAGACAGCTGAAATGTAGAGATGGTTGACCGTTGATATATAGCATTTCCAAGTCAATTTCAACCTTTTCCAAGTCAAATTCAACCTTTTCCAAATCAAATTAAACTTTTTCCAAGTCAAATTCAACCTTTTCCATTTCAAATTAAACCTTTTCCATTTCAAATTCAACCTTTTTTTATTTATTTAATTATCTTTAATTTTTCGATGCGTGGGTCTGTTATCGTATGAGTAGTTTTTTAAAATAACCTCCTTTTTAAGATTACGTGACTGCGTTTCGAATTATTTAAGTTTTTTTGACTTATTCGATATAAGGGTGTATTTTTATGTTTCCCGATCAGTAAATTTTTAAAATGACATCTATTTTATGTTTACGCCACTGTGTTTTGATTTATTTAAGTTTTTAGAATTTATCCAATATAAAGGTCTACTTTTTTGTTTCTGGAGCCGTAGATTTTGAAAACGACCTCCACTTTAAGATTAGGCCACCGCGTTTCGACTTATTTGAGTTTTTCGGATATTTTTCATATGAGGGTGTATTTTTATGTATCCGGAGCTGTAGATTTTGAAAATGACCTCCATTTTAAGATTAGGCCACCGCGTTTCGACTTATTTGAGTTTTTCGGATATTTTTCATATGAGGGTGTATTTTTATGTATCCAGAGCTGTAGATTTTGAAAATGACCTCCATTTTAAGATTAGGCCACCGCGTTTCGACTTATTTGAGTTTTTCGGATATTTTTCATATGAGGGTGTATTTTTATGTTTCCGGAGCTGTAGATTTTGAAAATGACCTCCATTTTATGATTACGCCACTGCGTTTTGACTTATTTAAGTTTTTCGAATTTATCCAATATTAAGGTCTACTTTTATGTTTCTTGAGCCGTAGATTTTGAAAATGACATCCATTTAATGATGACGCCATTGCATTTTGACTTATTTAAGTTTTTCGAATTTATCCAATTTAAAGGTCTACTTTTATGTTTTCGGAACCGTAGATTCTGAAAATGACCTCTATTTTATGATTACGCAACTGCGTTTCAACTTATTTAAATTTTTAGAATTTAACAAGTATAAAGGTCTAATTTTATGTTTTTGAAGCAGTAGATTTCCCCCATTTTGTAAATGACCCAATTTAAAGTTTATGCCACTGTTTTGGATTATAAAAGTTTTTTTTTTTACTTTTTCGGTATAAGGATCTACTTATATGTTATCCGAGACGTATTGATTTTTTTCTAATCTTTAATATTTAAATTTATCTAATATTTAAGCTCCATTTTATGATTAAGACGCTGCATCTTGATTAATTAGGCTTCATTTTGGATTTTTTCAATACAAAGTTTCATCAATATGTTTTCGAGTATGAATAAATAAATAAATATTATGAAGCTAAAGTAAAATTAACCACAGAATACAAACTAAAAAGCCGAAAAGCAACTGGTAATAAATTTAACCTTCCGTATTCAGATTTTTCAGCTAATTGTTCGAAATCTTATAATTTTGTGATAGGAGACCACAAAATTAAAAAAGATAACTAAAATTAAATTAAAAATGAGACAATACATATTTTATTTATTTTGATTAGATATTTTTATTTATTTATTGAAAAATAAATTAATCCTTCGTATTATGTTTTTTATTCGAAGGAAAAAGCAAAAACACTTAACAAAACCGAAACACAGTGGCTTAATCTTAAAATGTAAGTCGTTTTAAAAACTAAGGCTCCGGCATCATAAAAGTAAAGCTTTAAATTGGATAAATTCGAAAAACTTGAATAAGCCGAAATGCAGTGGCGTAATCTTAAAATGGAGGTCATTTTCAAAATCTACGACTCCGGAAACATAAGAATACACTCTTTTATGATAAAAATTCGAAACACTTAAAGAAATCGAAATGCGGTAGCCTAATCTTAAAATGGAGGTCGTTTTCAAAATCTACGGCTCCGAAAACATAAGAATACATCCTCATATGAAAAAAATCCGAAAAACTCAAAGAAATTGAAATGCGGTGGCCTAATCTTAAAATGGAGGTCGTTTTCAAAATCTACGGCTCCGGAAACATAAGAATACATCCTCATATGGAAAAAATTCGAAAAACTCAAATAAGTCGAAACGCGGTGGCCTAATCTTAAAATGGAGGTCATTTTCAAAATCTACAGATCCGGAAACATAAAAATACACCCTCATATGAAAAATATCCGAAAAACTCAAATAAGTCGAAACGCGGTGGCCTAATCTTAAAATGGAGGTCATTTTCAAAATCTACAGATCCGGAAACATAAAAATACACCCTCATATGAAAAATATCCGAAAAACTCAAATAAGTCGAAACGCGGTGGCCTAATCTTAAAATGAAGGTCGTTTTCAAAATCTACGGCTCCGGTAACATAAAAGTAGACCTTTATATTGGATAAATTCTAAAAACTTAAATAAGTCAAAACACAGTGGCGTAAACATAAAATGGATGTCATTTCCAAAATTTACTGATCGGGAAACATAAAAATACACCCACATATCGAATTTGTCAAAAAAACTTAAATGATTCGAAACGCAGTCACGTAATCTTAAAATGGAGGTTATTTTCAAAACTACGTACAGGACAGCATAATACTAGTCCCTAAGAAATCCGAATAGGTACAATAAATCGATATCCGTAAGTGAAAATTCTACTTAGGAGAGCATAATAATAGACTTTCATATTGGAGGGAGGGAGGGGATGGCCATTATTTAAAAAAAAAATATAAAATTTACAAAAACTTAAAACATTAATTTGAAATGAAAACGGTTGAATTTGAATTGGAAAAGGTTTAATTTGAAATGGAAATGGTTGAATTGACTTGGAAAAAGTTTAATTTGATTTGGAAAAGGTTGAATTTGACTTGGAAAAGGTTGAATTTGACTTGGAAATAATTGAATATCACATAGAAATATCACACTGAAAAAATCTAAAATGTTAAAATAACTGGATATGCAACTGCGTAATCAAATTTTTTTTTGTATTTTTTAAAAGCTATGCCGTCGATAATATAGTAAGTGGCCTTCATTTCGAAAAAAATCGAAAATTGACAAAAATTCTAAAGTTGAATTTGAAATGGAAAAGGTTGAATTTGACTTGGAAAAGGTTGAATTTGAAATGGAAAAGGTTTAATTTGACTTGGAAAAGGTTGAATTTGATTTGGAAAAGGTTGAAATTGACTTGGAAATGCTATAATATGAGAAGGAGTTAGTCGAGGGTGCGGTCAAATAAATAAAAAAATTAAAATATATAAATTATTTTAATTTTTGCCGACGTTTCGACCCACTTTGCAGGTCGTCTTCAGGGCGTAGGATGTGGCACTGCGGGAGGCAGTTTTTGGCCAGTGTTTCAACTGCCTCCCGCAGTGCCACATCCTACGCCCTTTTTTTTTTTTTTTTTTTTTTTTTTTTTTTTTTTTTTTTTTTTTTTTTTTTTTTTTTTTTTTTTTTTTTTTTTTTTGTTCTTCCCTACCTCGCCTTTTAGGCTATACGGGATTTTCCCTGGCCGGGGGGTGAGGGCGGGGAATTTAAAATCCCCTCCGGCACCGGGACGCGAACTCGTACTTTTTATGTCATCTCAAATCTCTGTTATCCGGTTGCCAGGCAACTAGCGTGCTGTTACACACGCTTTAGCCTACTCGGCCACCCCGCCCCTTACATCCTACGCCCTGAAGACGACCTGCAAAGTGGGTCGAAACGTCGGCAAAAATTAAAATAATTTATATATTTTAATTTTTTTATTTATTTGACCGCACCCTCGACTAACTCCTTCTCATATAAATTATTGTTGGTATATTCGAAATAAGCTCACGAAACTCTCAAACAGCAGTAAATAACTGAACTGGTATCATTAGTACTGAAATAAACTACATAGATACATATATACAGGATGTTTCAGGATTAAGTGGCCAAACTGAAAATAAGAATTAGTTACCTAAAACAAGAAAAAAAATTCCTATGAAGGTATGTCCGCAAATGCATTGCTTGGGAGATATCCACACTTGAAGACTTTCATTGTTATGAATTATTTACGTTATATTAAGTAAATGAAACTTATTTATTTGTTCCCACTACTTTATTAATTTTGTACTATCATCAAAATATTGTAATATGGTTGCAGGTCTTTCTTCATTTCGTAAAGGGGCTAACGTACCATCAGCACGTGGTATTATAGCAAATGTACCAGTTTCTCTAAGATTTTGAAATATGAAGCTATAGATAGACTTTTTTGGTAATCTTCTATTCGAAAATCGCCTGACATATTCACGATCATTGGGAATTGACCATTAGTATAAATGGAAGGCATAATGATGAGTACTCTGCTAAAGCCTTTTAAAAACTGATAAATGCTATTGAGAGTTCCCAATGCTAATTCCAAATAGTATCAATCTTTATGTTGGCAATAGTTTTCATACAGTCAGGAATAAAAGGCCATATCAGTATTCTATTTAATCCATCTCCTAAACAAAGCGTTTGCGGACATACCTTCACTTTGAACAACATTTAATATGAATGTTAATGTTTACATTTAATTAATGAAGTAATTAGAACAAATAAATAGGTTTTATTTATTACATGTAATGTGTATATTCATATAAATAATTCATAAAAACGAAAATCTTCAGGTGTGAATATCTCCTAAGCAAAGTGTATAACTTCTTTTTTGTTTTAAGATTCTTAGTTCATTTTTGTAGTTTGGTCAATTAACCCTGAAACATCCTGTATATATATATATATATATATATATATATATATATATATATATATATATATACCACATATATACAGACCAGAGATAGTACATCTCAAGTCAACACTATAAACTAATTTCGTTCCAAATTCAAGTAATTCGTTTAAATAATAAGACATACATTTGATATAACCAAGGGTCTGTTTTAGAATCTTCCCACAATGTTATATTAATAATAGAATAAAGTCGGTTTTCATAAATAAACATAGATGTTACGACGGTTCAAACAATTGCAAGAAATTTTGGTCCATTTCGCAAATCGTCCGAAAAAAAACAGATATACCCACGGGCGGATCTACGTGGGAGGCTTTGGGGCTGAAGCCCCCCTCCCCCAAAAAAATGGTGAAATATAAACATGTTTTATGTAAAAAAATATCTCTTAAAGTATTATTGTTCGTGAAAATTACATTTAAAAGGACTTTAGGAATCACTTAAACACCATTTTATATAGGTATTTAGTTCCTTTCTTTTTTTCCAAGTAATTATCGTTATTTTTATGAAAAAAAAGTTTTCGGGCCGAAGCCCCCCCTCCATAATTAAATCCTGGATCCGCTGGTGGAATACCCCATTGTTAACAAAGCGTTGAACTTTTAAATACAGTTTTCATACCTTGTCCAAGCTATCACCCCGGAAGTTATTGAGGATTTGCCATGCGGAAACGTTGAATTTAGAGTGAATACCATTACTTTTATTTATTTAATTTTTTTTACAAGTGTGTTCGAGTTACTATCAACCCAGTTTTTAATTAAAAAATATATAATTGTCTTTACTGACCAAATTACAAACATATAAGGAGTTTAATAGCTAATTTAAAAAATAAAATTTAATATTTTTTATTATTATATACATGTAATTTATATTTTTATATTTTATTATAATATGTCGTTATGAAATAAGTAATAAATTATACAATATCTAAACAATGTAATGTTTACAATACAAACCATAAGACTTCGATTTTAAACATTATATTGGTATCTACCGCGAATATGTGCGAAGAGCTTAACATAACAACAGCATCAAAAGCTATTATTTCTTCATGATTTATTTCAGTATAATTTCATATTTTATTTCTCTTTGTTGTTTTCTTATTTAGCAGACTACTTTTTTAGCAGTTGTAGACAACAACATATCACCTTTTAGCACAAAGAGAATATATTGTTGTTACACAAGACCTTTTGCACTAATAGGAGCGATGTGCTATTATACAAAGTTGATTTATCTTATTTTATAAATTTAAATAATAATTTGATTTTCTAATTTTTAGTTTCATCGAAAATAATAAAAAACTGAAAAGTTCATTTTTTTAATTTATTTTTTTCAGAAGTGTTAAGGAAAATATTATGACACACACATTTTATATTTAATTATTTGAAAATAATAATTTACTGGCAGGCCCAGTCTCCGTTTGGGGCCATCGGCTAGAGTCTGAAATGAGACTTCCTTATGAGGACATTTAAATCCTTGGAAACCGCTTTATATAAATATAGATGACGTCTCGGTCTTTCATGGTCAAATTCTGGAGGCTATTTATAGACACAATTTCCTACAAAAAAAGTCATTTCATCCATGGAAAATTAGTCCTAATTATTGACCTTACTAAATTTTATCACTGTTTTCTCAAAGAAGATTTTGTCTACTTTAAGATGGTGTTCTTATGAATTTAATTATCTTGAACAGTTTTTGAGCAAGTCCTTGTTATTCAATAAAAACCATTAGCACTTAAAAAAAAAAAATTGGTCTTAACTCATTTTCCGTTTATAATCGGTCCATCCATCAAATTAATTACCTTCGAAAGTTTGGCCATTAAGAATACACCCTATATATTATTACCATTTGATAAGAACCAACTCTAAAGGTATTCTCTTATTTTCCTTTTTTTCCTAGTACCATTATGGTTTACAAGTTGTGTATTGAAAACATAGTGGTTGACCGTTGTATATTTTAAAGGAAAGAGGTGGTCCGGAGTGGCGGTCATAAAGAGACTAAAATAGTGGAGGAACTATTTTATTAAAAGCCAACGTTTCGACCCGACTTTGCAGGTTTGCTTCAGGTCTAGAACGGACAAGACAAAGGATATAGAAAGTTGTCGAAGTTACATAATATTTAGATAAAATTATAAACAAGGAGAATAAATTTATTTAAATTATAAACAACAAATACATTGAAATATTAAGAACAATAAGCAATACAAACAGATTAAGCTAAGTAACAACTGAAGTAAATAGATGGTAACAATTGCTGTTGTATAATATATAATATGATATATGCAATTATGAATATACTCCTACAGATCTCAAGGAGTGATTGAAAGAAAAAGGAAAAAGAATATGACAATGGACAAGGGATGTGAAGAAAAATAAAAAAAATAAAAGAATAAGAATAGAGACTTGCATTCAGCAAGTAGTTTCAGTTAAAACGGGGAAAACTTGAGTAGAGCACCTTTGGGGAAATTTGCTAATCTGGTTGGGGGGTGTTGAGGGAGTAAGCATTAAACACAAAACAAAACCTGGAATATTACAATATCTGAAATTTGAAGATATTGACGGATACAAGAAAAAATAGGATATCTATGAACTAATAAATTATAAATATATACATATACATACATAATAGAATTAAGGAATTATGAATAGAAGTACAATGTGAATAAAAACGAAAGACCGTACATAGAAGTAAAATTTAAATATAAAAATAAGAGACCATACATTGCAGAACCGAACGTTGGCTTCAAATAAGATAGTTTTTCCACTATTTTAGTCTCTTTATGAGCGCCGCCTCGGACCTTTTACACGATTCATTTCGATGACCACTGACTAATGTACTATTTATAGTGATACGCAATTTAGTCGAATAACTTTGTCATGAAGAGGGGAGGTCTAAGTTGCATCAAGTGGTAGTAGAAGGTTTCTTTTATTTTCTTGTTTTGGATGTGACTAACATTCAAAATCCAAATTTTCAATCTCGACGGACTCTTGGATCACTTTGAATATCCCAAAAAGGCTAAATGTTCGAACTTTTATCCGTTTTGACCATGAAAGGGCTAGCTGTAGACAAAAAAATAACAATACATTTTTAAACTAGATAATATTTACTAAAATTTTAGACGAAAATAGGCTCGGGTAAACCTAATAGTTTTCGAACTACAGCTTTTCACAATTTGACCAATTATCAAAACTTGAATATTTTAAGTTATAATAATTTCTATATTTCAACATACGCAACACAATTATTTTTGAGACCTCGCAAACAGTACTAGAAAAACCGTAGAGAAAAGAAAACCGTTTCGATTTTGAGAATTTTAATTTGGAAAAATTAAAAAATCCATCAATTAGAAACCAATTCGAGCTAGATGTTAAGAATAGGTTTGAAGCTTTAGAGCTTCCTGACGAGGACCACGAGGATATTGACAAGTTATGGGTAGAGATCAGGGATAATATTAAAGCGGTCGGTAACTCGTGTCTAGGAAAAAAGGAAAATAAGAATAACAAACCGTGGTTTGATGAAGATTGCTTAAACATGTGCGAAAAAAGGAAAGCCGCTAAATTAAAAGCTCTAAATAATCCTAGCGAAGACAATCTGGAATACTTCCGAATCTCAAAGAACGAAACGACAAAATTGCTCAAAAATAAAAAAAGGGAGTATCTTAAAAATAAAATAATTAAAATAGAAACTAATAGAATCGAAAATAACGTAAGAGACATGTACAAAGGTATAAACAGATCACGTAAATATGTAGGGCCCGTAACGTCTGGAATTAGGGATGATAATAACAATATTCTGACCGATCCGGTTGACATATTGAATAAGTTTAAGGACCACTTTGACAATATTTTAAATACGGGAAATTATGATCTCTGTCCTCCTTCTGAGTACCAGAGTGCTGAACCGTTAATAGAAGGACCGAGTAAAGAGGAAGTTGAAGTAGCTATCGGTAAATTAAAATCATATAAAGCAGCGGGAATCGATAATATTCCTACTGAACTAATTAAGGCATGCGGGGAAGCTGGAGTTTCTAAAATACATCGGTTGGTTGAAAAGATCTGGGTGAACGAGAAATTACCTGAAGAATGGAAAGAATCTATTCTTATTCCGATTCACAAAAAGGGTCCGAGGACGGATTGTAATAACTATCGAGGAATTTCACTCCTTCCGGTATGTTATAAAATATTCACTTTAATCTTAACCAGTCGAATCACTGAATACGCCGAGGAAATTATCGGAGACTACCAATGCGGATTTAGACGGAATCGTTCGACTATTGATCAAATATTTTCTTTACGGCAAATATTAGAGAAAAAATTGGAGTATAACGGTATTGTTCACCAGCTGTATATAGATTTTAAAAAGGCTTACGATTCTATTGACCGCCAGAAACTGTATAATATTCTAATCGAGCAGGGAATTCCAAAAAAAACTAGTAAATCTAGTCAGGATGTGCTTGACGGAGACACTCAATAAAGTTAGAATCGGTAATAATTTGTCCGAAAAATTTGAGGTTCGTTCGGGCTTAAAACAGGGGGATTCTCTTTCGCCTGTCCTGTTCAATTTGGCATTAGAACATGCCATTAGGGAGGTAATGCGTACCGAGAAAGGGTTGTATCTGGGCGGGACAACATCCGTGCTGGGCTATGCTGATGATCTGGTACTGTTAAGCGAAGACGTTGAAACTATAAAACTAAATACGACAACGTTAATGAAAGCCGGTAAAGAACTAGGACTCGAAATAAACGTGGATAAAACAAAATATATGGTTAGCTGCAAAAATGGCGATACTACTGGTGATATCGATATAGATGGTAATATGTTTGAACAGGTAGATAAATTTAGGTATCTAGGTTCTACGATAACTAGAAAAAACGAAATTGAAGAAGAGATTAAAGTTAGACTGAAGGCGGGGAATGCTTGTTATTTTTCTGTGACAAAACTACTCTGTTCGCGCCTCTTGTCCCGAAACTTAAAAATTAGAATCTATAAAACAATTATCTTGCTACAGTTCTTTATGGATGCGAAACTTGGCCGCTTACATTAAGGGATGAACAGCGTCTTAAGGTTTTTGAAAATAAAGTATTGCGTAGAATATTCGGACCGAGGAAGGATGAGTTAACCGGAAAGTTCAGACGGTTACACAACGCCGAATTGCGTGAGCTATATCCGGGTAATATAATTGAGGTAATTTCATCGCGGTGAATCAAATGGGCTTGTAAAGTTGTTGGGCTTAGTAACGAGAGAATTCCTAAAAGGTTAGTATTTGCTGTGCCGAATGGTAAGCGTCGGAGGGGTAGACCGAAGCGAAGGTGGGAGGATTGCATTAAGGCTGATCTGAAGGAACTGGGTTTGGACGGCGAACGGTGGAGGGAGGTGTGTAACAAGCGATTGGTGGTGTCGGCATCGAACTTACGGGTTCGCTAAGCCTTATTATTATTTATTTATTATTTATTAACAAACAGTACTAAAAAAAAGTTATTAATAAAAGATTGATTCTGGGGAATTATCCGTATGCCCCCGGTGATTTGCTGCGTGTGTTTACTCGTATGCGTAACTATACTCGTATGAGATAATACATTATTAAATTTCCATAGCTGGTTCACTTCAATTTGTTAGCAGTTTAGCTTTAGTTATTTATATAGCTGATTAAAGAACTGCCTGGGTATACGATGGAGGTATCAGGAGTTCAGAACTTCCAAGATGGCTGTCAATTCTCCAGTGAACAAAGAAAAACATTGTCTTGGTAGGTTAATCAGGATTATTTCTACTCATACAGTGGCTTAATAATACAGTGCGGTCATATGGAGTCAATTTCTGATTGGTTGGCCATCTTGGATCGTCCCTTGCTATCTGCTTGCTCTTAATTCACCTCAAAACTGTTAAAATTTCATATTTTATTGGCAGTATTTTAGTTTAGAAGCTTAATTTTGTTGTTTAAGTGATATTTTTAGTTTATTAATAGATAGTTTTTATTGAATAGTTGTACGTTTCAGTGTTTAAAGTGATTTTGGTTTCATGTTCAGTGATAGGTTTCATCTTTACAGACTTATTTCGTTAGTGATATTTTATTTAAAAGTTTAATTGTGTTGTTTTAGTAATAAATTTAGTTTACTAATAGATAGTTTTTATGGAATAGTTGTAAACACTGTTTTGGTGTTTGATTTTATTATTTATTTTCGCATGATTTAAGTGATATGCTTCATTCAGATTTTTCAACTTCAATTCTATTTACCAAACCATTCTAGTAAATAGTTTGTTGCAATAATTACTTTTTAAATTGATATAACAAAGACAGACTATTCAAATATTAGTTTCCCGCCGATCCAATATGACCGTCCCATCCGTATGACCGCACTGTATTATTAAGCCACTGTACTACTCACTGTTTACAGCGCCATCTGTGCTGTTTATCATTTTTGGAATATTGGTGTACATAATATGTATCTTTCTACCATTTGTAAAAAAAAAATAGTTTAAATGTTCTATTTAGTATTTCTCCTAGGTATAATGGTTATCAATCACTTGGCCATCTTTTTTAGATTTGGTATGGATCTGTATTCACATTGATTGTCATATAAGTTTATATGTTTGTTTAAATTTTATCATTAATTGGACACGTTACTATTTGTGCAACAAGAGTATAATTTAATATCGTGTTAGTATTATTTAATATCAAATCGTTAAAAATATTCAACCACGCCATAGTCTCTAGAACTCTTCAGTGCACTTTTAAATATTGAAAATTAACTCAATTAATGACAATGAATGACTTACCCAAAATTCCACCAAATGTCAAAACTTATGACATTCAGCCAGAAGAAAGCTCCCAGAAAGGTGAATTGCACGAAGTAACCTAAAAATAAAAAACATACATTCTTTATAAGAAAGATTTAATTATTTCCAAATACTTCAAAAACTAAATTATCATCTATAAATAAAAATATTATATATATATATATATATATATTTTTTTTTTTTTTTTTTTTTGTGTGTTTATGTTTAGCAGAGTGGTTAGCGCTTTCCACATTCGAATCCTGGCTAGTGTTGCCCAAAATTGGTCTTGGTCTTGCACTTTGCAACACCGCCTCTCTGTTGCAAGACCAAGACCATGGCTGGTAAAAAAAAATCGATTTTTTGAATAAAAATTAAGGCAAAATAGTTAATAATACTTGACAATTTTGGTTACTAACTGAACTTACTATTTAAAGAACTAGTACAACCAATATACTTTTGCATTTAACTCTTCCCATTTTTCATTCAGACTTAGTTAGGTTTCTCTTATCTAAAAAATTACAGTAAGATCTCTGTAGTTATAAGCTAATAGGTAATTGCAAGACTGTTACGAGAGTCTTGCGCAAGACCAACACCTAGACCAAGACTGAGTTTGCAAGACCAAGACTAGTCTCAGTCTCGCATTTGGGCAACAACAATCCTGGCCCTACTTCTCACTACAGCGGGTAAACGCGGGAAGATAGACCATTACCCTCTTAATTAGGGGAAGCCTACAGGTTGCAAAATATTTGTAAGAACAAGCTAGAAAAAAAAAGTGTATGTAACTTGATTGAACTCATTGAAACTATTACAACCGCAGATGATAAGTAGATATATAACACCACGTTTTTAAATAACTATCCACTTACAAATAATATTTAACTGTTCATTTTACTTTTGGTGTCTTGAAATTTTTTTATTTGTTACACTAATGACCCTTAGTATGGCCGAAACGTTAAATTAATGCGTAATAATAAAAGGTTGGTAAAAAATGGCCTAATTTATTGTAACAAATAAAAAAAAGTATTTTTTTATTCTAAAATACTTCAAACAGCTCAGCCTCATGGTGAGTTTATTTTATTTCCAATAGAAACGTCGCTGAAGGAGATAAAAGGAAAACAACACGACAAAGAAGACAGTTCGCTTCCTCAGAGAAGACTGACCCACCGAATTAAAGAACAACAAGAGTGGGTCCCTATTTCCGGCCTCTCAGGAAATTGCAGCAGCTGAGCCGCTCGGCCAACCTCTTCCATACTTCCGGCCACTGCCAACTGTCTGCAAGCCGTCCTCTCTGTCTGGTGTCCTTCGTGAGTCTTTGTTATTGAAAATGTACCTGTTAATTGCAGGAAGAACATATCTGATCAGGTCTGTTTATTGAGTAGGAGTTTTTAATATTAATCTAAGACCCATAGGAAACATCTTAAAGTTTGCTTTGGGTCACTAAAACATAACGGACAGTCCCTCCTGAGGCGGCACAGGCCTTAGATGGTCGTATCCGTACCTCCTTAATCTCCTTCTTTATGATGATTAGTATCGATATGAGATTAAGAAACTATGGATGGAAGAGGATTGTACGGAAGATAGAAGAATGGAAACGAAAAAGACTGTAGAATAATGCACTAGCGGATTCAGGATTTAATTTTGCGGGGGGCTTCAGTCCGAAAGCTTTTTTTTAAAATAAAAATTACGATATTTACTTTGGAAAAAAGGAAAGAAACTATCTTGGATAAATGAAATGGTGTTTAAGTGATTCCTTAAGTCCTTTTAAATGTAATTACACGAACAATACTACTTTAAGAGATAATTTTTTAATATTTTTTTCCATAAAAACATGGTTATATTTTACCATTTTGGGGAGAGCCTTCAGCCCGAAAGCCTCCTCTTCCCTCCCCCTCCCCCCTCCCCCCGTAGCTCCGCCCGTGTAATTATGGAACTGGCGATGCGTGACAATGCAAACAAATAAAACCTCCCTACTATCGGTCCAAGAGTTACTTGTGGTCCTCCTAGACTACTCGGCCTGAGATGGTAAGAAGATCCATCTCGATGATATCGCAATTCGTAGGAGCCCGGTATCCTCCATGACGCCGCTCCGCTTTCCTCTATATATATACGTGTGTGTATGTTTGTGTGTGTGTGAAAATATCTAAAAAATAAATACAATTGCATATATATCGTACTTGTTTAGATTAAACACAGGGAAAAGAGTAGACAGCCTTCATAAAATTGATACAATTCTAGAACTTTTTCAGCTAAAAATGAACAATTTATAAAAGTGAAACATGTCTTTGATTTCTTAAATGTATACAAACTCAAATAAAAATAAAACGTTTTCCACAGTCCAACTAGTTTGTTGCAAAAATATGTTATGAATATCACCTGAAAATTGAGAGGTGATTGAATTATAAAATCCCAGAATATGTTGTTATATATTATTATCATTGAATATAAATGACAATTTAAATAAAAGTAACATTTAGGTATTAATAAAAAAATTACATACCTACTACTAGGTCATAGCCTACTACTAGGTCCAGCTAGTCGACTTCTGTTAATTGTTTTTAGTCTGAACATTTTATCAATTCGTGTAGCTTATTAATTATTGATTTTAATTTTATTTTCCTAAAAATTATTGGAGGGGAGGCGTTCTGTTAAGATATAATTTTGAATTATAGCCTCTTACAAAGAGGATGAAATGCTGAAAAATTTCCTCGCTTACAGCATGCAGGCCCGATTTATAGTTTTGAGATATTTTAAATCAAGTACGATTTACTCCATAAACTAAAGCAATGAAAGCGACTTAAGGAAGATCAGTGTGAAAATTTCGAAACCCTCTAATATTGCTAATCAAAAACTTTTTGCCATATTTTTGTAAAAAAATAATTTCTGTTAAAAGTTGAGGAAATAGTGAAGCTTGTGTGGTGCGGTAGTGTGACACTAAGATATGAACCCGTAATCTTACATTGCAAATTAAATAGCTGTAACCTCGTTAATAGTTGTCCGAAATGAATGATTTTTATACAGTTTTGTAGAGAATTTCATTACCTTTCAAAAAATTCTTCTGAAACGAAAAGATCCTAGTATAGGTAGGAAAGTAATAAATTAAAATGGAAAATAGAATAAGCTGTATAATCGCTAATACTGATTCGATTCTGATGATTTTTTGTTTTATTGATAATTTAATTACCCTTCAAAAGCTTTAACGTAAATTTTACCATATAACTTATCCAGTTAGGTCGAAAAACATTTTTCTTTTCTTTGTAACCTTTTTTCCTGAATTTTCACATAAATTTAGTCCGTTTGCGAAAATTTAAAGGACAATTCTTAAAACATTATTGGCAAATTGCATCAAAATCATTACAGCCGTTTTCGAGCTACAATCTATAGAAAAACATGTTTTTCATTTATTGCGCAGCAGTTATAGAGCATGGAGCATCCAATTTGTGCCACAGCCATCAGTAGTCAAAACCCTACAAAATCAAAAAAAGCAACATAATCGGTTTAATATTTTCCGAGAAAATCTTGGCATAGACAGACCAATGGCTAAAAATGTTTTTTTTTTTGGACTCAGGGAGTCTGAAACGTATAGATCCGTCGAAAACCGCATATCGGAAATTTTACCTAGTATAGGTAGGAAAGTAAAAAGATCTGAAAGGGATACATCTTAATACCACAAATTTGACGTTTTTAATAAATATATCTCAAATCGGATTCATGCATTATTTTATTATTTTAATCAATGCTGTTATAAAAATAAATCTCCTCGCAGAATTAGTCATCATGATCATAATATAGAAGACAATCGTATCTCAGAATTAGGAAGAAAATGGACGATGGGTAGATATAGTACAATTTTTTTATTTAACATTTTTCGTTTGTTGTTTATCACCGGATGTTTGCAAACAGCTCAAGCTGTGGAAGTGTTTGCAATAAGAAGATTTATTGGCTAGTTTTCCGATCAACAATATTGTTCGCAGAGGTTCAATATATTAGGACCTAAATACAGCAGCACAAACGTGACTCAAATCAAACAAAGAAAGTTCTCTAAAATATAGCACGATATGATAAAAAAAAAGAAATGTAAGAAAACACTTACGTTTTCAATATTGAAAATAAAATAAAGAATTTTTTAATTGAAATGAAAAAAAAGGATACATCTTAATACCATATCTACTGATAAACTGTGTCTGCAAAACTAAAATATCATTTATGAGATATAATATAATATAACTTTGTTGATATAAGCATTATTGCTATCAATAATTGCCAGCTTATCAAGCAATGCCCCAAGATAGTTGAAACGATTTATAAACATTATTTTATTTACTGTCTTGACAGCAGGGATGCAAGGAAGGGCTTACTGGGCCCTCAAAATATTTGAGTGGGGCACATTTTTATGGGGTTGTGGACATCTAAGGGGAGGGACACATATTTGAGGGGAAGGACACATCTTACGGGGAAATTATGATTTTGTAAGATTTCAATTGAAGAGAACTTTCTGATCAAGGAACAAAGGAAAAAACTAAACTACATTTTTGAAAACTTATTTATTTATTTTTTGTATGCCTCCACCCGCTAGGGTCAGTGAAAACTTCTTAGGCGCGTTTAGCACATTTTTGAAGAGAATGAAATAGTTTGATCCGTCAGATTTTGTTCGGCATTAACGCTCGAATAAACTCGGCTAATTAAAATATTTTTACATATGGATTAAAATATCTCAAAAACTATAAATCGGGCCTGCATACTGTAAGCGAGGAAATTTTTCAGCATTTCATCCTCTTTGTAAAAGGCTATAATTCCAAATTGTATATTAACGCGACGCCGTGTGAGGGAGGCGAAAAGGAAAAAATAGTGTAGGAAAGAAAATGATAAGGTTAGTTGAAAATATTAAAATATTTCACATACTGAAGATGGGATCTGTATACTGTAAACGAGGGGAATGTTCATCATTTCATCTTATTTGTAACGAGATATTATTTATAATTTATATTTCATATTATTAATCTGGACCTGTTTATGTTTTCACTTATATCGTGTGGTATAAAGCACACGTCTTAGTTTTCCTAATTTTACTTTATTACCACCATATTTAAGAAGAGGAGAACCAATAAATATAGGGACCTAGATTGCAGGATGGCGATCGGGCGTACACTGGGAGTGCCAGGCGTGGACATAAAAGTACTGCCGCTCACAATAACTTGGAGAGGAATATGGTGCCGAAGATCTTTCCAAGACATGGATATGTTGGGCATTCCCAAGAGAACGATGAACGCTATTACAATAAGAGTCCTCAAAGGGTCCCACATGAATTACAGTAATTGGTTCAGGCTGCTTCCTCGTTTATGGCGTGATACTCAGTGATTATATCGATGCCATAATTTACGTTTTTACGTTTGTTTGTTGTTGTTTTTTTTTTAATTTTTTTTAAATTTTATTTATCTATTTATTTATTTCATTTTTATTTGTTTAATTTTATTTATTTATTTGTTTTTTTTTTTATTTACTTATGTATAATAGTATTACTTTCTTATAACTTATATTGCGGAGGGATTGCTACCTCCGTAGTTTTTTTATATTGCCTTTATATATAGTGTGTGTTTTATGTATGTATATGAATGTATGTATATTTTTCTTTTATAGTTTTATCGACGCAGCTGCTTTTTGTATGTAAATGCAATGCTCAGTATATTATAACTTAATATTAGTATGTTTACATTTTTTTTTTTTTATATATGATTCTTGGATTCCAATATCCAAGATAAAACGTTACGATGGTGAAGGTAGCACCAAATGGAATTGGAAATTGAGAAAGATCCTGGAGTTTTGTTATTTTGAAAAATTTGTTAACCATGTATGAACTACCAAATAAATAAATAATCGAAAAATAAAAATAATTGTAAGTTGAAATTACCTTATTTTCTTTACTCTCCGATTTTATTTTTAATATATTTACAAATATATGTATTGTTTGTACATATTTAGTAAATATCACTGGAAGGTAAGGTAAAAATCTGGTGAGCAACAGACAATTTTCAATCATCCTGCTTTGAGTCAGAGATGGGCAAATGCTACTCTAACTATCTGGAACCAAGTATTTTACTCAAATTGAATCACTATCTGGAATTCAATCACTACTTCAGTTAATCGTTTGACATCAACTGACGTAGTAATTAAATTCTTTGGTACTCAAAAAAGGCCAGTATTTGAGTCAAATGCTCAGTACTCAGAGAAGCATTTGCCCATCTCTGTTTTGAGTAGACATTAATTTGAATCAAACTGGAAAAAAAAAACACTACAGAAATTGGAAACTCGTTCTTCTTCGGAAAAAAATGTTCTTCGATATCTACTTAAACCCCTCGGTATATTGACATTTAAGTTGAAATCTACACACCTTAACGAAACTCAAGACTCTTTCGGATGTTGGCACGCACCGAAGCCTGGAACGAAATCCATATGCCAGGAGGTTCAGTGTACAGTGAGGGCAACCGAATACTACACCAAGTTTAAAAATCCGGTGCGCGCAACACACAACTTTCACTTACCGCTCAACTTTGAATAAAAATTATTTTCTCGTCTTGTTGGGCTATTATAAAATGTTTTAATTGCATTTCTGACTTATCTAAAGCTAAAAGCTTATAGTTAACAAATCATACATATCATAAATAACAAAAGGCCTATTTATTATATCACCGGTTGATTATATATTTTACAATTCGTTGATTATAGATTGTGTGACTATTAGTTAGTAAACTGTTATTTTCCATTGCAAAGTTTACTAAAATGGAATTAAGGATTTGCTTTGTCTGTTATAGACATCAAAAAGTCGTCCCACTAATTGTTAGTGGATGCTGTTGGAATATCACAAAGGAAAAATTCATTAAACTGTACATTAATTTAATTTTCTAAACGGTTACATGATAATTTATGGAATAAACGAACGATAGATAACTAATTATTTAAATATAATAACAGATCTAGATTTATTAAACTACAGTAAATATATTTAAGGTTTAAAAATATCCAGGAAATATTTTTATATTTCACTTCTTCTTTCGCACAAGTAAAATGAAATCGGTGGATTTAAAATAATATTTTCAAACTTAACAAAATTTAAAATTTTACATTTAGTAAGTTTCGTTTAATTCCCTTTGAAAACATGTGATTTTCGTTAAATAATATTAGTTTTAACAAATTATTATTTATAATTGTTCGTCTCTCTTCATTACCTTCCTCGATATTCTAAACTAGATATTGTTTTTCCTAAAATTCTCGGCATACCAACGATATATTATACGTATATCTTCTGACTAGTATTTCCGGAGATTCCTTTTTGACCTGAATCAACATTTTCCCCTTTTTCTCCATTTTCAAATTATCAAATTTTTTAATACTTTATATTTAGCCATTTTTTATACTTACTGTCAATAAAAGAGAATAAGCTTCTAAAAATAAACCAAATTAATGGCCCTTTGGGGGAAGATGTATATGAACATTGGGCATGGAAGCTATGCAAAGTGATATCAATAGGGATAAGACCTAGCTAATGTTAAAAAGAACCTAATAATGCACTGATATATAGAATTTAATTAAAATCATTAGAGCCGTTTTCGAGAAAAGCATGAAAATGTTTTACATCGATGATATAAAGTGCCACCTCCGGTTAGCCGATTTTGATGAAAATGTTGCTGTAATATCTGAGGCATATACAAATCTTAAACACACAGACCATTTTTCGGGACTTGATTATTTGGACTTAGGGGACCTCAAAACGTGTATTTTCGTTGAAAACTCAGATTCGAAAATTTTCATGATCGCAATAGTTTCTCTTACTATACATAACATATGTAGATAAACGAAAGTAAAAATAGGTTGATATTAGTTTTGCTAACAAACTATCAAGTGGTTTAAGAAGATATCGAAGTGAATTTCCTTAGGGTGGTCAGGATTTACCGATTTATGTAGTCGGTTTTTTTTTAATTCAAAATTTTTTTTTATTTTGATATTATTTTCCTACAACATTGCTACTTTATATTTAACACTTATGATCAATATCTTACATATAATATTATATCAAACCAATACGAATGTGAGAATACTTAAAATATAATTAAATATTTTTCATTATTTTTAGCTCATATTGTTTCAAAAGATTCGTGAGTTCTCACTCACTCAATCAGTCTTTACATAACTTTTAACCGACAAATTTCGAACATTTTTTTTAATAATTTGTCAGTGTCTTGAGCCCAATTTTTTTCAAAGCACTAATCTCAATGGAAAATTTAGATCATTACACATAAGTATCGGTCCAGCTAGTCATTCAAAAAATCGTTACATAGCGAATTGATTAAACACATTTTATTGAATAACGTGCCAGCATTTTTAGATGAAATTGTTTCAAAACACTCATGAGATCTCACGGAATAAATTAAGCCATCGAATTTAAAAATACATATATTAAAAATAGTTCCAGCAGTAAGCTCAAAATATCGTTACATACCATTTAACACATTGATTAAACACATCTGATTCAATCACTGTATTTTTATTGGTAATTGTTTCAAAATATCAGATGATCCCACCGAAAAATTTGAACAGTCAAATATAAAAATTAATCAAGCCGTTTGCTTCAAAAATCTTTACATAGATTTAACCGGACGACCCAAACACATAACTCTTGTGTCGCTTAGCTTAGTCAGGTAATAATTCTCTTCCGGTGTATATTTATTCATTTTAATTATTTGTAACAATACGAGTCGGTTTTTTGAGAAGACTATTTTGAAAATTCGACGTTTATTTCATCAAAGAGGGTAATATATGATTGATGTTAAAGGCTATTTAATTTAATTAAGAAGTTGGCTCAAAATCGATAGAGCTATTTCTTAGAACATTGTAAAAATTTGTAAAATTAATTATGTATAGTGCCACTGCCGCTAAATAAGTTTTAACTTACAAGTTGTAACATGACAGACAAATATCTAAATTAAATGCAAATTTTTTGAAATCCTCGGGCACATTTGCATACACAGCCTAGATCGTACGTATTCAGAGAACACTCAGGATTTTTTTTTTTTTTACAACTATTGATAATCAGCAGATGTGCTGGCACAGTCATGAGAAAAAATAAAATAAAAAATAAATAAATATATAAAAAGGCTTTATAGGCATGAGGAAAAGCAATGCCCAGCGGCATCCCTTTCATGGCTTTTACTTACATACAATTACATAAGTAGATCCCTCATCCAGACCCTTTTCAGTCGTCTTCTGGAGTTCTCCGGCATAATAGTCGAGGCCATTTCTTAATTAGCTGGTTGGAGTGTCCATGTAATTTATTATGGAATCGTTAGTAGTAAGTTCCTATGTGTTCGTTGATCGTTGGCATGTGTAAGTCAGTGTGTAAAGTGTTATTGTTCACGTACCAGGTGCTTGAGTGATTGGTCATAGAATCTTAGACTGAAAAGTTTGAGTCGTTTTATGTGTGATGGTTTTGCAATTCCATATATTTGTAGTCCATAAGAACAGAGAGGTTTTAATAGGTATGTATAAATATTTCATTTCTGCTTTTAATTTAGAATGTCGTCTTAATAATGAGTGCAATAGTTTTAATCTGTGATTTAATGGTGCACGTTTTTTCTTTACATGTGGACCCCATGTCATTCTTCTGTCAAACGTCAGGCCTAGATATTGTACTCTGTCTGTTTGTGGAATCGGTATGTTGTCTAAGTATACAGCAGGGCATGTTTCTAGTTCCTCGGGAAATATGAAATTTATAACGATCGCGATTGTTCACCCTAATATGTTAACGGTTAACAAGTAAGTTAAAGTAAAAATAAAATAAAATCTTTAATTCAAAGATTTGAAGGGTAAAATTTCTTTGTTTTCCTTCCTTAAGTATTTTTTTTTAAATGAAAAATCAACAAAAACGCACCGGTTTTTTTTTTTTCAAATACGTCACAATCGCGAGTGTTGCCCCGCCTGGAATCTCAATGATACTGGCTAAATTACACGAGATGGGATAAAGAAATGGCGGCGGTGTGTGGCCAATTTCCTCTTTTAAATTGGAGATGTGATCTGGTCGGATCGGGAGGTTTGAAAGGCCAATTGTGCCGTCGGTCCTGCAGATTGAAAAAAAATACTTTGCACCAGCACCACAGTATCCTCCACATCCAATGTTACATGTTCAGAAAAATTAAAAAAAAATAAATATGAATTTCTCACAATTGTATGCCTGTTGAGTGGATTTTTGATCACAAACCACAACAAAATTATTTGGCATCTCGCAAGCCAACCAGTTCAAGTGTAATCAGCACACTTCTTCACTTATGTTTTACATTTCGTTGAATTTTCAATTACTTATCAGCTCCTACAGTTATTTCTGCCGTCTTCCTTATCAACGAAAACAATATTCATCGTCAATATTTTCAATAATATGCACTCGTTGAAATGAGTAGTGATTCAAATTCATATTGCTGTAAAATGTCCTCGCACTTTTTTACTTTCACTTACCTATATACGTAATATATATTAAGTGCAAGTAATGTGATCGTGAAAATTTTTGAATCTGAGTTTTCAACGAAAATAGGCGTTTTGAGGTCTCCTGAGTTCAAATAACCAAGTGTCGTAAAATGGTCTGTTTGTCTGTCTGTGTGTGTGTGTTAACAGTCTAGCTCATAAACGAAAAGTAGTACGAAATTAATTATATTATATATTTCAGGTTTGTATATGGGCCGGATGTGACAGCAACTTTTTCGTTAAAACCGGCTAACCGGAAGTGACACTTTATATGAATGAGTCCAAATAATCAAGTCCCGAAAAATGGTCTGTGTGTTTGTGTGTATGTGAACACTCTAGCTCAAAACCGAAAATCGTACGAAACTGATGTTACATATTTAAGATAGATATATGACTTAGATGTCCTGGCAACTTTTTCCTTAAAATCGGCTAACCGATAGTACCTTTAATATGGTTTATTTTAAATGAGCAACTATCTCTCATTATTAAAAGTTACGAAAAAATGTGCTAAATATAACTTTTGAAAGTATTTGATAATTGAATAAAGGAGAAAAAAATAAAAATGCTTATTCAGGTCGTAAATGAATCTTTTTTTTTTTTTAAACTTTTATTATGATATTTACAACTGTATTAGTATGAATACATCTAGTAAATTTGTACAGAGAAATATTATTACATGAAACACGCTTGTAAATGAATCTCCGGAAATACAATTCAGAAGATATACTTATAATATATTATTGGTAAGCGGAGAGTTTTAGAAAAAAAAACAAAAACAATATCTAATGTAGAAGGTAACGGAGAGCGGGAAAAAATATAAATATATAAATAACAATTTTTGAAAACTGATAATACTTAACGTAAATGACATGTTTTCAAGGAAATTAGATGAAATTTACTAACTAACTAAATGTGTACTTTAAAAAATATTTTTCGTCGTAAACCGACGACTTCCTGTCCTACAGTTTCCTTTAACAATACTCCACTTATCCCTGTTGAGCAAATCCTATACCTAGGACTCCATCTGGACAAACGACTAACTTGGAATCCTCATACCAGACTGAAACGACAAGAAACAGCTCGACGTTTTCGGCTACTCCAACACTTACTAGATAAACGCTCTAAACTTCCCATTAATTACAAAAGACTCATATACTTGAATATAATAAGACCTATTTGGACTTACGGAGTTGAGCTATGGGGCTCCACTAAACCATCGAATTCCTCTCGCATCCAATCCTTACAATCCAAAATCCTTCGTAAAATCCTCAATGGTCCTTACCTTGTCACTAATAAAATTATCCATAAAGATCTTAATGTTCCTTATGTTTCAGATCTGGTCCAATCCAGATACCTATCCTTCCATAATAAACTTCAGAATCATCCCAACCCTTTCGTTTCTAACCTTGCTTCCTCTTCAATTCCTGATAACCCTCCGAGGCGTCTGAAAAGAAGATGGCCCCGTGATCTCCTAATGTAGTCATATCATTAGAGTGCTACCATTGGGTAGTTACTCAGCAAGTGTATTCATGACAATATATCTATTACGTCCAAATTTACTTGATGCATTTATGTAATACAGTTGTAAATGTCATAAAGAAATAAAAAAAAAAATAAAAAGTATTTTTACTTTTGTAGAAAGCATTTAAAATCCACCTAATCAAGGCAATGACATTGTTAAAAAAACTATTTCATTGTACTTGTGAGAAAGAAGAAATAAAATATAAAATTATTTCATGAATGTATAAAGCATATGTTTATAACCTTAAATAGATTTACTGTAGTTTAATAATTCTAGATATGGTATTATATTTAAATAATTAGGTATCAACGTTTATTCCGAAAAACTGTCATGAACTTTTTAGAAAATTATATTAGTGAATAATTTGATGAATTTTCCCTTTGTGAAATCTCAACATTATCACATCTTCCTCTAAAGTACCTTTAATTTGGTTCATTATAAATAATAACTATTTATCATTGTTAGGAGTTATCGAAAAATGCTAAATATAACTTTTGGAAGAATTTGAAAATTAAATAAAGGAAAAAATAAATAAAAATACTTATACAGGTCGAAAATGAATCTCCGGAAATACTGGTCAGAAGTTAAACGTACATATATATATATATATATATATATATATATATATATATATATATATATATATATATATATATGTATATATATATATCGTTGGTAAGCGGAGAATTTTAGAAAAACAATAACTAATAAAGGAAGTTGTAGAAGGTAACGGGAGAGTGGCGAAAAAAATATAAATAATAATATGTTTTCAAGAAAATTAAATGAAATTTTCTTACTAAACGTAAACTTTTAATTTCTTTTTAAAGTTTGAAAAAGTATTTAAAACCAACGGATTTAAAGCAATAACATTGTTTCAGGTACTATTTTATTGTACTTGTGTGAAAGAAGAAGTGAAATATAAAAATATTTCTTAAATACGTTTATAACCTTAAATATATTTACTGTAGTGTAATAACTGTAGATTTGATATTATATTTAAATATTTAGGTATCTATCATCAGGTACAATCGATTTATAGGTTAAATATTCTGATATACTTTCAAATCTCTATAGGCATATATGAGCCTTTCGGTTGACAGATTGACTAACTCAAATTTCAACATTCTTTATTATTAATTTTAGTCATATTTCTAATGGCAAAATTTATACATTTATTTAGTTTTTTAAAGTTAAAAACTTAAGTTGTGTGGTTTATAAAAGCAGATGGAGGAACTAGATTTTGATTGCCTACCGTCGATATAATAAATAGAAATTTGTAATTGTAATGGTCTTAATGATTTGTTATCTGTAAGATCTAAGCTTTAGCTCTGTTTAAAATATGCTACAAAAATTTTATAATAATAATAATTTCTATCCAAAGTAGAGCGGTAAGTGAAAGTTGTGTGTTGCGCGCACCAGGTTTTTCTGGTTGGGGTTGAAAAGCGTGCGGAACAATACTTCTTTCTTTTCTTAGTTCATCAATTCCTGTCAGCTATATTCCTAGGCAACCTTTCTACCATATAAATATTTCTTTAATCTTTCAAGAATAAGAATCGAGTTATGAATAAGCAAACAAGAAAAGAAGAAGAAAATGAAAAGAAGGGGGTTTCATATAATTATACAGCGGTTATCAAAAGATATGAAAGAATCCGATAAAGAGCTGAAGGAATTGGTCGGGTATTACAGGAGCGGAATGCTAATTTTATTTATTTTTAGCAACTTCGAAGGAAAATATTTTCGAGAAGGGAAGGGGATGATTTGAATTCAAAAGGTCTCCTCTCTTGTTCAACTTGAATTTCCCTCGGCGCCAATTCTAAAAGTTACTAAATGGGCGCACGGCATTTACACAACATTAGCGCTACTTTCTTCCTACCATTAATAACTGCTAAATGTTATTCAGAAAAAAAATAATTTAAAAAAGTTCATTAATTTATACTAGTTTAAAGATGAACTAGAAATTATTAATTACTATAATACAGTATCATGATTTCCCTAGAAAATATTGGGTTGGCAAATGGTCCTTTCGGTTTTTCCATATATTTTTATCTCACTATGATACTCTTCTTATCTGATGAATTAATCCCTAAGGTGAGTTGTTTCTCCTGTTTTTAATATGTCAACAACTATATCTGTTAACTATTTGTGTTTTTATCTGTTAGTTGTGTTTGCTATTGCACTGTGAATATGGAAGAAAATATCATTCACTATCTGTATATTTTTTTGTATTATTTTAAAAAAGATAAAAGTGCTGTAGAAGCTCATAAAATAATTTGCATTGTTTATCGGGATGATATGTTAACCGAAAGGACCTGTAAAAATTGGTTTGCCAAATTTCATTCAGGAAATTTTGACATCAATGATGCTCAACGGTATGGTCGCCCGCATGAAATTGAAACGAGCAATGTTAAGGCCATTGTTGATCAAAATCCTACCAATCAGTGAGAGAGCTTCTTATGGCCCTAAATGTATCGCACAGAAGCGTAGAAAACCATTTGTACAAGCTCGGCTATGTGTCCAGAGTTAATGTTTGGGACCCCCGCATGATTTTTTGTCAAAAATCACAAAACATGTTATAACTTCAATACGACTTCAGCTATCTAAAAGAAATTTAGCAGGAATTTAGGCCCACAAATACTAAAAAAAAATGACATAAATAGGACTTTCGTAAACAAACTACAAATAGAGATAAAAAATAAAAACCTATAAGGAGTTTTTGTTTATTTATTCCTTCTGCAGGCATTAAATAAAAAAAAACATGCATACGGCATTGAAGAGCAATTATTCAGCTTTCCAATAGATAAAGTAACATCGAATTCGGAAAACATCCTGAAGATTTATGAATGATCGGAAGGATGTTGTGTTCCACCAAGACAACGCTGCGCCCCACACCTCATAGGTCACTCGCAGTAAATTATTGAGCCTTGGATGCGATCTTTTGCCCCACCCTCCTTATTCATGAGACCTTCCTCCAAATGACTACCACTTCTTCCGGTCTCTGCAGAACTCCAGAATGGAAAGAAATTCCAAAATAAAGAGGACATCAAAAACCACTTTGGATCAGTTTTTTAACGATAAACTCCAGATATTCTATGAATATGGCACTATGCAGTTAGAGGAAAGATGAGAAAAAGTCAATACATTGTAGGTTAAATAAAATTTATATCTATAATACATTAAGTTTTATTTCACTCTGAAAACCCGAAAAAACTTATTTGCCAATCCAATATAATAATCTGGTTTCAAATGTCGCTTCAACGATTACATTAAACAACTGAGTTGGTTTAGTATCCGACTTAATAAAATTGTACATTTTCATTAAAAGAATATGACTGTTTTGTTCAAAAAACATTTGATCCATCGACATGAATCTGTTTTTATTATCATTCCGATAATCACTTTTTCAAATTTTATTTTTTAACACTTTATCTATTTATCGGCTAAAGCTGCCCTTGGCCCTCTCAACTGCCCTTTCACAATCATCTCGGTCAGCAGCTGTTGGGTATGTCAGCCGGATACTCCCGCCATCACCAAGTCCTCAGCCACGGAGTCCTTCCACCTTCCCTTCGGCCTTCCACGTGGCCTGACTCCATCCGGGGTTCCATAATATAATTTCCTCCCTGCTCTATCTTCATCCATTCTGATAATGTGTCCCAGCCATTTCAAGCGTTGAATTCGCACGAAATGAGAAGCTCCAAGATCGTCGAATAAGTCGTAGATCTCTTTGTTCTTTCTTTACCGCCATGTACCATTCTCTTCAACTGGCCCCATGATGCGCCTCAACACTTTTCTTTCAAAACTGTCAATCTTTTCTGCCAGGCTTTTGCGTAGGGTCCAGGTTGCACTGGCACAGGTCAGTACAGGTCGGATGATTGTTTTTTACATAATAATTTTGGTACCCCTACTTAGTAGCTTACTCCGAAGGAAACTTACTAGGACGAAATATACTTCGTTAGCCCCCATTACCCGATTTCGAATTTCTTCTTCGTCAACCTGATCATTAACGATGGAGCCGAGGTACTTAAAATTGGACACGCATTGAAACGTAAATTGTCACACTACATAATGCTTAGGTGGATTAATAGGTGTTTTCTTCCTGAACACCATAATTTTTGTTTTTTCCTCATTTATGGATAGCCCCATCCTTCCAGCTTCTCTTTGCAACCTTTCGCAGGCTTCCTTGATCTCCTTGAGGGGCAGTTCAATCTCCACAAAACTCCATTTTTTTTTAACTTATAAGAATTATTAAATAGATCGAAAACTATGATCAGTCAAAAAAAAACTTGAAAATTTGAATAATTTGTTTAGTTGCTTGTTGTAGTGCTCCCGGTATTTTCCGTTCAAGGAAAGTAATGAAATAAAATGATGTGATCTTAAAAAAATAAAACATCAAAAGCTTTTTTAATCGTTTTATTTAAACGAAAATTAAAAATAAATCATCTTTATTGTACCATTATTGCAAACAAAGCGTTATTTTTTTTAGTACCATTTTTCTATCTTCACCCCCATCATGAACCATTTTTCTCCCCAAACAGCATTATTTGTTTTATGAATGATCAATCAATGAATTTTAATTCATTCCAAAAGAGGTCCTATTCACGTTTCAATATTTTTAAATCACTATTGAAATTACCTAGGACTCCATCTGGACAAACGTCTAACTTGAAATCCTCATACCAGACTGAAACGACAAGAAACAGCTCGACGTTTCCGACTACTTCAACACTTACTAGACAAACGCTCTAACTTTCCAATCAATTATAAAAGACTCATTTACATGACTATAATAAGGCCTATTTGGACTTACGGATTTGAGCTATGGGGCTCCATCAAACCTTCAAATTCCTCTCGCATACAGTCCTTACAATCCAAAATCCTTCGTAAAATCTTCAATGCTCCTTACTTTGTTACAAATAAAATCATCCATAATGACCTTAATGTTCCTTCATAATAAACTTCATAACCATCCCAACCCTCTTGTCCCTAACCTTGCTTCCTATTCAATTCCTGATAACCCTCCGAGGCGTCTGAAAAGAAGATGGCCACGTGATCTTCTAATATAGACATATTATTAGAGTGCTACCAATGGGTAGTTTCTCAACATGTGTTCCATGTCTTTATATCTATGTACGAATTTACCAGATGTATTTTTTGTATACAGTTGTAAATACCACATAAATAAATTAAAAAAAAAAAAACTACTGAAATAATCTGAGGTCTTCGGATACATGAACAAAAAAATATCTTAATTTATCATTTAAAAAATAATGGTTTTGACATTACAATTGGAATAAAAAATATAGTTTTATGCATTTCCTGAAAAATGGTAAATTATTAGAGTTCACTTTGGAAATAAACGACTTCCATATAGATAGTGCTGATAATTTATATTTCAAGTTACGGTGATAAGAGAAAGTTTTTTATGCATAGGAGCGGGTTTTTCAAAAACAAACTTGACATCCATTTAAGAAGAAATAATTATAAAGACTCCTTGTTCGTTTAGACTTCTTCCTGCTTAGTACACCACTAGTGTTGCCCAAAATCGGTCTTGGTCTTGCACTTTGCAAGACCAAGACCAAGGCCACCTAACTGTTGCAAGACCAAGACAAGAATAGATTTATAGGATAGATTTTTTGATTAAAAATTAAGGCAAAATAGTCACTAATCTTTGATAAATTTATTTACTGTTAGTAGATAATTGGTATAACCAATAAACTTTTGCATTTAACTCCTCTAATTTTTCATTCGGGCTTAATTAGGTGCCTCCTATCTAACAAGTTACAGTGATATATGTATTGTAATTAGCTAATAAGTAACTGCAAGACCGTTGCGAGATTCTTGCGCAAGACCAAGACCATGACCAAGACTGAGTTTGCAAGACCAAGACTCGTCTCGGTCTCGCATTTGGGCAACACTATACACCACTCACGAAGCTTTTCCTATTTTTGTTTTATGTAAGCTTTTTTATGGAGTTCAATTTTATCGCGAAATACTTTATTTTATTTAATATGTCCGTACATATATTATTACAGTAAGGCTCGATTCTATTTATTTATTCTATTTCTATTTATTTATTTTCTTCATTTGATTTAATTTCATTTTAAATTCATTTGTTTATTAATCTCAATTCATTTATTGATGTTACTGCTATTTTTTAAAGTTTATTTATTTGTACATTCTATCTTATTACCTATAAATGTCTATTATTATTCTTAATTATTTATTTTATTTTATTTTTTTGTATCAACCATCCAAATAGTATTAAGTGATGTTATTTAGTTGATCGGGCGCTTATGACCTGGATGTTTTGCGCCTAGACATCGAAACAAACAAGTAAGTCTCGAAATCGGTTTTGTACCAAATATAAACTCCTGTCATGCTCAAATACCACGAATGGGGTACCGTTGAATTCAGAATTTCACGGAGGGTTAGCGAATCGTATTCTCCACTTTTGTTTTTCTTTCTAAAATAAATAAAGTCGATACAAACATTTTGCTAGGCTTCAATATTGGAACGGTGGTAGGCCTGAAATTGGATATGGAGATTTTGATGCAGAACTATCGGATCCTGCGTTTTTAAGCCGAAAAACGTACTATTTTCGAGATAACGCAAGGCATAGGGTTCGCATCCACACAACCTTACATTAATTGTAGTACTGTCATTGAATACAAGTCTCATTTCGTCGACTTGAGGTCTCTATGATCGAGAGATGGGGAGTTTATATTATTTATCGATGGTGTTTTTGATCGGCAAGCCACATCATCGTTAATTTTTCACCAAATCTCAAGACTGAGCCACCGATTTTCGAAGGCTTCCTTCTCCTTCAGGCTGGCAAAATAGTCCAATCACCCAGAAAATTCAGGTAAACTAGTTATGAAAGAAAATAAACTTTATTTGCGAATAACTGAAAAATTACACACTTTTCTCTTGCCTTATGCCCCAAATTACATAAAATATTACTAAATTCCCTACAAAAGGAAAAAAAAATCATCGCAATCGGACAATTTTTAGCAAAGATACAGTTTACTGAAATTTGTATACATGTTGGTTCCAAACAAATGTGAAGATTTAAATTAATTTTTGTTTGTTTTGTGGATTATATTTATCGATAAAGTAACATTTGGAGTCTTAATCTTTTGATAAGTTGCATTTTCTTATTTTCTTATTAATTTATCATTTGATAACTATATGCTGTGCGAATTTTTCGCACGGGCCTACTGGTTTATATATAACAGCATAAGAAAAAATAAAAGTAAAATGGAAGGCTGCAATCGCTGACGAAGAGAGGCGATGGGCTGCTTCAATAAGGCCTCGATGCCGTGTTGACCATCGCCTTAAGACTGCCAATCTCGAGGCAGGGGGAAGGGGGGCACACAGCTGAGTGTCAACACCATCCCTGGGGGGGGAGGCCTCCACGAATAGGCCCGTCGGAAGGAAGTCATCTGTGCAAACATGAAGGCGCTCTTTGATAGTGTATTCTGTATTTATCTATATTTGTGTTTATCGATCGCGCGAGAACAGTCTGCCCGTCTGTATGCAAAGAGTGTGAGAGCGCCAACGGATGATAAACAAACCTCGTGCTCTCTCTACATCCATTCCATATTTCCACAACCATCGGCTGCCAAATATGAATAATGACTAATAAATCAGATAGCGCATGCAACAAGCAACAAATATCTTGGAAGATATCTAGAATGATGGAGGACACTTCGCTATAACTTTACGTGATGGGTACCACGTGCACAAGGCCAACAGAAAAACAATCTTTATTTTGATATATTTTGAAATGAAATAATGTCATGGAAACCAAGCAGGAGGTCCACTCCGACCTATGGCGTTATGTTTCAACATTAAACCCACCATTCCAGTCTTCAAAATGGAGAACAGTTGAGCCACCATATCGTTGTAAATCCTACAAAAAATAAAGATTGTTAACTAGATGTACCCCCTTAAATATTTCTGTTTCGAAATATAGTTATCATTCAACTTGATAACGGTTTTAAGTTTCTGATCAGAACAACTTTAATTCTTATAAAAACTATAGTTAACTGGGTTATAGGAAAAGATAGAAAGAAAAGTTCGATTCAATTAAAATAAGCTATATCTTTCTAATATTGGTTATATTTGAATGATTTGTCTTTAAATTTGAACACCATTTCACTGGTTTCTCTTTCGAAAATTAAAAGAATAATTTTCATTTTGAATATTTAATATTTAGTTGGCCGTTGCATTATAAAGGGAGGACCACTGTCCGGGGTAACCACAGGCGGATTTACGGAGAGGAGGCTTTCGGGCTGAAGCCTCCTCCCCCAAAATGGTAAAATATAACCATATTTTATAGAAAAAAATATTAAAAACTATCTCTTAAAGTGTTATTGTTCATGTAATTACATTTAATAGGACTTCAAGAATCACTAAGACACCATGCCAATTCAGGGGTACTTAGTTTCTTTTTTTTTTTCAAATTAATTATCGTTATATATATGAAAAAAAAATCCTTCGGGCTGAAGCCCTCCCCCCTAACCACCCCTCCCTCCCCCCAAAAATTAAATCCTGGATCCGCTAGAGGGGGTAACAAAAAACCATCTCAAAACCCGCATTTTCCAACATGAAACACCCAGAACGCCTCCAAACTATCAGAACATGCCTTAACCCTTAACCAATGATTGGATTTTGAAAAATCCTCTATTCTTGCCACGGTCCCTAACTCGGAAATGAGTTAGGGACTGAGCAATAACTCATTTCAACAATAAGAGACTCATTTCCGAATCCATCCACATTTACATGGAACAGAATCCTGTTGATCATAAAGGTCGAAACGTTGGCTTTTAATAAAATAGTTTTGCCACCACTTAGCCTATTTATGACCACCACCCGGACCATCTGTTTCCTTTAATAATTTTCATTTTTAGGATTATGAAATTTTTTTTTATTTTTTTTTAATAATATCGAACAAGGGTCTCCAAACATTATATCCTGCGAGCCGTGCTTTGTAATGACAAAAATATCATGTATCCATGTTCAAAAACATTTAAAGTCAAACATAGATGTTGCAGAGATTTCAGCATAAAAACATCAATGTTATGTATTTATTTCCTATGGTAATAATTTAAGAATTAATTATTTTCAATAATGAACCATTGTAATCGAACAAAACATTAAAAATTTAATCCCCTTCTATTCAAAATTTGAGGTTTTACGTTTCAGGATATGTAGAATTCGAAAAACGAATAAAAATGCCGTCCGCGCATTTTCTCCGAAACTACTGCACCGATTTTTTTCAAATTTGGATTGAAAGTCAGAGGATTAACCAGAGGTTAATCCTCCAATATCGGCATAGTAATAGTAATAGTAATTCGCCTTTTCCTTTCAAGATGGCTACCGAAAAACATGTGTTGCTATAGACTGTAGCGCCTAAACGAATGTACTGATTTCAATGAAAACTGGCTATTCTTCTTCTCGATGGCCTTTAAATGTATCTATTTAATATACTTCAACCAAAAGAAGCTGGAAAAAAGTTACAAGAAATGGTAAAAAAAAATTCCGAATAACTCAAAAAGTATACACCTTTTAATCGATGTTGTGATTAGATGTCTGATCGAAGTCAGAGCACTATTAGTACAGATGCTGCGATTTTTTAATATTTTTGGTTTAATATTTTCAATAATGAACCATTATAATCGAACAAAAAAATCAAAAACTTAGACTCCCCACAAAATTTGAGGCTTTACGTTTCAGGATATGTAGAGTTCAAAAAACGAATAATTTTTTCAGTCCGCGCATTTTATAATTGAATACAATTTTTAGTTCATCCAGCATTTTTTTTAATACGATAAATTTCGTATTATACCTTGACATTTATTTGAAATTCTCTAAAAGCTGATGAAAACTTCAATCAAGGGTCTACAAGAGGTACTAATAATGTGAGACGTTTTCAATGTGGATTACAATAATGTAGAATAAATGGACCGGTAGCTGACGTCCTCAAGTAAATTTCTTTCAACTTTTACGAGTAAATACTTAATTATTGGTGTTATGAGTATAAATATGATATTTAAATCTGAGTAGTTAAAGAGAAAAAGGCACTCCTAAGGTATGGTGAGTGCTCTTACTGACGAGGTAGTGAATTTTCGGATAAAGGAGGAAAAAAACATGGAAAATGCCCCACCAAGTGTAATTGTACATGATCATCGATTTTTTAATTCTATCTTGGCTTGCTCTATTTTTAAGAAAAGGTGAGCAATAAAATATCTTGGGGAGGGATGGAGTACCCTGTTTGAAAGGGTATCGATCCATCCTGTTAAAGTTGTGTTATCCCGGAAACTTTGTTCATTAACAGCACTGTATATGATCCTCTGAAGGCCAAGCTATGGAGGAGTGCTGCTATCTATAACCTTGGCGAAGACGATTTCCTCTTCTTCTGCAGAGAACTACCATAACTCCGAAGCCTTCATGAAACGAACTATTTTGTAGAAGGAAATAGTAGGTCTGGCTCATTTCGAAATGGTAGCAAGGTGAAGTCGGCAACAACTCTCGCAGTTATAGTCCGGGATGACTCCTGGATAGAAATATAGGAAAGTAACAATGAGTTCAAAATTTTGATGTGTTACACAATAAAATATAAATCCTTTGTAAAAAGACAATGAAGAGAGAACGAAATAAATAAGTTCTATAAAAAGGTGAAGGGACAAACTTTTAAGTACATTGGAGTCGACTTAGGCCAAGTTTTTTCCACGGAAAACTGTAAAGTAAAATGAACGTTTATACCACACAGGAGAAGAAATGAAAATAATCATTTAGACTGAAATAAATACCGAAGTTTTCATTGAAACTATTAAATTCAAAACATAAGGTGTTCGTAAAATACTTACGTATGAAGGCATGAAACTGAATCTACAAAGTATTTTTTCTAAGAGATCAGTTCTTTTGTTTCTCAAAATAAATTTTGGACAGACTCACATAATTAGATGGATTTAGCCATTCACTCACCATTTATATAAAACCCGCTAAGCATAGCTAATGCCAAGGAATTACCTAATCTTACTAATACAACGTAAACATATTTGACCAAGAATCTAACACCTCCGATTTTCCGAGTGAATTTATATATAAATATGAAAGCCGGATAAATAGTTTCAATCGATTCTCTGGAGCGCAATTTCGGTGTTTTTAATATTCAACTTCGTGATAACATTTAGAACCGAAATAAATAATAATTGATCAATAAAGCACAGGAATAGGTTTCGATTTCTAAACTGCCCGATATATTTGTTTAACAAAGGATAAAAATATCTCTATGAAAATTTATGGCAGTCAATCGACTGAACAATACATCATTCTTGGTAAATAGTGAGGGTTCAATCATTACGATACTTTTAATTTTAATGTTATTCTGAGTAAAAAGAACCTTGTCTGCTGTTCCATAGCCGCTGCTTTAAAAAATGGCAGCTGATTTAAAGAATATTAAGCCAGTAATTTGAGCACTGAAACGAGATATTCATTGCGAAAAATTTAGGAAACATTTTTATTTCTTTAACTTATATATATGGATTCAGACATGTAAAACAAAATTCTTAACGCAAGCCATTAAGGAAAAATTTTTTACAGGCAAAATAGTCAGATTTTTTCTTTTTTCACCTATAACTCCTAAACGAATCATCAAAGTGAAAAATGTATTCTTTAATAAATTAAAAAACGTTAAATTGCGCGTCGAAGCAGTACATAATTTTTATAATTTTCTTACGTGGTAAGGTATAAAATTACGGTCAACCAACGGTGATTTTTACCAACATTGTCAAAAAATGAGACAAATTATTATAAATGGCCCTGTAACTTGGAAATGAGTTCCCTAAGAGGAAAAATCCAAAAACTCAAAGTTGTAGAGCATCAATTTTTGTGTCACCTGAGTACTGATATTTTTATTTAAGGCCAATTATATATCTCGAATCGAGATTCGTTATTCCTTTATGAAATTCGGTATCCTTCGACGCATTGTTTATCAAAATCCTTCGCTACTGAGAGGTGGAAAAGAGGCTTACACTGCATGTGACATACTCTAAACAAAATTAACTCAGTAAAATAGACACCCATAGTGTTGAAACATTGAAAATCACTGGCCATCAAGTAATCTTCATAACCGATTTCTAACCATCGAGAGATTTTGTTTGGAGTATGTGACCTACATTAAATTAGTTGGTACTCAGTGGACGCAAAATTTGATGCTCTACAACTTTTATTCTATGGGTTATTCTTCTTAAGGAAGTACTTTCTAAGTTACAGGGCGATTTATAGAAATTTGTCTCAGTTTTTAACAAATAAGATAAAAATCAGCGTTGGTTGACCGTGGTTTTATACCTTACCACCTAATTAAATTGTAAAGTTGATATACACGTTCGACGCTTTAACGTTCTTTATTTTATTAAAGAATACATTTTTCACTATCGTTTAGGAATTATAGATAACAAAATAAAAAAAAATCTGGCTTTTTTGGCTGTAAAAAATTTTCCCTTGCGACCCGCGACAGCAATTTTGTTGTTTGCATATCTAAACCCATATATATCTGGAACGGCAGACAAG
Organism: Nezara viridula; assembly: GCA_928085145.1. Lineage (NCBI taxonomy): Eukaryota > Metazoa > Arthropoda > Insecta > Hemiptera > Pentatomidae > Nezara > Nezara viridula. The sequence goes on along the minus strand of OV725077.1, from coordinate 352,721 downwards.
GTTCTTTTTATTCAGGATATCATACACTTTCGTAATTTACAATCAAACCTTCGTCTGCGATGGGATCGATTTTTGGGCCCTGACTCCAGAGCTAAAACAACTGAATAATTTTAAGGGTTAAAAATAAAATTAGAGAAGCAGGAAAAGTTGTTATTTGTAAGATGAAACAATAATAAAGTTGTGTAAAGTTTTAATAATAGCAACGAGAAGTTTTCGTATAGCTTGGCATTTTTTATAGCCTCTTCATTTTAAATTCTTCTTTATACATCGTCCATAACTCAGTTAGATAACGAATGAAAAATATCACATTTTTGGAATTAATTACTTTCAAGTATACTTGTAAAATGAGTTCTTATAAATACAAATCCATGAATAAGAAACATTAACAGGTCGAGAGAAAAATGTTATCCCCTACGGCAAAGTTGAAATTGAAACGTGAAGTATTTTTTTGATATCTTAAAAATCTTTTTTCTCATACCTTAGTTTAACATGGTGGCGAAGTCCAATCATTCGACAATGAAATAATTTATTTATACTTTATTATTTATGATCCCTGCCAAGAAAATAATATCTATTCTAATTTATGGTATATCTAATATTTATTTTAATATATTGGCACTGTTAGTATTTACTCCTTTACGACTATCAATGCTGCTGGTTATCAACTTCGAAATGGCATGACCTATCTCCTTTATCAGGGATCGCAAAAACTGTTCTCATTCAGATTCAATATTTATTATATAAAGAGAAATTATTTATGGCTAGTATCGTACAAATTTTTAGGCGTATCATGGCATATTAAAAAAACTGCAAGAAGAAATATATTACGATATTATTAAAGATGAACTTGGGAAAGACACTATAATAAGTATTAGTAGAAAAAGACCTTTTCTGTCTCGATAAATAATTACTTTATTTCAAATTTATCCAAATTTTCGCCTCTTCAGGCATCTGAACCAGTAATGCGTCTGATTTAGAGGCGCTGGGATCTTCTATAGTCTTGATTTTCCTTTCTAGAGTGTGGAGAAAATCTTGGCTCGGAGATCTTGGGTGAATGATTTTTGATTTTTATTCATTTTTTTTTTTTTTAGATATTGTATAAAAGCGTGTGTGTATGTGAGTAGTTATTTTTATTAGTTTAGTTTATATACATTTACTTTTAGTATTATTGTTTTTACTGTATTATTTATTTTTAAACTGGAATTAAATACTGGAAACTGTATTAAACTGGAAAATCAAAATTAATAGTATAAAATCCACCCACGTTAGTTTCTCTCTTAGGAAAGCCTCATGTCCACCCATAACGATTGCCAATAATCCAGTGCCTTCAAAGAAACCTATTTATGGTACCTTGGACTCTACTTAGACAAAAGACTTACTTGGAACATACATACGAATTTAAAAAGACAAGAACTTACTACACGATATAGCCAACTTCACATCTTCTGGACTACAGATCTTCACTTAACTTACGAAACAAGCAACTTATCTACAACTTACTGAGACCAATATGGACATATGGAGCAGAACTTTGGGGTTCAGCAAAACAAACACACATAAACAAAATACAAACAGCACGGTCAAAAATTTTACGAAAAATTGTTAACGCACCTTTCAAATAATACTATACATAACGACTTAAACACCCCAACAGTAAAATCCTACATCCACGACAAATATACTACATTTCATTCTTCAACCCAAAATCACTCCAATCCTCTGGTTCTTTCTATCTCCTGCTCATCTGACATCTGTTACCTGAACAACGCAGATTAAAAAGAAAATGGCCAAGAGACCTACTATACCAATAAAAACCATATCAAGGAAATACACAAAGACAATACAAACACAACAAATTTACTAGATGCGCAGCCGCGCAGGTGCAAATTGCATAAAATATAAATAAATAAATTTATTTTTATTTATTGTTAACAGAGCGTGAATGTGCTCTCTGATCACTATTATAAATGTCCTTATTTGTGACAGATTGTAATATCTCTCAATAAATATAGTTCAATACAGCGTGAATTTCTATGAACAATAGATGCTTCAAATCTTCGAAAAATTTTTTTGTCAAATTCACTGGCCATCTCCAAATTATTCGTAAAAGATGATCATGGGAAAGATACTATAATAAGTATTAGTATAAAAAGGAAAAAGGCTAACATTTGAATAAATTTGAAATAAAGTAATTATTTATCGAGACTGAAAAGGTCTTTTTCTACTAATACTTATTATGGTCTCTTTCCCACGATCATCTTTTATCTTACTTACGATGTTTTTGTATTGATAAATAAGTTCGAAATTCACAAAAACATATTTGAAAGTTGATCTATATCAAAAATGCACTTAGCGACTGTTTGCAATAAACCCGCGATATTTACAATAGGCACACTTCTAAAATTAGAGTAAAAACTGCAGTTTTGATGAGCCAAAAGTATTGTTTTAAAAATATATTTATTACATGATTATTATGGATAAAACTAGTATAGATCCATTTCAAACATATAGTCCGTGGTACAGACCACTTTTTATCGAATTATTAACATCCTGCCTGTCTATTTCATTAGGTACTAAAAACTAGTAAATATCCATTTGCTTTCTACTTAGATCATAAGATAATTTGATCACAAAATCGATAAAACAAAGGTGGCCTTCAAAAATGTTGAGCCGTTTGGCATGATTTACACCCCAAAAATTTCAAAACAACGAGGTTATATAGGACAAACGGCCCAATATTTTTGAAGGCCACTTTTTTTTATCGATTTTGTGATCAAATTATCTTACGATCCAAGTAGAAAGCAAATGGGTATTAACGAGTTTTTAGTACCTAATGAAAGAGGCAAAGTTTACCCCCTTCCAGGTTGAAAACGCGCCAATTCCAAGAGTTTTCCTAAATAAAATAGTTGTAGTTCACGATGAGATGAGTCTTTTTACGAAGTTTCAGGCGGATGTTAATAAATCGATAAAAAGTGGTCTGAACCAGGGACTAATATGTTTATTCTCTACAACGCTAGCATTAATATTGTGTGTCTTTGGTTTGCCCTATGGTCAAGAATAACATGAAATAGTGATAAATATTTATTAAAAGCTGACGTTTCGGCTTGAAACGTTTGAAACTTTTTATGAAAATAGTGTTTGTGTTTTTTGCGATCCCCTCTCCCCCCCACCCGAAGCAGAAGTCAAAAAAATATTTTTTAGTCTTAAAATTTTATTTTATTTTGTATTTGAAATATTCTAATATTTTACATAAGGTATACATTTATTTTTTATTTTTTATTTTAAGGCTTCAACCATTGGGCTCATTATTGCCACCATACATTTATTTTGAAAATTGTCAAATCAAGGAGAAACAGGTGGGATTCATTAGCAGTTGATCCATAAACTGACACCCATATTGTCAACACAATTAAACCACAGGTAAATAAGCTAAATTAGACGATGGCAGAGAATAATTTTATTAATGTCGCTAACTACTTTACGATTCATTCAGATAAGGTTCATCAAGCAGTAAATTCTGATAATGGGCCTTGCACAAACCAAAAAGGATTAAACTAAATGCTATTCACGATTCTCCTTGCAATGAGAAATATTTTTAAATTTCGGTCACAAATACTTTCTTTTTGAATTGGTTCTGAACAAAATAAATAAATAAAGTCTTTCATAATTACCCATGATGACGCAGAGTTGAGCCAAAAGCTGATCCGTTATCAATTGAACTGTCACCAGCCCTGAGTACGCAGCGAAGAGGCACGCCACGTGACACATCAATGTTTTTCCGTGCAGATTTTGAAGACTGGGGAGGCTGCAGTAAACTAACAAAGTGAGGAGGAGGAAAAACGCAGAGACCATCATACCCACGGTGTTCCACAAAGGTAGGTAAGGCTTTTCCGTCGGTGGAAAACAAAAAAATACAAAGTCTCCATCCTTAAAGAAGCTGATGTTTCCGTTGTAAACATTTTCGACACAAAAAAATCCAAGTTCTGTTTTAGTGCCATCGCGAGCATAGATGGAGCCGTCGAGGTCCAAGTGATAAGATTCCGCCGTCTCTTCCAAATACTTGCCGAATGGACAATCTATGTCGTACCAGTAGGCTGGGTTCCTGGGCGCCACCGGCCTCGGCCTCTGACCGGAGGCGTTGAAGACTTTCATGAGCAGAATAGATCTGTTGGACGGGATGCACTGAGTAGATTCTTCCTCGAAGTAGCTCATCCCTTCCGGGCAACATTTCCTAATACAGGTGTGGTTCTTACAAGCGATCCTCTGGTCTTCACAAGTCCGCACTACCAATTGGTTTTGCCTCTCTGTTCTGTCCACACAAACCTCATCCGGGTTCATCGTATAATTCTTTCCTCTTGATACGAATGTGATCGAAGCAGATTGATGGCGATAAACGTTACCCACCGGAACCAGGTGATCAACGAGTACTTCGTCCCATGGACACTGCGGGGCTCCTACTTCAACGTCGACAACTCCTTCGGCATTGTGCAACAAGACGTTGACGAGAGGGGTCGGCAGCGACGGCTTCTGCTCGCCCCAGCAAGTTTGAAGGAAGGAATCGTACACCCTGTCCACAGGGCAGCACTTCCGCAGGTAGTTGACGCTCGGAACGACGAACTTCTCCTCGTCTGATTCACAATTCAAAGCGACGATCGAGTCAGTTCCGTTGAGGTTGTCGATGCACGAGGCATTGGTGCCTTGGAGGGCGAGTTGGTGAGTGTTGTTGCAGCGAGGAGAAAACCCGAAGGAGAAGTTCATGTAACGCCAGGTGTGAGCGGACTCGAGGCACTCCGCCTGGCCGCCGGAGAGGTAGAGCGAGGACTCCTGCGGGCAGCACTTCTTCACCGACACGACAAGCGGGCTCACCGGAGCGAGCAGCAGCGACAGAACCGCGAGCAACATAACTGCCGGCCGCCGACTGCCGAGCAGCAGCAGCGACAGGACTCCTAGCAGCATGACCGCCGGCCGCCGACTGACGCTATTCCTCTAATAATAGAGCTCACCTTCCTCCCTTCCCGCTTCTTGTTTATCTTGAGGGGATGCTCGCCGACCCCACTAATGAAATTAGAGGCTGATGTGGTTAGCAGTCTGAGGGATATATAATTTTTTTTTACAGAAAATTAGGTCGGGCCACTTCTAACCAGATAATAGTACCCTGTAATTCCACAAACATACTTGAGTTTTTCTTTTAACTGTACAGCTTAAAATAAATTTAATAAAACATGGTTAATAAAGTTTGTAATGTGGTACTTATTAGAAAAAAAATTAAAATTATATAACACATAAGTAATTGATAAAAATGATTATTCAACCAATTCTCCATAATTGAGGCTAAAAATCTGATTTCATTAAAAATAAAATTTACAGATGGCTTCCATTCAAATTCAATATTCATCTTTAAAAATATGTACGATCTATTATTTTAAGAAGAAATATGTTATATATAAAGTATCATCATTAAATCCCAATAGTGATTTCTCATCAATTCATTCATTACCAGTTGCACCAATTTAAACATGATGAATATATGAATATATATATAAAAACTATTTGAATAAAGTTTTTTTTTTGCAGAAAATTTGTTTGCAAAAATAATATTTCACATAATGTTACTTAGCTGGCATAATTATGATTTACATTCAAATATAGGGATGTTTTTCTAAAAAAATCTATACTATAGAAGACACTGCCACCACTAGCCGATTTAATTTTTTTTTGTGGGGGAGGCTTCAGCCCAAAAGATTTCTTTTTCATATAACGATAATTAATTTTAAAAAAAAAGTAAGAAATAAACTATCTATATGAAATGATGTTAAGTGATTTTTGAAGTCCTATTAAATGTAACTACAGGAACAATAATACTTTAAGAGATAGTTTTTAATATTTTTTTCTATAAAACATGGTTATATTTTACCGTTTTGGGAGGGGGGTTCACCCCGAAAGTCTCCCCTCCCCCCGTAAATCCGCCTATGACTGCCATTAATCTCCTTATTCTATAATCTGACAATTGTTAAATTCTTGAAGAACATCTTAAAAAATAATAATTTTATCAAAGCTTTACAGATATCTGACATTTCTACAGAAAAATATAAACATTTTTGATACTTACAATAATTACCACTAAACATCCACACCCAACTAATTTAATATGGTAATGAATGACTTTAATATGTTTTTCTATCAAAGAAAAATATTGATGTTGGAGAAGCTAAGGGTAAAATTATCCATACATTGTTAATTTTTTTGGAATGACTTTTTTAATTATTTGTTTCCAGTTAGTTTTTCTTATGAAGCTCAATAAAACTTATTAAGCTCAATCTCCCTATAAAATTGATAATTTGTAGATGGTTTTTTTATGACTTTTAAAAAAAAATTATTTAGGATTATCAGTTAATTTTTTTTTTTATGTTTGCCAACTTTTCGACCCAAGGAAAGGGATCATCATCCTTAATTGTAATTTAGTAATTGTTAAGTCCTTACTTAACAATTACTAAATGTAGAGTGAATCACTCAATTCATGATCTGACATTAAACAGAAATCTTGCTAGTTGTAAAACCCTAATCATGATCCACAAGCTTTGGACGAAAGAAAAATATTGACTGAAAATCTTGACTATATATCATCCTGTATAAAGCAGATACTTAATAAGTGATTTTAATTTTAAAGCCATTGATATAAATATCATAATATGATTAATGTCATTTTATTACTAGATTTAGGGAAACCTTTTATTAAATGTGAAATATGGTATAGATTGTAAGACTAAATTTGTAGAGGATGGCAACTAAAAAAATTTAAAAAAAACTAACTAGTAAATAATATATGTAATAATTTATTTAAACACCATTCAGTCAGTCTAGTCTCCTCATCATATAAGCAATGAATAAACTTAATTATTACAAAATAAAAATCAATCAATCCAAATTAATGGATGGAAGCCATATCTAAAATTATAAAGTATATTTGTTTGTTTCAGGGTTTCCCCAAACCAAGAGGGCTGGCCTTGACCTTACAATAGTAAAATACTGTTAGCTGATAATGGTTTAAAAATAAAACAATATCCGTGAGAAAGTTCAAGATGTAGCGACTTCTTAAATCTGAGATGTAATTAAGTAATGGGTTGTTTGAATCACTAAAATCAGTCATAATTGAACAAAACAAAAATTTAGAGCAGTGTCTTCTTTATACAACTTTCGCTTACCACACTTATCTGAGTAGAAATTAATACTTGTTCCTGTAGGACAAGTTAATATTTAATTAATATATTTTCAGGTCAATGTCAATTCACTAAAAAATAAATATTTTACGACCTCAAGATTTTCCTTTACAATGCATTTTATAGATAGTTAAGCAAAAGTAAAAAGATAGGATTTAACATGATATTTGTCATTAGAAAAGTTCAAAACAAAATGTTTCTTCTGCTTTCGGTTCATTTTGTTGTCTCTTTTTTATTCCATAGTTTTATCTATCTTTCATCTCCTTCTAGTTACTCAGTTGACCTTTACAAAGATTAAAAATTGACCAAAGAACTCCAAAACATAATTATGAAATAGAAATAAAAATTGATGCATTGCAACTATATTGTAAAAGAATAAAATAAATCACGACCATTTTAAAAACCATATTTAGATAATAAAGAAGAACCTGATCAGAGTATTAACATGGAGAAGGGCCAATAAAGGACTGCTTATAGTTTATAATGGTCAATCAATATCATGACCTCAAGTGAAGAGGTTAACACAATCCATCAGGTGTCCTCTACACAACAATGAATGCCTCAATAGTATACAGGAGACTACCTGGAAGGCCAATAACTGGATGGAGGGAAAATCAACAAAGATGGCGAAGAGCCGTATGCAGATAACTGGAAAGAAATAACCAGAATAACAAAGGTCTGGTTCAAAAGGTCAGATATCAACAAGGTTTATAAAGGCAAAAAAAAAAAAATAAAGAGACAATAAAATTGAAAATATATTACAAGTTTATCATAAAAAATTCCTTAAAATATAGTTTGACTGAAATAAATTACTGATGTTCGCTAGTTTGGTTTGATAGCATGCTCTTTTCTATTACGTTTTCTCTACTTGCCAGCTTAATTTTTGTCCTTAATAATAGCTTTTCCCGCTAAAGTATCCTTGTTCTGTAAGTATATGCGAAATCCATTTTGTAAACAGATCGACAAACATAACTTGTATTTTAGGATAGAATTTTCGTCGAATCAAGTGGCCAATGCAACCTGCTAGTCCAAGCACCGGCTTAATGAACTGAATTCCATACCCAACTCCCCGGAATAGTAGATTTCTAAAAGAAGGTTGACTAAAATCTCTTAAATAGGGAAGATATACATGTTAAAATACTTCTACAAATAGCCTATAATAAATGGGAAGGACCCAGGTTTCAGTATTTCATATTATTTTATATTATTGCAGCTCATTTTAAAAACAAAATACAATAAATATTCTTATTTACATACATTTTCCTAGTTTTCCATTATTTTTATAATGAAAAAATTTATTAGCGATGACATAAGGATAATAATAACTAACATTTATCAACAATATTCTGATAACAATAATAAAATATGATACTTTAACAAGAATAACATATTAAAATTAAAATAAAAAACAAAACAACAAATATTAGGATAAAAACAACAAACTAAAACAGATAAAATAACACTCAATAGCTCTCTAAATGTGTAGGGTTATCTTTTAAAGTAAAAAAATTGTACAAAATTAAATTTAAAACTCTTAACTCTTCTCTTTTTCCATTTCATATTCTTTAGCTACTTTTTTCTCAACCTGTTCTGCGTTTATATCAACCTGAAATACAAATCATTAACAATATAAATAGAATATAAACAAAAATAAAAATGTCTTAGCTCGAAAACATATCATCGGTTTATTGTAAAAAGTTATTAAATAAATTTTTTATAGAACTAAACTTTTAAGTACAATAGAGTGTCGATTATCCGAATTAACGCTGTCAGAGGTGGTGGATAATCGAAATTTGCTTTGAAAAAAAATATATATAAGTATATACTTAAAAGGAAAATGTGAAACAATTAACAACAGTGCACAAAAAGCATGGATGTTTGTTGATATAAATACAAATACATACTTTCATAGTGAAAAACAAATCAAAATCCAACATGTTCATATATATTTATGTGTATGTCAAACAAAACAGTATATTCCAACATTTCACTTTTTGCTTTTTTCATAGTTTATCTACTAGAACTGGCCGTCTCGCTGTAAAGATTGTGGGTGTACTTAGTGAGTAAATCAGAATTATTTTAAAATCCGTTATCGTTGATTTACCAATACCAAACTTGATAACTAATGTCTGACCCGATTCACCCTTTTAATGCTCCATAATAATTTCCATTGTGTCTTTTAATGAAAGAACTCATTTTCTTTTTGTTGACATGCTTTCTGTAATTTTAAAACAAAAAGTGATCACAAATGCGATGTATACCTCACAGAGAATGATTTAAAAATGAAGGGTTAAAACGATTTAAATCTATTACCAACCAAATAAATGGGAAGGGGTTCAAAGAAATAAATGAAGAGACGTAATTAGCTATATGGTTCTCAGTAAACATTGGAATATAGCTAATGAGGATTCCATTGAAGAGTGGAACAGATGGTGACAAGTCCTGAAAGAACTACTCTCGGGAAGTTCTTACCCACCGTCCAGGCAAGACTAGTAGGTGCGGTATGAGTCCTCCCTGATTACTGGGTCTCGCAGGTTCTCAGGTTCTCACAGAACATGGAGGATTCTGGGGAAAACTCACTGGAAGTTTGTGTATGGGTGGAGAGATATGATTGGCCCTGAACATTTCTCCCTGGGAGTGGTAAGAAGACCATATGAAGAGGCTGAAGACCAATGAGGAAGGACCGGACGGATGCAGTGCGGACAAGGTGCGCCTCCATCAACCGTGTACCGGGCCGCACCACAGTTAACCCAATCCAGTTCTGTTCCAAAAATTAAAAATTTACTTAAATCATGTAAATTGAATAATAATAAATTGTTATTAATAAAAGTGTTGCTTATTGGCAGCAGTGGGCTTACGGGGGGGTGAATCCAAACGTATTAACCCACTGCTGCCAAACCCCGTATGGCAGCAATGCCAGGTAGGTAAAAAAAAAAAAAAAATGGTTCTCAGTAAACAAATAGATACAGAAGCCTACGTTCATTTTTTTCCAGTTTTGAGAAATAACCAGGGCTACCCTTTTAGACATTCAAGGAAAAAATCATTTTGTTTTCATTAAATTTTACTTTAAATAATAATTTCAACAATACAAATAAGTAATTAGACCATAAATTTAATTCGTTCTGATAACTAACGTTTGGATAATCGACACTCGACTGTACATTTTTGAGAGTTTTGACCTTATTTATTGATATAAAAACAAAGCAAGTGTATCAAAAGAGTTTGTTCCCCTTTCATATATCTTGAGGTGTGTTTAGACATTTCATAAACTATGGGACAAACATATATATAAATGGTTATTTCACTATGCTACTATTTTTGTTTCTTGTTATAGATATTTTCCATCTGCTGTTGGTATCAAGAGAAATAGAGAAATAAAATAAATAGTTTGGTTTAGCAATAAAGTCTTTGTTAATTAAGTTAGATAACTGTGTTTTCCACAGTTTGTGAAATGACTAAGCGTAACTTAATATATTTACACTTACTGCACAAAGATCTAATTTCACAGAGCGAAAATTCATTAAAGTACTTAGCGACTTAGTTTTATGAAGTGTTAAGTAACTACTTAATACAATAAACCACTGGTAAATAGATTTTTAATCTAAGTTTCATATGTTGTTCATAGTTAGAAAGTTGAGCATTAGATCATATAACGAATCATTGGTTTGAACCACTTTAAATTTTTAGAAATTTTTCTTATAACTACAAAAGATATTGATTAAATGACAAACTAGAACAAAGTTTGGAAAACATTCAATAACACAGTAATTGAAATAATATGTCCAATTACATTAGCACGAAGTTCCTTAAACTTTTCATTTGTTTCTGGTTTTTCCAATCTTTCCATAAATTTTTCTCTATAATACAAAACTGTATCAATGTGTGTTTTATGTCTCACAGCAATTTCCAATGCACTGAAAAATAGTTAACATTTTTAATGTATGTTTTTTAAAATGTTAACAATTAGATAACATTTGTACGATAAATAAGTATCCAAATTGTATGTAAGTAATAAAGTGTTGTTTATCAGCATTGGCAAGCATCACGCATACGTGCAGGGAAGATTGAATGCCATTCTATTCTGAAAGCTTTAAATGATGCCATGAAAGAAAAAATAGTCAACTTCTGATTGAAGAGTTATAATAACTTCAGGCACATCAATGCTGATCTATAACTTAATTAAGAGTGGATGGATTTTGTCAATAATACATAGATTATCCAAAACTACTTGTTGTTTTTTTAGTATATAATTCTCTTAATGTAAAATTTTTAGTTAAAAAAAATTATAGTTCTTTTCTTTAAATAAAAACAAGTACATTTCAATAAGTTTTTGGAATTGATGTATAAAGATGTTCTCTACGTGGGATTCCAAAAAAATTAAAGGCCACTAAGTTAATATGAAGAATTTATGATAAGAGATACGTTATAAGTTATCAAATATAATTAACAATAATAGTAAATCAGTTTTTATTTACATACAATTGTATTTAATAAATTTAATATAACTTCATTATTTTTTGTAGATTGACATAGCTGGAGTACGCCCTCATTTTACAAAGACATGAAAAGGGAAATAAAAGTATAATAAGTGGAGTACATAGGTAAATATAGTATCTCCACCATTTGGTGATTGGGGCAGATTAATGTTTGGGGTCCCTTAAAAAATTAATAAATACAATTTTTAAAGAACAAAAATATTGAAATATTTTTAAAAAATTTATAAAGTTATCATTCAATTAAGAAAAAAAACATTAAAAAGAGACCTTTTTTAATGGGTCCTAAAACGGACTGTTTCTTTGTCCTACCACCTCTTAGTTACATCACTGGCTTAAATTTAACAATTTTTTTAATAATAAATATTTGATGTGTTAAAGGAAGAATTAGTCTGTGGTACAGACCTCTTTTTATCAAATTATTAACATCCACCTGAAACTTCATAAATAGCCTCACCTCATCATAACCTACAAATATTTTATTTACAAAAATTGGGTATAAATTGATAAAAAGATGTCTGTATTACGTACTAAATGCCATGGAACTGGAAAACAGATATTTTATTTTATTTAATTATAAATGTTAATGAAAGATTATTTTTTACCGCTCCCAATTATGAGTATTAATGTTGGACATAATGGCTCTAAAAATCATCCCATTTTGAAGTAAAATCATTTCTGCTTCCTGAATATTCCCGCCGAGGAGTGACATTTCAGCCAACCTCACGGCTTTTATTGGATTTTGCTGCAACAATTTTAGTTAAATATTTTGTTTCTTCTCAATTTGTATACAATAAAGAATATAATAATAGAAAATAGAAAACCTTAATGTGTTGGATATATAATACTTTATCATAAAAGTTAATAGCAGCGTAAGCTGTTTCAGCTGTTTCGATGTCCTTGGCTTGAGTTGCCATAATTGCAAGGCAGGACCATAATGCTTCATCCTACAGAGGAATAATTTTATTATAATACTACTCTAAATAAATACAGTACAATCTTGATAGTATGAGATTCGGACTATTTATTTAACACTTTGGGTATTCTTGCAAGCCCACAATGGAAAGGAAGAGATTTTCTTCCAGTCACCTGGTGTTCGTCATTTCTAATTAGAAAATTGTAGCATTAGTCAGTTATGGTATTAAGTTTTCTTGATAAATAGATATGAACAAAACAAATTTAGCTTCAGATTATTTAGATAAAAATTCCTCAATTTGCAGTGTTTAAATGGGTCCCTAACAGTCCGTTAAATTATATAATTTGACAAGTTATCAGACTTATAATTCTCTGACTATCAAGATTGAGCTGTGATCGCGGCTGTTTTAAATATAAATAATATAGTGCAATCAGAAAACAAAAATGACATAAATTGGTTTTTAACCAATAAGCCTAAAGCCTCTACAAATACGGATGGAAAAATTACTCTGAAACTACTTTAGTCAAATTTAATTCTTCCTCGAGTAGATTATCAATCATCAGCTGAAGCAATGGCTTTGTTTGGTTGGAGCAATTCCTACGACCTGTATTTCAGAAACATAATTGGTATTGAGTAATTAAATAGTTTTTTCCCACCTCTTCCACCAACAAAAGCACTCTCTTAAAACCAATCCATCAGCATTTGTAAACCTCCTGGAACTCAATAACTGAATGGTTCAAGATATACAAACTGAAATATGTACATTAACATGTATCATCCAGAATCGCAGTTTGGTGACTAGAGATATTTCTTTAGTCTTCAGTAACTATAAAGAAGTCTAGTCAGAATTTACAGTAGCCATGTTTTAGCAGAATTTTACTCATTTTCATTTCATTAGAAAATAATCAAAGCTGCGTAGGAGAGCATCCCAAAAGTGCTAGATACAGAGATCGTTGGTTACACTCATCAAGTTCCCCCAGCTAGCTCCGGTCCGAATTTAGAGCATTTCTATGCCATCAAGTTTTAAATGTGTTTTAAATCAAGTGTTAAATTTGGGAAATATCCCTGTGTGACCTTTTAAAAGTTTGAAACAGGCCTATGGGGAATATTCTTTATCAAGAACACAAGTTTTCCTCCAGGACAAATCATTTTTGAAAGGCCGAGAACATGTTAAAGACGAACCTTATTCAGGGAAACCTTCAACTTCTGAAACTCTTAAAATTGCAGTATTTTACAAAAGATATTTTTAAAAAGTTGAGGAAAAGGACATTGCATTTCAGAACAGACATTGCAGACAATTGGACAACATCCCATTTCACACAGCCATTTCCATCACGAAATTTTGGACAACAAAACACAATCCTTTGTTCCCCAGCCTCCTTATTCATCTAATCTGAGTCCTTGTGACTTTTTTCTTTTCCTTAAATTGAAAAATGTCTTTGAAGGACATCATTTTGAGACTCTGAAGAACACTCAAAAGAATGTGAACGACTTCTTAGAGGCCCTCCCAGATGGAAATTTTCAGCTTTGCAAACAAAACTGAGAAAAAAGACAGAGCTCATGTATAGCTGCTAAAGGGAACTACTTTGAAGAGAACAATATTGTTGTACTTTGATACATAAAAAATTAGTCTCATTACTTTTTTTACACACCTCGTAAATCAGGCCAACTCCTCTCACACACGTTAGCATATATTCTAGTATTTCCGAAGGGCCTGATACATTCTCCGTGTTCTAGTACTCTAGATAGTTTTTTAGTTATTCAATTAATCAATCAATCTCTGCCTGATTATCAGTACATAATACAATCTCTGCCTGACTGTCGGTAGACAACACAATGAATCAACCTCATAGCCCTTGAGATGAGATAGAAATAATGAGAGTAAATTTTCCAAGTGGAATAAAACCATTATCTAGTAGGTTGTCCATCTTGCAAACAAACTCTTACTGAAAATTTAATCTAGCAATTGAGGCCATTATGGAGTCCATGTTGTTTAGACTGATCAATCTTAACACAATATTATGTGCACCTAAATTTTCTGATCAGAAGATTTTGTATTTCTTAGATCTTACTGAATAGAACTTCTGGCTGAAAAACTTCACCAATTACACCTACTTAATATGAATATATTAAATCGGCTTTTTACATTGAAATTACAAAAAGTACTGTGCAAGTCAACGTGTTAACTAAGTAATAGAGATATAAATAGTATTGAATTAACAATTTTATTATTTTTACATTTGCTTACCTATATATGACATGTATAGTAAGAGAAAATATTGCTATCGTGAAAATTTTAGAATCCGAGATTTCAACGGAAATACACTTTTTGAGGTCCCCTAAGTCCAAATAACTAAGTCTCACAAAATAGTCTGTGTGTGTGTATGTGAACATTCCAGCACAAAAACAAAAAGTCTTACGAAACTGAAATTGTGTTTTCAAGGTTTGTATATGCTTGGGATGTTACACCAACTTTTTCCTTAAAATCAGTTAACCGGAATCGCCCCTTTATATCAACGGTTATACACATTTTTCTCAAAAACGGCTATAACTATTTTGATTAAACTCGATGAGTCATTGTATAATTAAGTTGTCTTTAATGCCATTTAGGTCTTATTCCCGTTGATGTCACTTTGCAGTGCTTAAATATCCAATGTTCAAACATGTCTTCCTCTAAAGTTCCTTGAATTTGGTTTATTTTAAATAATTAACTATTGTTGGGACTTATGAAAAAAGGCTAAATATAACTTTTGAAAGAATTTTATAATTTAATAAAGGAGAAAAAAAAGAAAAATGCTTATCAAGGTCGAAAATGAATCTCTGGAAATAATAGTCAGAAGGTATAGGTACAAATTTTTTAGGAAAGCAGAGAGTTTTAGAAACAATAATATCTAATAAATAAAGTTGCAGAAGGTAACGGAGAGTGATGAAAAAAATATAAATAATAATTTCTGAAAAATTAACATTTTTTATGGTAAATCACATGTTTCCAAGTAAATTAAATGAAATTTTCTCACTAAATATAAACGTTTAAAAAAAATTTAAGTTTGAAGAAAAATATTTAAAATCCACCGCGTAAAGGCAATGGCATTGTTTAAAATGCTACTTCATTGTACTTGTTTGAAAGAAGTTAAATGTAAAAATAGTTCATGGATATGTTATAGATTTATTGTTATAGATTTATGGATACCTTATATAGATTTATTGTAGTTTAATCACTACAGATTTGATTTTATATTTAAATAATTAGGTATTTATCGTCCATTTATTCCAAAAAATAATCATGTAAATTTTTAGAAAATTAAATTAGTGAATAATTTGATGGACTTCCCCTTTTTGAAATCCCGACAGTATCCATCTACAGTTAGTGTGACAACTTTAGACCTATCTATGTCAGGCAATACAGATCTCGTAATTCCATTTTAGTAAACTTTGCAATGGAAAATAACAGTTTAATAACTAATAGTTGTACAATCCATATTCAACCGTTGATATAATAAATAAAATTTTTGTTATTTTAATGGTATTAATGATTTGTTAGCTGTAAGCTTTAAGCTTTAGCCCAGTTAAAAATGCAGTTAAAAAATTTAAAAATAGCCTAACATTGCCAGGAAATAATTTCTATTCGAAGTAGAGCGGTAAGTGAAAGTAGTGCGTCGCGCACACCAGATTTTTTTTTTAAGATTTTGTTTAATTCATACAAACCTAGCAGTCAATTCAAAGTCTTGAATAATATAAAAAAATTAGAGAAAAAATTTTGCACAGTGGATACATACAATAAATACAAACCATTACATTAACAGATGACTTGAACAAATCAAAAGGATTTCAAGTAGTTACATTTGTTAATTCAATATTGTCAATATAAAAATTTATAATACAATATTATCTCAATAAAATAAAAAAAGTATATATATATATTGCTTATTATATGTCTTTCTCCATCACTTCTGTATAAAAATAAATAAAGAAAGAAAATTTAAAATTTATTCAAGGAAAAAGTGTAAATTAGTATCGAAGATGTATTTATAAAATGCTTATTAAAAAAAAAAGAAAAAAGAAATTGGCATTACTGACCTGAACCATCCTACAAAGGCGGAGCGCCTCCTTCCAGCCGTTGGTAGAAGCGTAACCATGGAGAAGCCCGACGTATGGCGATACCCCACTGTTAATTATTGCCCCGTCAGATCTTTGGATCCCAATGTAATTATCTACGAAACTCATCAGTCTAGGTCGATGTCCAAACTCACTATTTATAGAATTATTTCAGCTTTAAACAATTATATACATTATTTTTTTATGCATAAAACTAGTTATTTGAAAATTAATATTTTAGTTATTATTGGATAAAATAAATTAATAAAAATGGAAAATTATTAAATAATAAGAATCGATTGACTGTTGATTGTTGGTTTCTCCAGGATTTAAGCTCACTAAACAGTAGCCATCACCTTTTTTTGATGAGTTGGGGACTTTAGTAAATGTTCTACTGCTTCTACTTTGTCGAGCCACTGTCCAGAACCTCTGCTGTTATCGCAAAGCATCCACTTTTCATCACAAGTAACAATTCTGGACAGAAAAGGGTCGTTTTTGTTTCGATAAAGAAGTATAGCACAAACTTTTTGGTGGTCGTTTAATGTGTTTCAAGCTTTTTTACCTTTCCAATCGCTTTGATATGACCATCAATAGTCGATTTGCTAAGGCTAAGTTTCTCTGCAAGTTCTTGAACAGTTTTTCTGGGGTTTTCTTCCCCCAAAGCTTGCACATCATCAAGAGAGGAAGTCCTTCTATGACCTTCTTTGTCTTCATGGCTGAGGTCTCCCTCCGGGATTTTTTTTTAATCACCGTTGAACAGTGTACTTATTAATGCTAGACTAGATTGATGTTTCTGGCTATCTCGGCCCCATTCCGGCCGAGTTTAAACTCGTAAAACAAAATTATACGAAAATCACACATCTTAGTAAAGACTGAACTATTTCTAAGCAGCGAAAAGCTACAAAGGTAAACAAGCATTATCGTTTGAAAGAGGATTAATAAGTGCTGACATTCATACAAATGAATAATCCAGTAAACGTAAACAGTTAGTTATATAGAGAGGTATTTTAAAGAAAACTCAAAATCCTGCATTATTTTCCAGACAACACAATAGAATCATGTAGAATGTTGAAATGAACATCATTTGAAGCTTAATAAGAAAGCTTCAGGCAGTCATTCAAGCTTAAAGATATAATCAACTTTGTAGCCTACTAATTAGGTTGTGTCATTCATTGTTTGTGCAAAGCAGTAGAGGAAACAAGGCTTACCGTAAAGATTTATTAGAATAAGCTTGGATACCAATGAGGAAGATGTGACAGCTAAGTATGTTAAGGCGAGGGTTCAAGTTAAAATTAATGTCCTCACTCTCAAAATGAATGTTTCGTTTTCTATGGTATTGCTTACTAATGTTTTCTAGACAAATATCCTGATATTATGAGGGTCTTAATCATTTTTCCTTTATTTTTTAAAGTTTTCATTCAATTTATATAATTAGATACTTAATTTAGCCTAAAAAGAAACAATAATTCATGAATATATTTAATTCAATCAAACTCTAAATGAAGACCCCAGAATAAACTTATTTTGTGTGAAATCGCAAAACAGATTTGTTTTTTTAATGATATCCCTTCCACCACAAAAGAAAAGGTCTATTTTAAGGATGAAGAGGAGTTGGTTGGGGTAAGCAGTCACAAGTAAAAAATAAATCTAGTTCGCATATCACACTTTATCACGCATTAGAGAAGCCGCCAGCATCTAACACTGTAGCACAGCCAACTGCTAGAAGATGGTCTAAGCCTATGAAGGAGAAGACACAAACCAACATAACTATTTCTAATCACATCAACAATGGAGAGTAAATACTTCAAGAAGAACCACAACACCTATGGTCAAAATAAAATGACTATGATAAAGCCAATAGTTTCAATCGGGTGTACACCAAAAGGACTTTTTAAAAAGGAAATTTATCTTGTTTAACGATTCTTTTAATAAAACACAGCTTACTTGTGAGATAGGAGATATAAGTTTTTATTCTAATTTCAAAAAGACTTAATTTTCGTATCTGAAAACTATTGTTATCTAATGTTATAGTTGTTTAAAAGAATGTTTAATGATGAAGTAACTTGTAACTTGTAATAATTTTAATTTTTTTTTTCTTAACCCCATTGGATGTGATGTTGAGAAAGAGGGTGGGTAGTTTGAGGATAAAACATGACCTCTTTTACTGCAAAGGGTGCATTTTAAGAGAGGGGTGTGGAATTGGAAGTACTGTGGTTATTTGTAGTTATAGTGTGTCTTAGTCTAGCGACGGGGATCAGTGGTGTCCTGTAAATGTCAATTAATTTTCTCAGCCTAGTAAAAGGTTTTTAATGCAAGTCTGCCATCTCATAGATTTGTGATTAAGCGTTTTAAAAAGTGGGTTTTTTGAGTATTTAAGGCTATCAAAGAATTTGATAAGCTTACGTGTAATAAAGTTGCCCACCTTCGTTAATTCGAGGGTGGTATATAGTATTACTGAAATAAGTTTTATTGTTGAATGATCTGTGACCTAGTGGCTGGAGAGGCGCACTTAGCGCCCTCTGGCCTTACTTTTTGTAAACTAATTCATTCTTTCTGCAAGAAAAAAAGTAGAAACAAACATAAGGGTGTGTAGCAGCTACATGAGTAGAAATAAATATTTTAATATACAGGTAAGTGAAAGTAAAAATTAAAAATAAATAAATTACATTTATTTTTCCCGACATTTCGGCCCAAGGTTCAGGCCTTTATCAGGACTGTGTTCTCACAAAGCGATCTTACGCAAGACGGGTCTTGTGTAGATATTGCATAGGAGCCCTCCGTCAGAACATTGCCCTGATGAAGTGTTCTAACGAAAGTCTCCTCCCCAAGACAGGTCTTGCGGAAGAGCCATTCGTGATGAGAACAACTCCTTATGCCAACCAACTCCTCTTCATTATATTCACGGCAGTCAACAATTAATCCACTATTTTAAGGAGGGTTTATTTAATTTATCAAAATTTCAAAAAAGATCCCCGAGGATTTTCTATTTTTAATCAATTGTCCAAGATCGGCATTGGTCTGCAGAGAACTGTGCTTTCCATTAAAAAAAAAAAAAAATTCTTCAAATCCGAGCCCTAGTAATTAGTGACATTTTTTGGAAAAATTAAATCAATTCTAAAAGTGTTTCAAAATGATATATTTTTAATATTTTTCTTCCCTTTCATTTACATAAACTCGTTAGCTAGTTCAAAACTGAGTTGATAGAAGTGCCAAGTGATGAAACTGCTTTATAATGGATAAAACTTCTTTAAATTAATTTTTTCCAAGATCAGAAGATGTAAATATTATCTTTATCCATTTGACATTTCAATCATGGAAACTATTTATATTCATAGTTAATATTTAAGTGAAAGAATTATCACAACCTAGAATTGCAAACATAGTTTGTTCGTACAAAATCCCTTTTTTGATAACAAATACATTTTAGTTGAACTCATTTTGTTATTAATAATACCAGTAAAAAGATATTTGAGACATATTGAGTCTCTAAAATAATAATATTCATAGTTACAATAATATCACCTTGCATCCTTGATAACAGCTGTTTTCTTGGTCATTCGCTTATCAACAAATAATATAAAAGGATAATACCACAGGATGAGAGATGAATCTTGCATTGCTGCTATTATATTCAAGGCAGAATTCCATTTAAATGATTGCACGATACTTCCTAAATTAAAATAAAAAATATAGTTTTTAAAAACCAAATATAACAAAATGTATCAATTGAACCAGAGAAATCAAAACCACACTAATTCCAGCTATCAATTTTTTTCAAGAGAGAAGAACCAATAGCTCTTAGAGTAATCTTTTTAACGGCAGAAATTAATTGAGAAAGTACAAAAAAAAATTGCTTTTACAATACAAGAGATGAATCCACAGAAAAATTAGTATTTTAATTTAATTTATTAGTTTCCATATTAAAAGGTCCAAGTGTTAGGCAAACCATTAAATTTAGAGATTTACTTTTGAATGGAGAAGTAGTTCATTCATTATCACAAAGCAGATGGCAGTCAGATGCCATGGAATAATCTTTTTGATTTTGAAAAAAAAGAATATCAGAACAATTTTTCAAGAAAACAATTAAGAAATGCAATAATTAACTATTGCCAATATATTTTTAATAAATAATATTTCTTTTTAAATATAATTTTTGTAAATGAAGTTTCTCCTGTTCAGTGATATAAATTTTTCACTAACCCAAAAGTTTTCATTTGTAAGAGTTTACTGTAAACATTAATTAATGATCTAACAGATGATTTAGTTAATAACAAAAAATTATTTATACTGGTATAAATAAATACGAGATTACAATATAATATAATTTAAAATCTTATTTTAACATTAAATACTCTTGTTGAAAAAAAATAATACCTAGCTTGTCTATTCTGCGGAAAGCAGTCGGCCTTGTGTAAACTGTCGATATGAACAAATCCCTGGTTTTATCGACAAAAGCCAAAAGAATATCCAAATTTGTCTTTCCCCCTTGGCTTAAACCAACCTCCATGACACCACAGCTATGCTGGATAGGTCCTCCGATGTCTTTTCCACTTATATCCAAAACCTGGATTACTGATTCAAATTGTCTAATTAAAATGAGTTTTTTTTTAATTTAATATAAATAATCTATCAAACTATTATTCATAATAGCTTCACCTTAAATTTTGTTCCAGTTATCACGTATATAAAATTTATTATTTTTAATTTATTATAAAACAAATAATATAATTCAAATGAACTAAAATCAAGTCTCAATTTGTATGAAAGAATTTCTTTCAGATAAAGATATCCTGTATCTTAATTAAAAAAAGCTCAGCTCAAGCATTTAATTAAGATATAGTCCTCTTGGGTTAGTTCAAAATATGTAAAAATTGCAATGCATATTTATAGAGCTCATAGAAATACCTCAGGAATAGCTAATCATGTTTATAAACAGTTACCACGAAGGAATTTATTATATAACATTTTAAATATAACTTGACTTACATCTCTCATCAGCTTGATCCCTGGCAGCAATGGTGTCCGGCCCGAGGGTGATATGGGAGGGGTTCAGAGTAGCAGTGTTCAAGCTGGCCCAGCGAGGCGAGGACAGCAATCTACCCTCAAAGTTGTAAACGCTTAAACTGGTTCGTTCGACTAATACTAGATGCCTGAAAATCAAAATGATTGAATTATTTACAAGTGAAAACAATCACTATTATATGCATAATATTTTAAAAGAGCTAGTGATAAGAAATATTTAAATAAGAAATAGAGATGTAACATAAGATGGACTAACAGCATCGATTGATAGATTCTCAATAAAATTATTAAATTTCCAGCTGACACACACGTTGATGTAAAAGGTACATCATGAACCGACTTTTTTCGTATAGGTGAGGGCTGTGTTTGTCAACTTTATCAATACATCTCTATTTTTATTCAAAGAAACAGCTATTTTAAAAAATTTATTTTTTTTTATTTTTCCTGTTTGTCTCTGTTTATCCGACAGGCAAATATATTTAACCACATATAGTACCTACATTATAAACCAATCTGAATAAATACAATTTTAGTTAAAAGAGCTAATAGGATATTTTTAATGCTCATGTTAAGATTGGGTATTGCAGGAAATTGTTTTTTTATAAAATATTAGGAAAATATTGTTTCTTTGGCATTTAAATAATTAGTGTTAGTTTGTTTCTTGAAATTTCATGCCAAACTTTGATGTAATGGATGATGTTTTTAAGAACATTAATTAATATTGTTTTGATAAGTCTTTAGAAAAATAATTTAAAATTAATATTAATGGTACACTTAATATAAAATATTCAGTGTAGCAATTAGGTGATATGATAATGATAGCATTTCTTGTAATAACATCAAGCAAAAAGTAAATATAATCAATGTTTTATCCACCGCGATTGATCCCTGACAACCATATCCTTCATTTACATACAATTAACTATCAACATTGATCCTTGAGAATCATATCCTTCATTTACAATTAACTATCAACATTGATCCTTGACAACCATATCCTTCATTTACAGTTAACTATCAACAATTATAGCAAACACAAACTTACTTGTCTGAAAGAAGTACATTAGAAACAGATCCTTCTCGCAAATCAATAATAATTGGAGTGTTAAAATTAGAAGTTGAATAAATATATGCTTGTGTTGTAGTTACAACGACCAGGTGTTTATAGGCTAAAGCTAGATGTATCACTCTTTCAGAAAATTCTAAAGCATCGCTTCCGTCTGATAAAACATCATGAACAACCACACTTTTCCTCCCGGTAGTTAGGCCTTCAAATTGTCCCCATTCTACTTTGCTAAAAATAATAATTGTTATTAGACACCTCAATCGATAATGAAATATAAATAAATTGAAAATATATTGGTATATAATCACCGCCCAATTATATGAGCTAATAAAAGTTTGTGATTAGCACATCCTGCAGCCAATTGCGTTCCATCGGTCGACCACGCTATACAGTAAAGACTACCAGTAGCAGGCTTCTCCAAGCAATGCGACCACTAAAACAGAAATGGATGGCAGAAAGAGATCAGGTTTAATAAAATACTCCCGACGCGAGACAATTTATCAAAGTCTATCACTATGACAGCAGAAAAGTACTGCATTATCTTAATATAAAGCGAATTGAGTAAGTTTTTTTTTAAATTAAACTTATATTTAAATGTAACTTTAAATAAATATTTTTAAAAATGCATAAGACTCACTCCTGATTTGTCGCACAGACGAATCGTATTGAATGATCCAACAGCAAATAGATCACCACTCGGTGACCACGCAAGTGATGTTATCGAGTGTTCATGAAGTAAACTTGAAAATATTGGAGTTCCATACATATCCCAAACCTAAATAGATATGTTTTTTTAAATATAAAAAGCTAAAAAGTAAATTAATACATTTCTTAAAATTGTTTTGTTTACTTTATACCGACAATCTTCTCCCCCTGAGATGATCCTACCATTGACATGATCCCAGGCGACTTTAAGTATCAAACCATCATGAGCTTTCCACTAGAAAAATAAATGAAACAAGATTAATCTTAAAAACTATAAAATAATTTAAATCAATAATACAACATAATTCTTTAAATCAGAGGTTTTCACCAATTTGGGTTAACGGAATCTTTAAGAGAATTTAAATATTTTATGAGTCCTAATAAATATTTAATAGCCCTTCCTTTTAATTGTTTACAATTTATATTCCTGTAAGCTTTTCTTTTTGATTTGAAATGACAAGAAAAAAAATTACTGTTATTTTAATAGTACTTCTTTAAACAAAAATGACAAATAAATAAATAAACAGTAATTTTATTATCAATACCGATAACACAAATGGAATCTACATACTTTTGTACACCATCTCTCCAAATCCAACTCCACGAGATCAGCCTTAACCCAATACTTCTTCCTACATTTCACTGTTACCAGTTGGTGCAGTGCCTATTAACCTTATAGGAATTCATTCGGTGTCAAGTCCAACAATTACACACACCCATTTTGATTTGTCACAATTTTACCACCTGAATTATATATATTGAGTAAATTTTATACATTTCATTGTATAGATGTCTAAAATCTCATGTTAACTCATCTTTTAGTCCATATATTTTACTAGGCAATAATTTATTTTCAAAAACCTTAGTACATTCATTTCATTTCCATTAAAGATGGCAACATTTAATATTCCTAAGATATAGTTTGGTAAATTCTAATTTTTAAGTTCTGTGTCAGAAGAGGTGAGGTGAGTGAAGTTAAATAATATACTACTGATAAATAAAAGCACTTCCTGCCTTTAACGTCGTCTTAATTTCTTCTTTAATTTCTTTAGATTTTCTTTATTTGTTTTAGATTCTCTATGGAATAGAACCTATTTGTTCAAATGTATTCTCTTCTATGTCAATATCACCGAAATCTTACTATTTCTGCAGATAACCATATATTTAGTCAGATCCCTCTTAATTTTCAATTTCAATTCATTATTAGCTTTGATCAAAATTATTGTTTTACAAAAAATATCTAAATAAATTAATAAAAATAATTATTGTTTAAGAAAAATTAGTACCCGGTTGGATTTTGAGTTAGGCGTCAAAGGCTTAATTACTAAATGTTTTCCTTGAGTGTATAAGACTTGAGTAGAATCAGAACTCCAAAAAGCACTGTAAACGGGAACACCAGTACCTTGCACGGCCAATGACCTCAACATACCACTTCTAGACCAGATTTTCAGATTTCCATCTTCCCCTCCTAAACCAGAATTACTTTATGAGAAGGTTATTTAATAAAGGTTATAAAATCAAAATATTCAATTTACATTAAAATTTGGCAGGACTGAGCAATTTAAAGTAAATAAGAGATAAAAATAGTAAATGTTTTAGGGAAAAGTAATATCAAATGATTAAAATATAATCATTTTAGTAGTTTAATGATAAATTTTTTTAAACAGTAGGCATTTTGGCACAGAAATAAGCAAAACAAAGTTGAGAAAATCAGAATGTAATCAATAAAAAAAATTTTAAAGTAAATAAAACAGGAATTGAATGAAATGTGGCACATTACTTAATTAGAATTAATATTTCCACTTGGTCTTGTAGGAATAAATATTGGAAACTTGTATTACAAGGATAAGAAATATATTTGGATAAACTAAATAATGATACTAGAATAAAAATTTGCCTTTGCCTTTTCCTGGTAATGAGCAGTTGACTGATCTACGGGTGTATCATATAAACAATAATATACACATATACTTATTGGGCTAAGAAAAATGGAGTCATGATTTCCATTATCGATACCCTTGAGTATTTTTCACCCAAGAGATAAAGTAAAAAGAAGAAAAAAAAGACTACTAAACTTCATGTGAATACTATTCATCTGCAGGTACTGGTATCAGTAGGAGGAACTTGTCCACCAAATGGGTCTATTGTTCTTTTCAGCCAACCCTTAAAAAAATAACTAAAAGTTGCTGCTCTCTACTAACCAGAGCAGGAGTGACAAGATTTCTGTCGCACCACCTCCATGAAATAAACATTAACTAAATCATGAATGAAATCCAACTAAAAATCTCCAAACAAAAGATCCATGGAATCTCGTTCCAACGTTCTTGATTATCATGGCATCTATCCTCAAGAGTGTCTGATTCCTTCTTACTCCAGCAGTGAATTAACAACCTACTACAGAAATGTGAGTTATTGGAAGATTAAGGTGTAAAACCTGTTGGTTCTTAATATCTTATTTATTTTGATACAACAAATAACTGGATAAATGGGTTGGAAAGATAAATAACAGCAAGAAGAGAATAAAATTAATACAGCAGAAATATATATATATATAAAACCATCTCTTCCACTTTGTGCAGGAGGGAGGATAAATGAGAAAGTGAGTAATTCGCAAAAGTATGGGAGGAAGAAGCGTTGATTTGTAGATCACCATTTTGGTTTCTTTGTCACCTCTATTTTACAGAGAAATACCATTAAAAAAATAATTTTCTCCCAGCTGCTTCATTTCTCCACCTCATTAAATATGTATTTTACCTATATATTGAGAGCTGTTATACTAAATAATTATATCAACATTATAAAAACAAATCAAAATTGAAATCAATCACAGAACTTCACAGTAGTCACCATTAGCTCATATCAGTTAGTCAATGATTAAGAAACCTTCTTTAAAATAAAATATTGATTAAACTTAAAAAGTTAATAATAATAATTTAACCCGTTAGAAGGCTTGAGCCATCTGGACTCCATTGTCCGACTAAAACAGCACCTTTATGGGCATCAACACTCTTCTCTATTCTTCCACTTTTACCAACAAGATGAAACCTTCCTAATAAACATATTTACAAGTTAAGACACAATAAGACCAATAAAAAAACAAACAAAAACACACATAGAAAAAAATACCATCAGATGAGGTTATTAAAAGTTGTTCTTGAGTTTGTTTTCTTCCTCCAATATTCCTAGAGAAAGAATGGAAATCCAGGGGAAATACTTCATTGGGAAGTTCACAAACTTTTTGGGAATCACCAGTAATAAGGTTCCATTTCATTAATAAATGATCATCCCTACAAAAAGAACAGATGTAATTTGAAAAAAAAAAGACTTCTAAATCATAACTTGTCTTGATTTATTCTCTGCAGGAGTCACCTTACCCACAAGAAAGAACTTCTTCAGTGTTATTCCATGAAACGCAGCTAACTATGTCAGAATGTTCAGCGTACCTTGGAAATTCTATTTTCAATTGCATGATAAACAAAAAGGAAACAAAATAATGTTTTAAAAGCCATCAGTTTACAGGCATCTTTGTTGCTTGGCAACAGAAATACAGGACAAGAAATAGAAGAGGGTTATTTAAACGATAATTTTAGGGATAATATTTTAAATAATTTAAAATTGACATAAATTAATAGTCAATTGGAAATTCAAAACTAGTAAATGCTTCAAAATTTTTATTTCATAATTTTCTGGTAGAGATTATAAAGTTAATATGTTGGTCAGAATGACAACCAGTGGCTGGTCAGGTTATATTTACATATACCAGTGGAGAGGTTACATTAGGATGTTAACTTATTTTACATTGTGCATTGTTACTATTAAAATAAAAATATTAAAATTAGAATAAAATTGAAAGAAGAAATGTAAACACAGCTATGTTGGTTGACTTAGTGAACAAATATTTGATTAGTGAAAATGTAAAAGTTGGAAATAAAATTAAAACCTTAAATTATGAAGAAGTTGTTTATTCAGATTTTTATAGTAACTACCTACATCAGAATGTACCATGCATTATAAAAAATATAACATCAGATTGGGAGTGTCAAAAAATGTGGGTGCGAACAAATACACCAAATTTAGAGTACTTGGAAACAAATTTCGGTATGCATTTGCCAATTATTGAGTTTATTCCACTATTATTTACCTACAAATTTGATAATTTATCAATTATAGTGATAAAGACATACGTGATGTTAAATAATCTAGCACTGCATATTTATTAATTAGTTATAGGCTCAAGATAATGGTTTTGAGAATTAAATTACTAGAATAGTATATAAAATATTTAGAAACAATATTGTTTTATTTTAACCTATTGAATGTTAGGCTTGTAAGTTAGTTTCTGAAGTTGGATTATTAAATTACCTTGATCACAATCACTAATGATTTAATATATATTTATATATATTATTTTGGTTTAAAACATACTTTAAGACATAATATATATATATATATATATATATATAATATAATATATATATATATATATATAGATATAATAGATCCTGGAGAGGTGCCCATTCGGGACGCAGGAGGATCTTCAGAAGCTCTCGCAGCTTGTAAGAAATAAAATAAAGTTATAAAACGTATTAAAATAAATAATTGAAATCTACCAATAAATCAATTGTATTAGAGAAATATTGAATGCAATAACATTCAAATGGGACAAAGATGCCAGGAGGGGGACCGAATTTCAAAGTTCTGCATTGCGTACATCTATCTTAAATTCAGTTTATGTATATATTAGTTCAATAAAAGGTCCAAGCGATTTCTTTAAAATTTATTAAATTTTATCTCATAAAATCTCAGGTAAAACAAACAACATAACATCCATTCAGATAAGAGATAAATAAATCCCTCACATAGTATTTGACCTCTGTTTCAGGTTGAGATCTATTAAACAGGTGTAATTTTCATCGAAGGAGAGGTCATAATTTGATATATTGGTTTTAAAGAATATATGAAATGAATCAGTATACTTGTAATGATTATTAAGTAATAGTTTTAACGGTCAATATGTGGATGGGTAAATACATAAGAGATAAACAACCAAACAAAATTTGATAAGAAGTTATATTTTTCTTAACAGATTTATTGGTTTAAAGAAATAAGTTTCAAATGGTTAACTAGCCTGAATTTTCAATTTGTATTTGTAGGTGAAAATTAGGTAATAATAACAAAAATGCAAAATGTCCTGTATTTTTTTTTTATGCATATTTGAAAAAATAATTAATATTAAAGATAAGTGTAGGGAATAGAGCTATATCTATGAGCAGAGACACAGCTACGTCATGTCCTTTCAGTGTCTAGGTCATTCCGTTGGATATCTTAAACATATCAGCTTATACTTTTGTTTTCAGTTTGAAATCTTACGTCACAGAAATATCTTTCTGTTTTTTGTTTTCATAACACCCTATCATCTCTAAGTAAAAACATTTAGTTGGAAATGTATTTCAATAGCTTTTATAAATAAATAGAATGAACAGTCGCCCTATGATTGACTCCAGCTCCTCTTCTAGTCCCCACTACAACTCCGCAATGTTATTTTAAGTTTTTTGCTAAATATGAACATTTTATTATTTTAAAAATTGTAATCTCAATCTTATATATGTTCATTATAACTCGATGTTATGTCATGCAGGTATTTAATTCAATCACATCTACTTCTGTTTTAATTTGTTTTAACTATCTTGAAATAAAATATGATATATTTTTTCCTACATCGCGTCTTAATTTGGCAGGAAATGCAAGCGTACCTGTTGCCAACTGTAATGAAAAGTATTACAATTCTCATGCAAAAACAACCATGCTATTAAGAGACTACATTAGTTATTGGCAAAAATATAAAAAGTTTCCTGACAATAACCAATGCTTATATCTCAAGGTGGTAATTAGTCTGAAATTATTTTGTTTAAAAAAACAAAAAAAAAACTTTATTTACCAATGCTATATAATAATTTATTTTTTTTATTTTAGGATTGGCATTTTTTGAAAGAATTTCCTGATTATGAGATCTATCGTGTTCCATTAATGTTTGCATCTGATTGGCTAAATGAATATTTATTGAGCAAGCCTGATTTTGATGATTATAGATTTGTTTACATGGGCCCAAAAGGCAGTTGGTAATATCACTTTATTGTTTATTTATTTTTGGAAGATATCTTGTGAAAAACAAGTTTATTCAATAAAAGTGGATAACTTATTAACACTAAATGATGAAACCATTTTTCAAGTTTTAGAAGAGTTTCAATAACGGACTATGTCATCACAATTGAGAAACTTTTGAAACTGCAATTTATAACTTTCTTTTTAGATTGTATAAAATGTGATGGTGACTTAAACTAAATCTTGACTACTCATTTATAATCATTTAAATGGAATAATAATAATAAACTTAAATTAATAACTATCTTTAAGGAAATTAATTACTTCTCATCCAAGCTTTCCTTTATTTCCCTCATTGGTTTTTTTCTGAAACAAGAATCAGTCAGTGGTAAATTTGCTTGAAAACTTAAAAATCATTTTTAAAAAATAAATAAATATGTATATTTTTACTGTTTTCAAAAAAAAAAAAAAATATAAAGTTATTTAATATATTTATTTTAATTGAACATTATTGATAACAAAAATAATGTAAAAATAGATGTGATAATTTTAGAAATATAAAGTAACCTATAAACACAAACAATCTCAAATGATTAGTTCTCAAAAATTACTGTATATTAATTCTGTTGCATAAATAAATCTGCCTAAACATAGACACAAACTTTCCATTTCAGTTGGGGAGGAGAGGGGCAAAGTAATGTTCAGTCTGGAGTTTATATTATGTATGAAAATTATGAGTGATAATAAACATAATTATAAACAATATAATAATATGTATTAAAATAAATTTATATTAATGTTTATATATTATCTTTGTTTTTTACGTAAAGATATATTTGAGAACATGTTAACAAAGCTATTGAATATATTACATATATTTATGTTTATTTAACACGTTAGCTGCTGAGCAGAGCATATCTCTTAAATTTCTTTCCCGACGATATCAGTCCCCGGCGACCAACACTAGTTATGAAGTTCCTAATGGCATCGGAGACATGCTTTAGTTTCGAGGTATACCGCTATTTTTTGACAACAAAGGTGAACTAAATTCTCTATTCAGAGTCTCTATCTGTTGATTGTGTCATTAATGGCCAGCAGTTGTAGGAGTGGACTCCAACGTCCAATGCCCTTTATATGACGAGTTTTTTATTATTTCCCTTTAGCTCAGTAAACAAGTGTTATTTTTGGGGATATTGGAAATGAAATGAGAAAAAGTTTATTTA
This sequence comes from Nezara viridula, assembly GCA_928085145.1. Classification (NCBI taxonomy): domain Eukaryota; kingdom Metazoa; phylum Arthropoda; class Insecta; order Hemiptera; family Pentatomidae; genus Nezara; species Nezara viridula. Next base: position 321,882 of record OV725077.1, on the reverse strand, counting down.
TCACATATAATTATAATTTTCAAAATATAATTTATACATTATTTATACATTTATGTTATTTATTATTTATGCATGTTAAATAAGCGAGGGGAACAGTCTAAGATGAACTGTCAAGAACTACTGCTCAACAGAAGCCCGAAGAAAACAAAACCATACATGTGCACTGTCCTGCCATGCCAGGAATATTATGTATCGGAAACCGAGAGGTGGTACCGTAGGAAGATGATTTTTTATTGGTTCCCACCATTCGAAAAATTTTTGTCACATATAATGATTATTTATGCTCCTATCTTTACTTCTATCCAACTCTCATTCAAATATTTTTAAAACTTTCCATTTTAGAGACTTCGTAAGACAGACAAAATTCAAAACGAAGTAGTCAAGACGAATATCGGACCCTGGGGACCGTAACCGCAGCTAATGGATTAAAGGTTTGACACAGTGAGATGAACTCTCAATTCTCTGATGCTTCAAATTTGCTGCAGGAAATGTGATAAAATCTCAACATAGAAATGAAAGGGTGCATATGAATGAATCATAAAATCCTGCGATATGTTGCTAAATATAATTATCTTTGAATATGAACTAATATTTCAACAATAGGAACATAGGGCGTGGTAAAATACTTGCGTGACCATTTCTAGGTCTTAGCTTAGCTATCTAGTCTACTTTTCCTCTTTCCTCAATTAATTTTAGTTTACATATTTTATTCATCCATGTAGATCAAGTGTTATTGATTTGGATTTTATTTTTGTTCTTCGAAATAATGGGGAGGGCTAGAGGGGGAAATTATAATCTCATCTGCGAGAGGATATAGAGGAAATAGAGATATTTTTATTGGATATCTACACCTATGGCCTTAACTATCCTAGTATATCAGCTTATGTAATTAATTGTCGGTACAATAATATATATTTCACTTGATTAAAACCATTGTCTTGTCATATTTCTCGCTTAGTAAGAAACTCGTTTGATTAGACTTCTGGTGACCCTGATGTGATTCAATATTCTCAAGCCATGAAAAAATCAATATTCCTCCGACTTGAAACTTATTCAACACTACTTTTCTTCCTGTTTCCTTGCTTACCCCTGTCTTTTCGACTTAATGAGCTTATTTTTTTATGAGTTAAATGAAAAGATTTCACTTTTGGCACCTTTAAATGGTATGGTATTATATACCTCTGTGCAGACTCCTTTTTATCAAATTATTAGGGCTCATAAGTCTCGGAAATGGGCCATTTTCAGTCTGGAGATCACTAAACTTTCTCAATTTAATGAGCTTCTAGAAACTCATGAAAACCCATTTATTTAATTTCCACTCGGATCATTATATTATTTGATATCAAAATTGAGACAAAAGTGGCCTATAAAGATTCGGGCTGTTTGGTGTGACCTCACTCCCAACATGTCTAAATAATGAGATTATATATCAAATTATCTTAAGATTCAAATGGAAAGCAAATGGTTTTTCATGAATTTTTAGTATCTCATTAATTGACAAAGTTTAGCGATCTTCTGATTGAAAATGCCTTATTTCTGAGGATTTTTGTAAATAAAAAGGTTGTAGGTTATAGATGAATATTAATAATTTAACAATAAGAGGATCACCAATTTGGATTCCACTCTTCCCATTGCACTATACAGCAATGTCATCATGTGGTAGACGTTGTCTCTTCTGCATTGGAGCATGGAATGTACTGTACAGGAATCTTTCTCGATGTTTGATAGAGTTTGACACTTGGGACTGCTGTATAAATTCTGGAAATTCCTATCATCTACATACTTCCTCATTATCCGTTCCTCCCTTACTGATAGATATTTCAAAGTAAGTCACAGCAACGCCTACACATTTCCCTTTTCCCAGTCTGCAGGTATTCCTCTAGGTAGGTCCTATCCTTTACACAGTCTATAGAGCTGATATCCCAACACCGTCATCACCACCTATGCCGATGGCACATGTATTAGGATACATTAATAACAACCCATCAATTGGATCCCAAACTCTTCAATCACACATCACGAACCTTGAAGAATGGTGCCAAAACTGGAGGCTTAAAATAAATCCCATCAAATTACCTTTACCCCTCGCCGTAAACCAATGACTTCCTGTCCTACAGTACCCTGTAACAATACCTCACTTATCCCTGTTGAACAAATCCGTTTCCTAGGGTTCTACCTGGACAAACGTCTCACTTGGAATCCTCATACAAGACTGAAACGACAAGAAACCGCTCGACGTTTCCGACTACTTCAACACTTACTAGACAAATGCTCTAACATTCCAATTAATTACAAAAGACTCATATGCATGACTATAATAAGAGCTATTTGGACCTACGGAATTCAGCTATGTGTGGCTCCACTAAACCATCGAATTCCTCTCGTATCCAATCCAAAATCCTCAATGTTTCTTACTTTGTTACAAATAAAATAATCCATAATGACCTTAATGTTTCTTCTGTTCAGATTTGCTCCAATCCAGATATCTATCCTTCCAAATAAACTTCATAACCATCCCAACCCTCTTGTTTCTAACCTTGCCTCCTATTCAATTCCTGATAACCCTCCAAGACATCTGAAAAGAAGATGGCCCCGTGATCTCCTAATGTTGATATATTATTAGAGTGATACCAGTGGGTAGTTTCTCAACAAGTGTTTCATGTAATTATATACATTGTACAAATTTACTGAATGTATTTTTTTATGCAATGGTAAATATCATAATATAATAAAAAAAAAGAGGGGGGGCTCTATTCATAGCTTTGATATTATTTGGTTTATTTATTGACTAACAATAACTTTTATTATTTCTTGATGATATTATATTAGCTTTTGATACAATTTTACCTCCACACTGAAAGGCACAAGAGGAGGAAGAGAAAGAAGATATTACATTTAATTATCTCTTTTGTGCTTATTATCTCAAAACGATATTTTTGTGATAATAGTGGGCTGTAGAATGTGTGTTTCTTTATGCTTCACGTTAAAATACACCTGACGTGGAATTAACTTAATACTGAAATGATCAGAACCCCCATTGATTTAACTATTTTTTAGAAAAACAATCTCAAAATCTATTTGGAAAATTCTTCATTAAAATTCTTGTTATTCTATCAGAATTGATGCCATGGCCTTTCGTAGTCCACTCATTAAAATATTTTAAAATGAACTTTTTTTGTTAGAAAACTATTTTTTAACTCAACAACATAAATTTTATTTATATGCTTTTATAAAATTTAAATAATAATAACAAAAGTGTTTTAGATAATTCCATTGATCAGGGTCCATTGTCCAACATAGTTATTTCTCATAAAAGTATTTGTATACTCTTTATGTTATGTTCATTTTATGATTTCTTTGGCTGCAGAATAATTCTACTTTATTTCCTATAATGAGTGAATTTCATTGATTCATCATACCATCATACAAGATTATTATTAAATTAAATTAGTTATTTATTATCGTTTGTTCAATCAGGACTCCTCTACATGCTGATGTTTTTTCATCATTCAGCTGGTCTGTCAATATTTGCGGGAGGAAGAAATGGGTCTTCTTCCCTCCAGGAGAAGAATTGAATTTAAAGAACAAATTTGGTGAATTGGTCTATTCTGTAGAAAGTGAGCATTTGAAGGATAATGCCTTATATCCTAATTATAAAAATTTGGTGGAACCTTTTGTATTGATTCAAGAAGTGGGAGATGCTATTTTTGTACCATCTGAGTGGCATCATCAAGTTTGGAATTTGGTGTGTTATATTCGTATTTTATAGAATCATCATTGAATGATTTATTCAAAATAATATAGCTCTTTTCTTTTCTTTTTTACAGGAAGACACAATATCAATTAATCATAACTGGATTAATGCATGTAACATTAAAATTGTGTGGAAGGATTTGTTGAATAATTTAAACAAAATTAAGGCAGAAATAGCTGATTGTCAAGATATGGAAGATTGGGATAACCAGTGTCAATTAATACTTAAGTCCGTCTTTGGAATGGATATTAATGATTTTCTCTATTTTATTTTTTATATCGCAGACGTTAGATTAAATTGTCTAGACAATGATGACTTATTAAAATTAAATTATTCCGATTACTCTTTTGGTAAAAATCATATTATACATGATTTGTTATCATTATCCCATGTATTAAGTTTGCTAAAAGAAAACTGTTTAGGTTCTAAGAGTATGAATAAAATAATCAATCTGATTGAGAGAATAGAAACATTCAAGTAATTTATATATGAACTATGTTCTACAATATTTGTTTAAAAAAAACATTTTCATTTATATAAATGGAAGGTGTTCCTAATTTTAAATGAGTTATAAACAATAAAAACTAATTTCTTTTTTTTTTTTCTTTTTTATTTAACATATTTCCTCTTGATTTCAAACAAAAAACTCAGTTTAAACTTTATGTTAAAAATTGATTAATTGCTATTCTTCAAAGTAGAGGCCATCATATAATACCCCTTGGATTTATATCAGGCCATCAATTTAACCATGGGCTTCTTCAAAGTTCACGAGACTGATGCCAACTGTATAAATCTTCTCTATCATACTTCTGTATGAATAATCTTATTCATTAATTTCCAGTTGGTGCTCTATTTAATGTGTAATACTGGCACTAAACAGCACATTATATTAACTCCACCATTTTGTAAAGTTTACAAAAATTTGGTTTAGGTGATAAATGTATAAACTGAATTTTAACTTTACATGTAAGTTACAAGTAGTGAGGAAAATTTATGGATGTGGGGTTACCGATTTCAATGAAACTTCTTTTGGTGATACTAGATCGAAAAAATATTTGACCCATGTCTGAGGGTTATTGCCCAAGACCCAAGAAAAAAAAATTTGTTTATAATGTTTTCTGACTTTGCTCTGCGTGAATATTTAAGTTATTATATATCAATCAACTTGTTTTTTGTGTGAAATAAGAAAAAAATATTGCTGATTGTATTAAACGAATTCTAATGTATAATAAATTACAAAAACTCAAAGACGCTTCCTGTAAAGTAGACTAAATAAATTTTGAAAAAACGATTCAGATTTGTTTTTAGCATCCACTTAAACTCTTAAATACAAGTTTGTTTTGAAATAAAAAAATATAGAATTTTGGACTTAATTTTATGGGAGAATTTTTTTTCATGCTATTTACTAAAATATTTATAACAAATTTTTTTTGTTAATGTTTTTCTCTTAAGTCAAAATTACAGCTCTTCAAAACTATAATCTCCGTACTCAATTTTTTTATGGGTGTCTGGTTTGTGCCATTTCCTGTACATTATATGGCCCTAAATTCATGCTAATTTTCGTGTGAATGAGTGGAGCCATGTCAAAGTTATAAAAAATTTTGTGAAATATGAAAAAAAATTGCAAAATACAAATCTCAACTCTGTTCGTCCTTAAGAAAATATTAGAATCCACTTTACTCCGTAGGTCAGTAGTAATTGTTATTAAAAACTACTTCAATATCATTTTTGTTTACCTCCAAACAATATATTTCATCGTATAATATGTTCAATACATGCTTTCTTCTTATTTTCGGATTGGATCTCAATAAAATACCAGATTTTATGCATATAATTTTACTTTTGATTCCCCTCCGGTATAGAAAAAAATATGTATTTGGCATACACATATGACATTAGTACAATATTGAAACAATTATTACTGATCCATGGAGTAAAGTAGATTCTAATATTTTTTTTAAGGAGAAACAAAGTTGAGATTTGTGTTTTGTTTCGAAAATCACAAAAATTGTTATAACTTCGACATGGCTCCATTTATTCACATGAAAGTTAGCCTGAATTTAGGGCCATATAGTCTGCACGAAATGGCTCAAACCGGAAGCCCACAAACAAACTAGGCATGGAGATAAAAAATAATTTGGGGAGTTTTTTATTTATTTCTTATAAAGACAAAATCTGAAAGTTATTTGTGTGGTTCTGGATAACAATAATTTAGCTTTCTAAATATTGTAGTAACGTTGGTTTAAGAAGAAAAGATGAAGAGTTATAAATATTTTAGTAAACGGCATGAAAAAGTCCAAAATTCAATATTTTTTTATATATAACTTGTATTTAAGAGTTTAAGTGGACGCTAAAAATGAATCTGAATCGTTTAATATTCAAAATTTACTTGGTTACTTTACTGGAAGCGCCTCTGAGTTTTCATCATTTATTATACATCAGAATTCGTTTAATAGAATTAGCAATATTTTTTCCTTATTTTACACAAAAAAACAAGTCAATTGATATATAATACTTAAATATTCACGCAGAGCAAAGTCAGAAAACAATAATAAAAATTTATAACTTATCTTGGCTCCTGGGGCGCATTGGCAAAAACCCTGGGACATGGGTCAAATATTTTTCGACCTAGTATCACCAAAAAAGTTTCATTGAAATTGGTGACCCCACATTCCTAACCTCCTCTTGTAAGTATAGTAGCTTTTATTTAAAATGTACTTATAAGCATTTAAGGAGAAAAGATGAAAACTTTAAAAACACCCCCAATTACCTATTATGTTATGTTATAATGTTAATTAATCTGGACCAAGAGCTTATGGTTAAGAGAGCAGAAGGAATATCTTGAGAAAAACTTAACCTATCAACAGCAATCAATTGATTCAAATTGAAATGCTGACTTTAACTCCTGAAAGGGCTTGTGAATGAAAGAATGAATAAAATAGATAAATATTCAAATTAATTTATTTTCTCCTTTAAATAGTGTAAATTATTTGATTGTATTATGTATACATTGTTGCTTGAATAAAGGCTATTGCAATGTTGAATGTAAATGGAAGATTGTTTAATTTTATTTAAGAAACACCTCAGAAAGAATTACCACAAAACGAGGATGAATTGATAAGTCATAATTAAAAAGTAACAAAATCTATTTCTTAATAGGTCAAAATAATTGCTATACAACCTCATATGTGAGGTGTCACCTACAACATGATTTTTTATTTGAATTTTGTTTTAATTAAAAGTTGTAGAAGGCTTTTGCAAATAAGTCAAATATTTTTCAAAATGCTGGGTTTTAACAGAAATTAAGTGTCATCAACTCTTATTCGCATTGCTGATAAGATTTTTTTTGTTAACATAAACATTTTTTTCTTTAACAATTATTTTGGGATAAATATAGTGAACAAAATAACTCATTAAGATTACTGTAAATGGCAGAAAAACAATCTTATATAAAAATAAGGAAATTATAATAATAAAATAATCATCCTGTTTGTTTAATTTTTAGTTAATTATTAAAACATTGTTTAATAATATTCGTCATTTAATAATCATTATCTTGGCTTTTCGATATACATTGAAGACTGATTTTTTTTTAATGATACGAACTTTAATTCTAAATTTTAATATTTAAAAAACAAACTCATACTCGCTAATTGTAATAATAGGGAAAGAGCATAAATGCTTGTCATAAACAAATTTTAAAATATTTAACTTAATAACAGTATTTGATGGACAAAAATTTATATGATCCATACAAAATAATAAATATACCCCTTTAGGTTCTTTACCACACTTTTCAAATAACTATAAAAACATCATAACAAAAATACATTTTACATATGTTTATTCTATTTTCTATTTATGTACACTGTTTCTATATTGTTATGGTCTAATTCAGTTTTATACACATTAGCAGCATTTTATTGAGAATGAAAATAAAATTTCTTAAAAAGCTTTTTTCAGTTTCTTCAAAGAACTATCTTCTGTTTCTTAATTCTGTTCAAACCAACATTCAGAAAAATCACTAGAGCATCAGCCATCTGTAACAGTTACTGCATCATTTTTTAGAAATATTTTGCAAAAAGTAACATGTCTAATTATCTAGTTTTATAAACAAGTAAAATTCATTACAAAATAGTTGAATGGGGTTTCGTCCATTACTGTTTTAAATCTAGAGAACTTTTTAAATTAAATTATCACCCCTACAACGGTATACTGCTACAACAGCTGACGAAATGTGAGCCCTTCGATGCACGACAGCAGGTATAGAGCGCAGCAGTATATGCAGTTTGACAGTGGAACCACCTTGCCACAATTGATGGCTCTTCTCCTAGCAGCTGGATTGGCGATCAACTCAGTTTGTACAACTCAATATTTCTCAGCTCATAAATATACCTGCTGGGTCAGCTGATTTGCAGCCAATTAAGACCATACTTCACCCTCATACCATTGCTTCAAATTACAATAATAACAAAAGGCTTAGGAAACCTAAAGGTTTCATATATAATTATAAATAAACCTAAAGGTTTGATATATAATTATAAATAAACATAAAGGTTTGATGACCGACAATCGATGTCTGCATACTTCCGTCCAAACCCAACCCTACCAGGTCAACCTTAACTCAATTTTCCTTCTTTTTTTTTCGCCCTACCTGGCATTACTGCCATACGGAGTTTTGGCAGCAGTAGGTTAATACATTGGGGTTCTCGTATGCCCACTGCTGCCAATAAACAAATTGATTTATTGATATATAAATAACAATATTATGGATAATTTATTTGAGTAACAATAAAACCACTGGTTTATCTGTATTGCGGCCCGGTTGTGCACTTTAGTGATGGGGCCGGGACGCACCTTATCCATCCTTATCCTCTTCTGCCTCCTCGGATGGTGGAATTCTTGCCGCTCTCAGGGGGAAATGGGCAGGGCACATCACATCACTTCACCCATACACAAACTTCCGAAGGAACGGATAGTTCCTCTTTTCAACCAGGCAGTGGAAATCCTCCTCTGTGAGGATATACCCGCCTATCCCTCTCATCAATTTTGCACGGTATCTCTCCTTCGAGGTGCAGGATACCAATATATGTTCTGCTGTTTCAGGATGAAAGGGCACCAGGGGTCGATATATGTTTCCATGGTCCGCCAGTTTTCCCTGGAACACTCCATGTCCTGTGAGATCCAGTAATCAGGAAGGACCCATATCGCATTTAATCTTGCCTAGATGGTGGGGAAGAACTTCCTGAGGGTAGATCCTTTCGAGCATTTCTGTTCCACTCTTCAATCCTTTTCCAATGGTTTGGATTCTCAACGAGCCCCTCCAGTAGCGTCTCTAGCCTCTGCCTCTTGAAATGGAACTTGATTGTATCCTCCTTGAGGATTGGTTCCGGGGGCATCGCTCCGGCCAGCACCTGCACTCCTGTGCCCGTCTTATAGGCCTTTGTTTATAACCGACAAGGATAAGGACACCATCTTATAGCCTTAACTCAACCATCGCACCTCCACTTCCTACTCTTACCAGCCTCAACTGCATATATTAACCTTTTTAGAATTTGTACTCTACTAACTATTTTACTCTCATTTTATTCATCACAAAGCTATCACCTCAATTAACTTAACAGGTACAGTTCACTTAATTCGACATTCTGTAGCCATCCAGTTGCTTGTCCTTGGGTCCAAATATTTTGCACAATATTTAATTTCAAATAACCCTACCTAAGGTGGTGTTCATCCTTTAATGTAAGCGGCCATATTAAACATCCATACAGAATCATATTTATTAATTTACAAACCTCCCACAGATCTCATTATCGCATAGAAGACATCGCATATAGTGAGGGGTGTGGGGATGGTAGGTGCAAAGGTTCAAAGTTCTTTTCAGCTGTGTCCAATGGACTTAACATATCTTTAGTTCAGAAAATACATAAAAGAAAACGAACACTTTTAGTCAAATTGTACCATATAAAAAAATGTTTAACTTTTACTTTTTTTTCCATTTATATTTATTTATAAAATTGGTTAGTTTGGTAATTTGTAAATATTAAAATTAAATAAAATTTAGATAGTTATCAAGTTAGGCTGGAACCTTACAGTTCCATTACTGATATTTTGCAAAATTTCAAGTTACCTAGAAGTGGTATCCCGCTTCATCATACAAAATGAAATTAAATATGAGACAATTATAAATTATATCACGGAAAAAAAACAAAATCATATATTTAATTATATTTGTCATATAATGTACACACCCTAAACAAGAAGGTTCTAATGAACATGAGTCACATCGGCAAATGAAGTATTGACTAGTTTTCAAGACAGGATGATGACAATCATCACGTAGTTAAACAGGGTGTTTCGTAATTGCACAGCACTATTTAGGTATGTGTTCACAAACACAAAATAAACAAAAAAGTTCATATTAACATATATCTCAAAATCATTTATTAAACAGGTATTAAAGGTTAAAGATTTATTATATATTTACTTCATTAAGACTGACTGTAAAAAGTTTAACGTGTTTAATACTAAATAACAGGTTTTAATCACCTGATAAGCAATGACAGTAGTAGCTCATCTGGCTGTGTTTTTAAGTGTGTACAAATACTGTGACACAGTTCAATTAATGATTATCATGGGAGACACCATAAATTTATTCAGTTTTGTAGAACAAACAGACATGCTTTTAACTTTTGGCGAAGTACATAGAAACGGTGCTGCTGCTGTTCAAAGATATCGTGAAAAATTTCCTAATCAAAGAATACCAAATCGTAAAACTTTGAGACCATTGAAAGACGCCTTAGGGATGACATGCTAAAACCTATACATAAAATAGTATTGTATACCTTAAATAGTGCTGTGCAATTACAAAACACACTGTATATTTCCTAACAGTCCAATACAAACAGGATTTTAAAATATCGAAAATCAGTAGAGTAAAAATAAAATAGTCCTCTTAAGCTATCATATATGTTCAATATTATGTCACCTTAATTAATAATTAATAATAATTTTAAAACATTTCCAACTATCCTTACCTTGTGCCTAGACCACTATCCAGATGCAAACTCTTCAAAATAATCCTTCACCAAGATTAAACCAAGTCTTCAGAAATCAATCGTCAGATTCAGATCAATGTATCCCTACAGGTATACGATGCCTATGTGCCTTCATTAAACCTCCGTTGGCTATCAGCATGCATCAGTGATACTGCAGAGAGTGGGGATAGCTTGATTCAGGATCCCCGGCCTGAATTGGATATTCAAAATATTTATGATAGGATAGTCAACAATAATTATTATTTTCATGCTATTATTTTTTATTAAACCTTGTTTATTTATCTATGAGATTATTTTAAAATATAAATCAGTCGGCACTGATAACTATTTATAAATTTAACAAATACAATTTAGAGGGTGCTAATTCAATTTTAGAATTATAAAATAATAATTTTGGCACAGAATGGGAACTTTTGAGAAAATGTAGTCATTGGTTAAGAAGAATGAATGTCAATTAAAAAATTATAAAAAAATATCTTAGCCTGAAGCTTCAATACTTACCTCACAATCTCTAACTAAACACATAATAAGAAATAAATAATTAAAAAAATGTTAGAATACTTTTTATTTCTGTAAAATTATGGATGCTATTGTAGGGGGAAAAAAACACATAAAATTTCAAAATTGTTAACTGTATAATTAATAAAATATTTACACTTTCTTAAAGATCATTTAACACAAGAGTAAAATGTTGTTATATTTGGTGACTGTGCATAAATAAATAACTGTCTTTCAAAAAATTAAATTATTATCTCTCTATACATGTATCAACAATAATATACAGACATTTACATACGTACCACTACATAATTATTTAAATATATTACATAGATAAAATATTATTATTACTTACATTTACAGTAATATTAACATTAGGTACAAATTTCTGTAAGTGATGGCACATTATTTTGCAGATAATGTTTAGTCAGTCAGGTAATGTAATGTTTTATAAAAAATCATTATCTTTCACCTGACAAAGATAAAAGAATTCATAAAAAATAAATAAATAATTATCTCATAACTTAATTTAAAATTTACATACAGTTTATGAGCACTGGTTGGTTTTATAATGATGTTAAATGGTTACAATATTAATTACCTCAAAACAAAAAATGTAGGCAAAACTTCATTAACAATGGCTGCCTGCCTTTTTTGGTCAGGTAGAATTTTTATATTCTTCCGTAGGCAAACTATATTCATATACGTATCACGCCACCATAGAGAGGGGTCAGGTGGTTCACTGATTATACCCTCTCCCTTTTTTTATTTCCAGCTCCTCGTTTGGAAATGTTTTTGTTAATGATATCAGCAACATAGCTCTTATGGTCAAAAAATTTCATTATTTGACTTTTAGCGTCTAGCATTTGGTCTTTAGCAACTTTGGTTCTTTGGAAGTTGGCCTGAAACAACAAAACCAATTAATTTATAATTAACTAAATCTGTAAGCTTATTTAACGTTTTTTTGTTTTTATTTACAAAAGCATTAAGCTACGGTAATACATTAGTGTTGCTGTACATAGTACATTCATTTTCAGATGTAAACAATTAAATAACATAAAGATGAAATATGTTTTGAATGGAATAATTATAATTATTGCAATGTTATGTAATTGTATTGCAAATATGTAACTTTAGAATTGATAATTTTAGTTAAATTATTACTAAATAATATATATATATATATATATATATATATATATATAAAACTAACTTACCCTGACCCTTTCATTTATGCGACTGTACTCTTTATCTATTTCCTTATTTTTGTTTTTCTTTTGATTTACTTCTAATACACACAATAAAGAATTGTAAAAATCAATAAATTCGTCCTCTGAACTCACCTAAACAAAGGAAATAAATAGTAAATAAATTAAAAGTAAATACGCACATAACAAATTTGCATTAAAATAAAATAAAATGGATCCAATTAAAAAGAGCTTCAATTAAATTTTGCACTTTTATCAAATTAAGTCTAAACGTTGGAATTGATTAATTAATTCAATTTAAAATGTCCCAAGTGCAGGGCTAGATAAAGTTGACACATTTTAAATTAAATCTTATAATAATTGCAAGTTGGCCCGTGCGAATGATTCGTGCAGCTCACTATTCTGATTGGTCAGTGATCAACTGACAAATTAATGCAACCTATCATAACATGGAGAAATAAATTCTTTGTTTTAACGGTAATTATAATCAACCAAAGAATTAAACATAAATTTACAACTTTATTCATATTTCAAATTACATTAAGCTGTATCTTTGATAATAATATTCTGATTTTGATGATTTTCTTTTTGTTTTGTAACGAACTAAGCAATCTTTTAAATAATCAAAGGTGTATACTTTATGAGTTGTTCGCAAATAAAGTTTCTTTTTCTTCATAACTTTTTTGCCTGAATTTTCAGGGTGACTTTATTTATTTTACATAGAAAAACAAAAACGGTGCGTATGATTAGCTTAGTTCCCGTGAAATTCTGAATCTAACAGTACCTCATTCATGGCATTTGAGGATGACAGGAGCCTATATTTGGTACCAAGCCAATTTTGAGCTTTAGTGTAATAATATATGTGAGGATAATTACCACGTCTTCAATCTGAGAGCCAAGATGATATATTTTCCAACCATTTATTTTCTGAAGTGCATGCTTTTGGTTTGCTATTTCGCTCAACGATGGAGCCTTCTCCTCCTTCGGCTTTACATCAGTATACCTGAAAAGTATTCAAAATATATTAATTAATTACACAAATCTCTTAATAAATAATTCCAAAGATTTTTTTTTAACAACTTCTTTATAATTCGAAACTGTTTAAACTAAACTGATAAAAATGTCTCATAAATTCAATTCCATAGCTACATATACAACAGTTAAGAAATCATACGTAGCCCCTTTTCAGTTATATTCTCTTAAAGTTAAAACTTTCATAAATTACTATTACTACTTTCAATTTACTCCTTTAATTTTAGTTACATAAGCTTTGGAAAGAGATACCTTTCATTATATTTCCTGATCAAGATTCAATTTTTTAAACTAATCAATTTTAAATTACCGAGGCAAGGTCTATTACATTACATAACTACCCTCTTCTATCTAAACAAGGGAGAGGGATTCTTAAAATTATGTAAACTACACGACTCCTCCTGAACTACATTTTATTTAAACCAATCCTAGGCATTTTAGGTACTTATTAACTAATTACAAAAGCCTAGATGACCATGTAGAATATTTACAAAGTTAATTATTTGAATAAAAGCAAAAGGTTGAGATGTAAAGTTAATATAAAAATTGTTTTTTAACCCCCCTAGGAATGACTTACACAGAACTCTCCGGGGCTCACGGACGAAAGTATAGTACTTATCCCCTAATACACAGCGTATAGCGGGGTACTCTATGAGACCAAGGGAGCATCGGTTGGAAGCCATACCTAGCGCGAGCCTTAACCGGCCTCCAACCTAACTCCCTTGACCAGGTACGTCCAAGAAGGATGCAGGCACACAACCGGTGCCCACGGAAAAAGACAAACTCTACTACCATAGCTTCCGTCCACTCGTCCACACATTATACCAGAAGTTAGCCTGAACAGCGTCAAGAATAGCTGAACACTGGTTTCGTGCAGCGAGTGGTCGTAAACACATCGACCGCCACGGCCGAACAGTGCAAGCACTCTCGCCGTCCACCCAAAGCGCCGCCGGGGCTCCGGTGACGCCCCGTAGTAATTTGGTCGGGAAGCACTGCTTCCTTGACCTCAGAGCACGATTGGTCTCAGGCTCCGCAATCTTACGATCGCTACGGCTTTACATTGCCTGCCGATGTACAGGAGGATGCCTGCACCTCCACAGTCAATGAGGGCCACGACTCAAACCTAAGGGTTCGAGAAGATGACCGTCCCCATTCCCCTAATACACAGAGAGTAATAAATAAAGTATAGGCGACATTAGGGTGACATATTTATTCATAAAAATAATATAATGTAATAATATATTAGCTCCTGTAAGTTGGAACAGGGATCTACTATACTGCAGAATTAATATATAATAATTAATTTAAAAATTTAAGGGACTAAGCAGTAAATCTATTTTGTGAAAAATACATATTATTTCAAAATATTTTTTATGGATCAATACATTATACATTGAGCAGACACAAGGTGGTTTCTATTGGAGGAAGCCAGACCCTTTATGGATTTTACTGCTATTTATGAATAAGAATAATACATTATTTCAAGATTAAGTCGAACAGTGGGTTTCCAGCTCACTATCCCAAAAGAACCCAAGTTTGAAGCATCAAAAGTAGAAATTTGTCAATAGAAAAAATTTGAACTGGGATTTGCCTAAAAAGAGCTCTGAATCAACAAACATTGTCTCAGCCCATTCAGTTCTAAAATCAGTACTTCAACGCTGAGTGCATAAATCAAGGGATTAGAGTTCAGTACAGATAGCATCACATAATGTCTCCTGCACTCTTGTCCTCCCCCATTTTATGTATTATAAAAAGATAATACATTACATTTTTATTCGTTGTACGTACAAACATTTTAAGTTACCTGAAATGGTTGCGAAATAATGACAAATTTACAACTACCTAGCAGATAGAAGAGCCTACTCGGTTAATGAATGAGCTCTTTTTATTGAATGGATGGTGAATATTGAATTGATGATAGCTGGAATGAATAATTAAATTAAATTATAAAAAATCATAAACAAGTCAATGTTAGAGTGGTGAATCGTAAAAAAGTAGATAGTTGACACTATTTAGATATGAAATATAATACAAAAAAGTACTGGTCACTCAAAGTGAATCATTGAAAAGAGCTGATAGTACATTACGGTGAGTGAATGATCCTGATGGGAAAGAACTGATAGCTCATTACAGTGAGTGAATGGTCCTCATGGAAAAATCACCAACAGCTGTCAACTAGAGGATAATAGCAATCAGCTTGATTAATACACAAGGAATGCTTTTTTGTTTTGGTTTTTTGAGATATTATGAAGAGAAATTGGACTTTTTTCATTTCATTTCCAACACCATTTTGAATATCACTATAAGTGGCACTATTTTTCCCATTGGAGCAAGCAATCTTAAAAGGGCTACATTTGATTTGGAAAAGGTTTATAAACATAAAATGATAAAAAACCAAACAACAATAAAGTACTAATGAAATGAATTAGATAATGTACCATCTTAGTCATTATTGCTAATTAAAACATTAAAAACTATAATATAACATTCTTCGTTAAAATAATAATATAAAATATTCAACTTAGGATTCTCATAGAAGGAAAAAAAGTATTTTATATTTCAAAGTTTTTACAATCCAACTAAATTTTGATAAACAAGTTACACAATTAGTAAGAAAGTCAGCTAAAAATGAATGAATGACTGTAGTAGGCATTAATATACTACAATGGATAGAAGACAGGACGGCAAAAGTTATATTATTAACCTGAGTCAAACCAGCATACTCTATTTCACTCAGTTTGAGTCAAAGCAACACATTTTATTTCATTCAATTTAACAATCAAAAGAATTACCGAGTACAGGTCAATAATCCACAATAGAATAATATTTTTAATTTCAGCAGAGTTTGAAAAATATGATAAAGTGTAACACTGACCCACTTAGCAGGCTATGAGGAGGAAGATAAAAAAAATAATCGGGTAAAATAAGAGATTTTGCTAGGATTGAAAATGATTAAAAGTAAAAAACTTAAAACACATATATTCAATAATTCTATCCTATGTTTATAAAAACAGTCCTGGTTATAAAAGAAAATAATTTTTTTTTATGCAACATAACATAACATAAGACTAAAAATGGGTGTTTTCAGTAATAATACCTGTTTATTCTTTTAAATTTACTATTATATGAAAATAAACTTTAATTTGGAGATTGTTCCCTGTTAAATATATTATGACAAATGGGTATAATAATGTTGAAAATTCAGGTGACAAGCTCACCCATCGATAACTTCATTCTGATTTTTTTTTTAAATGGAAGAGACTGCCAATTTCTAATTAGATGTCAAACAACTGTTTAAAAACATAATGAGAAGGAGGTAGGAGGTGTGTACATTATTTTAATTAATAATTCATGTACCTCATTAAATTTTCTTTAACTATTTAAATCTTCATCAATTGAATTTAGATGAGAAGACTTTCTGAGTAAGGCCTTCGTAATGTCTTTTCATGCTCCTTTGATAGGCAGTTTGAAATGAGGCTTCCATCTTGTTGAATTTTTTCTATTAAATAAAACAAAAAATTGTTCATACAAACTCAATTCAATGCGCTCAACATCCTATTTTTTTTTTTTAATAATATCTCTGAGGGAAGACTAATTAAGACACCTTACCAGGAAGCAAGGCTCATACAATTTTCAGTTTGGGCCGAACAGTTATCCTATATTGCTGAAAAGATATATATAAAATATTTTCAAAGTGGTAAGAGAACGAACAATATCATTTATTGAACAATTGAAGGATGGAATTAATCATCCCAAAACTACAGAAGGAATGCAACACTATTTCACAACGGAGAAATACTGCTTTCAACTGATCTAGAACTAAATGCTAAATACTGAAATGATCCAAATGATTATGTTGAATATCATGACAGCTTAGTATCATTTCCTATTATTGAGTACAATAACTGTGCATTACAATATTAACAAAGTTACAAATTAAAAATTAGACAATTGAGTTTTTGGGGGTTATATAAATTTTTGTTCAACATGACCATATAAATTTCCATAAATATGCTTTCATACAGACTCGAAATCATTAGGTTCTACGTAAGTATCTTAAAATTACAACAGTGGGGTGGCAGAAGGGGAGTGGGAGAGGGGTAAAAATGGGATTAACTACAATCTGGGAAAATCATACTACAAGCGCAGAACTTAAACAAAGCTATTTTACAAGGATTTTGAAATCAGTCGTAGCCAAAGTACAAAGTGCGGAAGCTATATAACTCTGGTAGTGAGGAAGCAAAATTGATTTTTTGAACAAGCCTCAGAAAATTAATAGGTAAAGTAATAATAAAGACCGATAGGCTTTTTGGATTCAATGAACTTATTATAATCGACAGTACTTACGAAAACACCAGGAAAAATAAAATTGTAAAATAAAAAACAGAAATACAACTAAGATATCAAGTTTTGTCAAGAGGAACAAAAATTAAATTAAACACTAAAGAAATTAACAACTGAATCATCTTTCGATTTAAATATATAAGCAAAAAAATATCACTCAGTTATAGTCCCTTTACAAAAAATAAAAGTGTTAATTATAATAAAAACTTCTTATTTAATAAAGTAAATACCTAATTAATAATCAACATCTCTACAAAAATAACAAAATTATCTACCCCATCAGCACCCATTTTAAACAAGTTTCATTTGATTATATTTTTATAAATAAAGTATAAATATACAATGAAATATGCGATAAATGAAAATGTACCTAATTGAAATATACAATTTCAACAATGTTTCATTTGGATTACTGTTTTATAAATAAATTTTCCTAAAACTCTTAAATACGAGTTTGTTTTGAAAAAAATAATTTTAATTATTGGACCTGATTTTATGGGAAGATTTTTTTTTTATGCTGTTAACTAAAATATTCATAACTCCTCAGGTTTTTCTCGCAAGGCGGCGACATTACTACAACCATTGGAAAACTACATTATTGCTCATCAAAACTATATCGATAACTTTTAGATTTCACACCTTTATAAGGAATAAATAAATAAAAACTCCCTAAACATTTTTATTTTTTTCTCCATTTATTTGGGGATTTCCGGTTTGTGCTATTTTGTGTATATTATAGGCTCCCAAATTCAAACTAATTTTCGTGTGAATAACTGGAGCCTTGTTGAAGTTATCACGACTCTTGTGATTTTGGAAATAATTTTGAGCAAACAATTTTTATTTTTCGATTGATATGAAAATTCTTATTTAAATAAGGGTTTTTCGAGATACGAAATAAAAACTTTATTTCTACTTAAAAAAATATTTGAACCCACTTTACTTCTTAGATCAGTTCTATTTGTTTCAATACGTTTCAACACATACCATATCATTATGCTAAGTAAATATTTTTTCTAAACCGGACGGCTATCGAAATTAATATTATATGCACAAAATATAATATTTTATCAATCTTCAAATCAAAAATAAGAATAATGCCTGTATTGTACATATCACACAATGAAATATTTTTTTTTTAACCCACTTTACTCCTTAGATCAGTTCTAATAGGGTGTATAAAAAATATTACCGTTTTTCTACCAAATATTTGGATTATTATTTCTTTGATATAAAATATAATTAATAATCAAAGTATAGTCCATTGTTATCCACAGTCATTAGGCATCTGATAGCTAATCGCTCGATCCCACGCTATTACCATTCTTTGGGATGGCTGTCAATGAACTCTTGGACCGCAATTTCAATTTCCATAAAATTATCAAAATTTTCCCTTGAAAAAATGGGCAATGAATCTAAATAAGTAGTAATCCAATGATGCAGGGGTATGGACTACACGGAGGATGAGGCAGGAGTTCGAGTTCGAGGGTTTTTCAATAAATTTTCACAAATGTCTAACCTCTTTGCTGATTGCTGAGAAGTAAGTTCGTGAGAGACCAGTGTACTGCTCTTTTTCACCTTCTCCATGGAGATTAGATGGCGACTGACAGTATCTTTCGACGCACCACACTCCCTGGGGAGTTCGTGTGTACTTATGGATGGATTTGACCCAACAGCTTCATTCAAAACCTCATCAGTATCCATTATTGGTCGACTGGTACTCTTCTTCTTTTCCAACGTCGTATCTCCACTGCTAAATTTTTCAAACCAAAAATAATAATAAAGCATGTATTGTACATATTATACATACACCATGAAATATATTTGTTTATGATGAAAAGATTATTTTTGTTTTTTGCACCTCTAAACCCGGTAAGAAAAATCAGTAGATATTAAAACTGTTATATATTAAGGAAATTTTTATTGCAATCGAAAAATAAATGTCTTTTGCTTTACTAATCTATAAACATTGTTGGATCTCATAAGAGCTATTAATATAAGGCAGAATATTGAGCAAAAAATATTATATTATATTTTTAGATTGCAATGAAAATACATATTTACGAGGGTTCTTTGGAATGAGAAAAATAAATATCATCTTTTTTTTTATCACAAAAAATATATTTCATGGTGTGATATGTGTAGAATATGTACAATAAATAAATACTTTATTCTTATTTACGATTTGAAGCTCAATAAAATACTACATTTTGTGCATATAATATTAATTTTGATACCCGTCTGATTTAGAAAAAAATATCTACTTAGCTTAACGATATAGTATGTGTTAAAACATATTGAAACAAATAGAACTGATCTGAGGAGTAAAGTGGGTTCAAATATTTTTTTAAGTAGAAATGAAGATGAGATTTGTATTTTCGAAAAACCCTAAAATACAAATTTTTTGCTCAAAATTATTGCCTAGAATAATTTTTTGCTCAAAATTATATCCTAGGCTGAAGCCTTAAATTTTTTTCCAAAATCACAAGAGTCGTGATAACTTCAACAAGGCCCCAGTTCATTGGGGAGTTTTTATTTATTTATTCCTTATAAAGGCATGAAATCTAAAAGTTATCGATATAGTTTTGATGAGCAATAATGTAGTTTTCCAATGGTTGTAGTAATGTCGCCGCCTTGCGAGAAAAACCTGAGGAATTATGAATATTTTAGTAAACAGCATGAAAAAAAAATCTTGCAATAAAATCAGGTCCAATAATTAAAATTATTTTTTTCAAAACAAACTCGTATTTAAGAGTTTTAGTGCACCAAAAAAACGAATCTGAATCGTTTTTTCATGAAAAAATTTACCAAGCCTACTTTACTAGAAGTATTTAAATTTATTATACCTTATAATTTGTTTAGTACAACTAGCAATACGTTTTCTTATTTTACAAAAAATAAAACGAATCAATTGATATATAACTTATGAATCCATGCAGAGCAAAATTAGAAAACTAACATAAAAAGCAATAAAATTCGGACATGGGTCTAATATTTTTCGACCTAGTATCACCAAAAAACTTTTCATTGTAATCGGTGACCCTACGTCCTCCCCTTGTAAGTTTGAAAAAAAAAGTATTTAAAATCCACCGAATCAAGCCAATGCCATCGTTTAAAATACTATTTCATTTTACTTGTGTGAAAGGAGAAGTGATATATACAAATATTTCATGGACGTTTATAACCTTAAATACATTTGCTGTAGTTGAATAACTCTAGATATGATACTATATTTAAATAATTAGGTATCTATTCGCCGTTTATTCCAAAAAATCATCAAATAACCTTTTAGAAAATTAAATTAGTGAATAATTTGATGAATTATCCTTTTGTGAAATCCCAACATTATTCACTTACAATTAGTGTGATAACTTTTGACCTATCTATGGCAGACAATGAAAATTCGTAATTTCATTTTAGTAAACTTTACAATGGAAAATAACAGTTTAATGACTAATAGTCCTACAATCCATAATCATTTATAGGTTAAATAATCAGATATACTTCCAAATCTCTCTAGGCATACATGAGCCTTTCGGTTGACAGAGAATGACTAACTCCAATTTCAACATTCTCTATTATTAATTTTAGTGATATTAGCCAAAAAATAATTTCTATTCAAAGTAGCGGTAAGTGAAAATAGTGTTGCATGCACCAGATTTGTTTTTTTTATTTCAGTAAACTAAACTTTTAGTAATTTATTTTTATTACCTTTATTTTATTTTCATAAACCGATAGGAGCTAAAAGTTGATACTTGTCATATAAAATCCTGTTATTTTCTCTATTACAGAATAAAGTGAGCTGCAGGGAATTCTAATATTAATTTAGTTTTTCATAAGTAATTTAGTTTCTTAATTACTATAAACAGCATTTATAGTAATAAATTATCTATGAATCTTATAATTATCTATAAGACACCAACTATGATATTACTGGTTAATAAATGCTATTTTAAGGAGCGCTATGGGTCAAACAAATAAAATAAGTGCTTGCCAGCCAATGAATTGCACCGACCGTAGCCATATGAATTAACTAAAAATATAATGCAAAATAAAGTTTAAATAATACATAGGTATCTATCGTTTGCTAATATTAACTGTCACTCCCCACTGTTAGCATTAAATTCATATTGCTGTTTAGTACTGTAATAAAAATATGGAAGAGCAAGAAGTTTTTTCTTAAAAGAAAAATTCCAATTTGCTGCCGACTGGAAAGGGAAGAGTTCAATAGTAGTTTGACTCAAAAATTAATAGATCTACTCTAAGTCTGTAAACAATTTGAAAAAATTGCAAATCTATTTGAGACAGTATGCTGAATGAGGTGAATCTTTTAAATCCAAAAAATTAAATTCTATCAACGGCGAAACCAGCTCTTTTCAATATTCTGCTATCAGGGTTAAGGTAGATTTTAGTCAAAAAGACTAACGAATATTTAAAATAAATTTGCAATCCATTTGATGAACTCAAACTAATATTTTGTAAAGATGGATACAAAGATTCCGTTCCAACAAAATACTGTTTTAAAAAAGCTCTTTTTCAGTTAACCAACGAATGGAATTAAGTTAAGCCAACAGTTCATGAGAATTATCATGAGGCTGACATATTAGATGCAGTGAAACGCAATTTCTTAAAAAGTTGATGCTGGACCTGACTCTATATTTTAAGATCGAAAAATGTTCTAATGAACATTTATCTGTAGACACAATTACAGGTAAGAAGTTCATTACTTTATATTAAAAAAATAAATATGTCCATAGATGTATATATTACAAATAGTAAATAATATTGGTACATTTTTCTTTTCAAAAAAGCACTGTTTTAAGTTGATTTTGCTTAAATTTCATTCATTACCCTTGTTTGATTTTAATATAATGACCAATTGCATCATTTACAGTTAGGAATATAATGAATATAACGTTTATAACGACTAAGTATACCCCTTCAAGGTCATTCATTATAAACGATATCCAATGTTTATTTATTTCCAATTTGAAAAAAATATTTATATCCAAAAAAAATTCCCAAACTTAAACAATTTTTTGCTAATTTCTGCCCGTTTTGAAAATTTCACGACTTTTCCCATTTTTTTAGGTTGTTTACCAACATGGTTTCTGCCAATATTTACTGGAATTTAAAGTGATAAGAGACAAAAATTGTAATGAGATAGATAGTAAAAAAAAAACCAACAGAAAACCATACCTCATAAAATGATTGTTTCTCGGTTTCCAATGAGTTTTATAGGAGCTCAGAAGTGACATGGTCTTCCTTTTTGGTATAACCTTGGTTTCGATTTCTTCTATGAACAAAATATAATAATATAGCTATAGAACCAGGATTTATCTAAATATAATAAATAATTTAGTAAACAAATTACAATACATCTTAAACATAAATAACAATCTTCTTTGAAAAATGCAGGAAGAAATATAAAATATTAATAACAAAATTGGTAATTAAAATACAAGAGTCTTTAACAGTTTGCTAATACTGCTAAAATAATAGTCTGATATAAACAGCAGATAGCTATGGTACAAAATAGGGCTAATATGGCAGAGCATTCATCAACTTAAAAAAAAAAATATATATATATATATATTATAAAAGACTGTATGACTATTACAATTACAACAGAAGACAAACACACTATAGCCAAATGAAAATGATATACTTAGAGAAAACATACCATCTTTCACTTCCTTCTTAATTTTCTCTTCCGAAATGAATTCCATCTCATCTTCACTAAAAGCTGGTTCAGTCATTTGATTTCCAGTCCTGAATAAATAAAAAATGGGCATTACAATGTGCAGTAAAACAATATTAATATTATAAAGTAATGTAGGAGAAATGAAAACCTAAACTCCTTTAATTGTTTTTTTAAATAGTTAATTTTTAAATATTTACTAGGTGAGATAGTACTCACAGCTGCTGCTTCCTGGGTTTCTTCCTCGGACTGACTTCAGACGGAAGGGTGCGCAGTTGTACACAGGGCTCTTCCTCGTCCTTGGACGGAGGCAGGGGCGCGGGCGGGCTCTCCCCCGGAGAGCTGTTGGCCGATACAGTAGTGGAACCTCCTGATGAAGACTCCGGCCTCTTAGGTGGAGGGCTGGGGGGTAGCGTCGGCGGGCTACTGCTCATAGTGGCCAATAGGGGTGTCAAGTTTTTCTGTCCTTTCAGCGGCGACCTTGAAAACACATCATGCTATAAATTACTAAACAATCTCTGCTCTTTCTTTGGTGACCTTTAAGACACACCTTGCTATATATGTTTAAATAACTTCAATTAAAATTATCTATATTGTTTGTGGAAATATCCAGATCGTACCATCAACAAGCAGATAGTTAAAAAACAAAATTAATAACATTTTCTATTTCAAAGCTACTTTATGGTATTTGTGAATGAATTGAATAAATTAAATAAGATGTATATTCCTATGATAAAAGAGTTACAATGGACCATTCATATCCATACTATCCAATGGCAATAGAAAAAGAATCTGTCAAGACTGAGGGTGTTGAGAGGAATAGAAGAAACTTTGACATTTTTTTCAGACATAAGAGGTTGCTGAATGAGTTGATAACTGACCAAAATATTTTATTGAAAAAGATAAATAAAATAAAAGGAAATGACTTCTTGTTAAAAGATTTGCAGTGTTGAGTATGATCGTATTCCGATGAAAATACTTAAGATGATCTACACTTCATAGGTCTAATTTTAAAAGTAAGAAAAAGGTAAAACTACTCAAGGCATCGGGCAAGGATGCAACCCGAGCCCACTCCTTTCTTAGCGCTCAACAGAGCTAAATCAAGGATAGGACTCTACCACTTGGGATATAGAAAACCTTAGGCCCAACCACCTTCGCCTTCTTGCATTCAAGGATGACTTAATTTTATTCATAAACAACTACAGAAACCTTCAATTCAACAAAAATGTTCTACAGAAAGAATTAGAAACTAGCAATATTACTATAAATGCAACAAAAATTATGAGAATAGGAAGGAAAGGTGAACATGAGGATCGAGTGGTAAAACTGAACCATACAAGGTTAGAGCAAGTAAGGAATTTTAAGTACCTTGGTATTCACCTGAACGAATATGGATGGATAGATGGTGCAATAAACGAAAGGATAAAAGTTACCAGCAGATGTTTTAATTCTCTTAAGAAAGGTTTTATGGGGAAAGAATAAGTGAATCTTGGACTCTCACCATAAAACACAAGAGCCAAGTTCAAGCTATGGAGATGCAGTACTTAAGAAGAATGGAGGGGGAAAAAGGGAGAGACCGAGTCCGAAATAAGGCCAAGCCAGGAACTTGGCCACCTAAGGATATCATCGAAGAACACCAGCTGATATGGTTTGGCGATGTTCATAGAATGGAAGAGGACAGGTTAGCAAAAGTGTATGAAACAACAAAGGTGGAAGGCCAGAGGCCAAGAAGAAATGGGAAGGCGCAATCCGGAATGCCTTTGACAGAAGAGGATTGGAATGGAGAAGAAGACGGATGGTCAAATACAGAGATTCTTGGAC
This sequence comes from Nezara viridula, assembly GCA_928085145.1. NCBI lineage: Eukaryota > Metazoa > Arthropoda > Insecta > Hemiptera > Pentatomidae > Nezara > Nezara viridula. The sequence goes on along the minus strand of OV725077.1, from coordinate 296,469 downwards.
CAAGCTCTACCGTAGGAATTCTCACGCTGCTGTGCGGTGGAACAGGAGGAGATTAAATAAATAAACTTGGCAGAAGAAAATAAGATATCATCTGAAAATGTAAAATATTGTTAAGCAAAGTTCTGTAATAATTAACATTATCTTCTGGCTAAATTTATTTACAACTAAACCATTTTTAGCTAACAAATTTTGAAGATAGCTAAAGGTACCATTAGGCTGACTCGATGATAAGCCTAATGGCACCAGAGGATGTGGAGCAAGACATCTAAGTAAAAATAGAAGTAATTTTTGTTCTTTTCTATAATTTACTATAGTCTATAACTTCATTAGTCCTCTTTTAACAGTAGTGATTTTTACACTTACATCATCATGTTATAAGAAAGAAAAGAACCATCTTTATTTAATTTTCAAATATATCACATATTATCATATACATTTCATACCGGGACTTTTTGGGCACACTGATGGAAGAGGTCACTAACCCATCGGGATCCCTCTTTCTGAGAATACTCGGGCGCGGCGAGGTGACTTGCTTCGGCAGCAGCACTGGCACGCCTGATGCCGCAGAACAAGCTACCGCGCAGCTGCCTTCTGTAGTAGTTATAGCACTTGCTAGGAAGGTAAAACAGACATTAATTTCTACATCGACTTAGTAAAAATCTATTTGTATTAGTAAAAATGTATTTAGGATACTGTACAATGTGGGATACTATTCAACCTTAAAATAAATATATAAAAGAGACAAATCACTTTATAAAGCAGATTTATCAACTATTTTATTTATTTCATGTATTTTCTCAATAGAGGTATGATAAATTAAAAATATAAAAATTATTTCACAATGTTTGATTCGCCCAAACCTGTTGCTCTCTGATATCACAAATCTCATTTTTTTCTCTTTGTTTTTGAAATTAATTGAGGGTTAAAGTCAGTGTGAAAATACACACAAAATAAACTTGATTTAATACTTTTATTTTTTTTTTTGGAATTTATTTAATAAATTATGACATTATAAGTTTAGACCATCTTTAGTATTGTCATTAGAATACATTCATACTCCCCTCACCAGATCTTGGTCTTATGATAAAATCATTTCATTTTATTTTACTTATCTTGCCCAATAAGTTTTTTTTTTCTCTTAGTTATTGACTGCAACCCACAATTAACATCCCAACCGTACTATCTAAATCTAATCTAGTCAACTAATTCTTCACTATTATTTTTATTTTTAATCTTAATGTATTTGTGTTTTTTTCTGTCTGCTATATGTAGATATAATTTTTTTTACAAATTTTATTTGCCGTATACAGATTTACTTTTATTAGAAATCATTTACAAAAATATAATATTTTTAGATGATTCTACGAAACTATCACAACTGATATATAAACTATTACTGACGGTATCGATAGAGTTATTTACATTTCAAAAATAATAAATAAAATAAACAATTCCCAAATATACATAAATAATCATTTCAACATTTGTTAGTATCAATAAAAAATTATAGGTAAGAAGTTTAGAAATATGATTATTTAAGTATGCATCAATGAGCAAAAGAAAAACTTTAAAAGTAGGGTAAGTGGAGAAACTAAATGTCACAATTAAACACAGCTTTAAGAACCCCACCAAATATTACCTTGGGAATCAGATGAAGTCGATGGAACAAGCGTATGAATTCTTGGTTGTTCAACCACCATCACTGAGGAGTTCAACATCATTTGAGGTGTTGTAGTTGCAACTCCTTTAAAATAATAATATATTAATACAATAATTCTTATAATATTTCTTACCCACCCTTAAGTTAAGTACTTTATAAACAAAAATAACTCAATATAAAATTATTTTCATTCCCCACGAATTGTAAATTAATTTTAAATTTAATTAACACCTACATAAATTGAAATTTCTACAATTTTGTTTACCATTACAGTAGTCGCAAACCCCATGTAAGATGTGAATAATTTATTTGCATACGGAAGAATAGCCTATTTCTGTAGGAGCTAAACACTTGAGTTTTAGACAAGATCTCAACAGCAAGTCTCTTCAGAATACTCTCAATCAACAAATCAGGGAGGGCCATCAAACGGTTAAGATTCAAGTTTGGAAAATGTTGACTAATATTTGACAATTAATAACTCTACTGACACCAACCCAACCTTACAATATTCACAGATAATTTAATACAGAGAAACATAACTCTTCTTTAACAATTATTTTCATCCATCACTCAGTATAGATAATCCATGCCTCAGGCAAGACAATAATATTCACCTTGGTTGGTTCTGGCTGGAGCCAAAGTCACGAGTGGTCTTGCAGCTCCGCTGTCAAAGTAACCAGCTCCAGGAAGAGTATAAATAGTGTTCACGCCCGTTGCGGTTGTTGGTGCACTACAATTTACAGAGCTCACATCTGCAAAGGAGTTATAATTAAAAAGCATGTATATATGGCATAGTCAACTTAAATGAGAAATAAATTTTCAACTAACAAACTATGTCAACAAACCCCTCAACCTCATCATAATGAAATGGAAGAAAAAATTCTTTGTGAAGGGGCTTGGAGTAGAGAGGCCAGTTTGGCAAGAGGAAAAAGACCCGCCCGCTCTAGTAAGTACACTGTTGACCACACCAAAATTTTGGTTAAACACTGAAATAAACTGCTATCTGGACCTAAAGTAAACCTACCAGCCAACTCCTGCACAGCTATAACTCACTCAATAAACAAAAATTGGAGCCGCAGGATTTGAGACCCGTAACCGGTCTTTATAGCGTGTACAAATTACTAACGGCTGTAATCAGGAACAGGTTGACAGGTTGCATTGAGAAGGGCAGGAGAAGGCAGCAGAACAGTTAGGTATCGAGGCAGGTTCAAGAGGCTACAAAGAACTTCTCATCATTGATTCTTTTATTGGTGCTCAAGTTACAAAATGATATCGCAATATTGCTTTGTCTTTAAGTCTTTGATTGATTACCGTTAAGTTTTTATTTGGTTCAGTTCCACATGATTGGGTTTTGGAAGTGTTGAACGACTTATGCAAATTTGGAGGGTCTCAATCTGCACATTAACTTGGAACCGAATAAGTTTCAATGAATCCATTCCATTCTGCAACTCTACAGCCCTTGTAATGCCTTGGCCTCCACAACGCCTCTCCAATCCATTCCATTCTGTAACTCTACAGCCCTTGTAAGGCCTTGGCCTCCACAACAACGCCTCTCAATCCTCCCAATCAGCGGCCCATCTAAGCCTGGGCCTTCCCCTCTCCTTCTTCTGCCTCCTTTCTAGATACACCCATCCTTTCTACCTGCCCAAGCCATCTTATATGGCTTGATTTAACTTAAGTGACTATGTTTGGTTCATTATACAGTTCTTGGAGTTCTCTAATATTTCCTATTTTCCATTGGCGATTTATACATACTGGCCCAAAGATTTGCCGAAAAAACTTCCTTTCCCAGATCCGGACGATCTTCTCGCATTCCTGTATCAGGACACATGTTTCACCTGAGTAAGTGACAATTGGTCTCAGGATAGTGTTATAAACCAGTAGCTTTGCCTTCCATGATAGGTTTCGAGAACAAAATGTTTTCCTTAACGCAAAAAGATAGCTATTACCTGCTACAATTCTTGCTTTAATTTCTACAGTGATGTCATTTTTGCCTGTCACTAAGGCTCCGAGAAATTAGAAACTGCCAGCTTTCTTAAAAGTGTGGAGGAGCAGTTGCATGCTATCCTGTCCTTCCTGATCCTCACTTTTTATGTATATGGATATCATATATTGGTTTTTTCCTTATTTATTGCGTCAATGAATAGAAATCTATAAAGAGGGGTATTTTTCAAGGAATCATTGAAGGAAATAATATTGAGATATCAGAAGATGTAATAATGAATCAACTAAGAGAATCAGATTCAATCTTTCAAATACTTGGGAATACACCAACACCTGGGATTCAAAGAAATACTTGTTCAAATTACAACTTAAATAACATTTAAATGGAAAAAAATTAATACAGGCATTGAATACCTCGGCAGTACCAGTTTCAGCCTGCTCGTTTGGTGTACTGAAGTTGACTAAACCCGATTTAGAAAGCTTGGATCGCTTTTTCAGAGTCTAAATGGTGCTTTAAAGGAATAGACATCCAAAGTCATCTGTGGCGAGGTTATATCTTTCTAAGAAGATGGGGGGCGTGGTTTAGCCAGCCTCTTAAATTTATGCTGAAAAGAACAAAGTAATCTTCGAAACTACATTGTATACCTCCAATATTCTTTCAACTATTGCATCAGAAAATATAAATTACACAGCTCTGAATCTACGAAGGTTTGGGGTCCCGATTAGTAAAACAGATGATGTCACTCTATCAAAAATACGGAAAAAAATGAACTCTTACATGGACAATTTTATCACCCATTAATGGATGATGCAACATCTAAACCCACCGTCTAAGACGACAGAAAAAATGCTATGCAAAACAAACAGCATTGTCAGGAAATACACAAATATTAATATTGAAAATATAGAATTGTAATTTTTGGTTGACCTAATATGTATAATAAACTATTATGCATAATAAACACCATTTTATAAACAAAAAATAAATAAATGATAATGATAGTTACTTAAGGTTGGCGGTTCAGCCTCCTTAGGCCTTGCAGGTTCCCTGAGGAGAAACGTGTTGCGCCCTCCTTGAATGTAAAGCTGCTGGCTCGCCTCTGTCGGTGTCGCAGCCACGGGCTTAGCGGCGGGTCGTACAGGGGTGCCAGCGGCTCCGCTTCCTATCACGACTGTAACAACATCCACTGATTCAAACGGTAACTATGTCCTAATTTTTCCTTAAATATTTTAACTTCTTCACAGTCAATAAAAAATAAAAAGGTATAAGAAATCGGGTATATTTATAATAATTCATTAATGAATCCAAATAAAATACTAATTTCATTCCTTAAAAGACCAAAAGAAAATAATTAAATGAATTTTTATTAAATAAATAATAATGTTAAAAACATAGAGCGAGAGTGGATGGGAACGGTTTATTTATTTAGTGATGTAGCTCAAATACAATTACTGAATTGATACAATACATAGCACTAGAATACTTTCAGACATCACATAATTATGGTAATATATGATTTAAAAAATATGTATCAAGCTTTTGAAATATTACTTACTTTATTGAAAAATAATAATAATAATGTAAAATTTCTCTAGAAGTCAAAATTGCAAGATGCCAAGTAGTATTCCTTCAATAAAATAAACAGCTCAGTGTTTAACCTTAGATCTCGCACAAACTCGCCTACCATTCATCTCTTAGTCCTACAATCCTTTTCTACTTTCCTACCTATACTAGTTAAGGAAAGTATTGCGACCGGGTCAAATTTCCAACATGCGGTTTTCGACGGATCTATACATTTCAGAGCCCTCTAAGTCCGAAAAACACATTTTCAGCCATTGGTCTGTCGGTGCAAAGATTATCTCGGGAACTAGTGGACCGATTTTGTTGCTTCTTTTTTTATTTTGTAGGGTTTTGACAACTGACTAATATCTTTGACACAAATTCGGTGCTCTCTGTGCAATAAGTGAAAAACTTATTTTTCTCTAGATTGTAGCGCTAAAACGGCTCTAACGATTTTGATGAAACTTTCCTATAATTTTGTAATTCATGTTCTTTCAATTTTTGTACATGTACTAAATTCTCAAGAGAAAATTCAGGAAAAAATGTTATAAAGAAAAGAAAAATGTTTTGGGACCTAACTCACTAAGTATGTATTCTACAGGAAAATTTATACGAAAACTTGTGAAAGGCAATTAAATTACCTACAAAACAAAAAAAAATTCATCGGAATCGAACCAGTATTAGTGATGATACAGCGTACTCTATTTTCTACACATGTTTTAATTTACTATTTTCCTACCTATACTAAATAAGGAAAGTATTGTGATAGTGTCAAATTTCCGAGATACGGTTTTCGACGGATCTATACAATTCAGAGCCCTCTAAGTCCGAAAAACACATTTTCAGCCATTGGTCTGTCTGTGCAAAGATTATCTCGGGAACTAGTGGACCGATTTTGTTGCTTCTGTTTTTATTTTGTAGGTTTGTTTTGATATCTAGGCGCAAAACATCCAGGTCATCAGTGAATTTTATTTTGTAGGGTTTTTACTGCTATACTGTTTAGCCTATTTTTTAAAAGGTAATGAAATTATCTACAAAACTATATAAAAAGCATTCATTTCGGACAACTATTAACAAAGTTACAGCTATTCAATTCCGTATGTTAGATTACGGGTTCATACTCGGGTGTCAGGAAGGGGTGAATGAGAGAGAAAAAAGAAAAGTAAGAAAATCTGTTGTCCACATCACACAAGTTTCACTTTCCTCAAGACTTTTAAAATAAATTATTTGTTGACAATATTGGGCTAAGGTAAAAAAGTTTTTGATTAGCAACATTAGAGGTTAATCTTCCACCAGCTGGTTTGCATTGCTTTTAGTAAAAGTACTGTAAGGCATGTATAGGTAAAGGTACTGCAACAATCAGGCACTGCGTAAAGGAAACATTTTGTTGTTTTCTACCGGATAGGTTTCTAATTCTATCGAAAACCCACTGTTAAGGATAAATACTTTTAATGTTATATTTTCAATAAGAAAAGCATTGCTAACCAATCTTCCCAGTTAATCCTCCTCCAACAATATTCAGACTTTATAGCTAACTAAGCACCATACGTTTCCTGCAGATAATTTTTCTAATCTTTTAGTATTCAGACTCATCATGAATTCCTTAAAACTAAGTTTTGTAGTCGTACATTCATACATGAATATATCGATGATTAACTTCACAGATCTAAGTGTAAATATTACATTTCAAAGTAAAAGAAAAATTATTGAGATTTCACCACCTCCTGTTTAGAGTTTTATTAACCAATAATTACAATTTGGTCCGACCAGAGGGCAACATCTATCGATTATTTGTCTTATTTATTAATTCTATTTAATTTTGTTTATATTTGACAATTGATATAAATATTTTATTTTCACTTATGATTATTCAGTATCCAACTAATATTAAATTGTTACTTACAACATCTGTAAAGTAAGAGCTCAATATAACTAAAATGACTGTACTTAATTTCAATTTCGTATTGTTGATTTAGGTCCCAGCGAATGTTTTAAACCTGTATATAATTTATTTTTAATACCTTCATTTGCCTAATGTACCACCAAACTCCATTGTGTCTTCCCTTATAGTATACTTGTTTATGAAGAATATCTTGCAATATTAAAAAGGGACCGGGCAATTATTTTACCTTTTGATTTCTCATATAGCTCAGACTACGCAATTTTGCTGACATATGGTTATATTATTTATAAACATAGGTTCACTGGATCTCCTTTAATGTAGTAATCAATATTATGAATCAATGACATTACTAAAAAGTAACTGATGTAGCAATAGTACAAAAGAGCTAATCACTTAATAATCACAAGCATAGGAAAGAGCACAGGACAAAAAATATATCAAAGGTTCCATTAACACTTACAGCTTCCTTCTCTATATCTTACATGACAATTCTTCTTGAGCTTTGATATAATACAGACTTATGCACTTGAAGATAATTTTTTTACTAGATACTGAAGATAATTTCTTGTTGGCTAATAACTTTAAGATAAGAAATCCTGAGTAACAGATAACTTCTTAAACGATCACTATGATATTTTCAGATCCTTTCACTCTAGAAACCATTTATCTGATCATGAACTTAGTTTAATTCTCCTGTATAATAACAATTCAATAAATTATAGATTTAATAAAATTAATATATAAGAGAACATTGACCCATATCATAAATAAGTGATTATTTTAACAATGAATTAAGAATTTATCCTGGATGTTGAAATTTTAATCAAAAAGTATGATTATTCAATAAAATACCTGGCCTGTTAACGGCACCAATAGCAATTGTCTGTGGAACGGAACTTGCAGTAACAGATGGCAACTGAACTCCGCTAGTTCCATGGCTCTGTTGAGTGATCACCTGGAAGTTAATAAACCAATGAAATATGAAAGGAAATGTATAAAGTTAATAAATAACTAGTTCTGCCATAAATACTGTTATAAAAGTTGAACTTTGTTTACATCCTTGGGTATTATGTAGATAATCCTTACCCCTATCAGATTATTTTATTTATATGTCAGGATAATAATCCCAATTAGTTTGTATTTTTCTTTCGCTCAGTTAACATGGAGTGGGGTGGTAAAGAAAATTGAATAGCTGTAATCGCCTTACACAAAGTTGGAAAATGTAGGTCAGAGATTTTCAACACTTTGAAATCTTTGGGATATCAGCTGTATTTTCGTGTATCGCACTATAAATAGATATAATGAGACCCTATATGTATGTGACAGGCCTCGACCGGAACATCCCCGCACTTTGAGAACAGCAAATGCCGTGAGAGCAGTGGCTGCTCAAATCATAAGAAATCCCATTGGAAAACAACAAATCATGTCTCAGGAAATGGGAATCTCTGTCAGATCAATGTCTCACAAAATAATAAGTGTCAAACCAGTTGCGAAGCCTCTAAATGATACTCTGCTGGAAGTCATTGGGTTTTCCAGCCGGATTCAGCTCCAGCCAGGTCAACTCAGCAGTGGCTGCAAAAGAACATTCCAGAGTTCATCTCTGCCTCAGATTAGCCCTCAGGGAACCCTGATTTCAACCAATTAGATTATCGGTCCGAACTGGCGAGGGTGGCACAGAGCACACCCTAACTTGGAAAGCCTCAAGCAATCTTTGGTCCGAGCAGTTAAGTGCTTTCCTCAAGAAGTGCTGTGTGCTGCTAATGATGACTGGCCACGGAAATTAAATGCCTGTGCCAAGGCAAAACGGAGACATTTTGAGTAATTTCTTTTTTGTTTTACTCTCTATAGATATACATTTTATTTTCTAATAAAGTATTTGAAAAAAATAATTTTTCTGTTGAAAAATGTATATTTCCTTGTAACAATATTAATGACAGAACTAGGTAGATATAAGCAAGACATTATATATTATACTGTCAAAGAAAATATTGTTCAAAAATGAAAAGGTGCATTAAATAGATTTTAAAATTGCAACTTATGATGCTTAAATTATTTTGAGCTAAGTGAAAATACAGCTTATATACAAAAACCGCCTATTCAATTAATTCACCATTGTAACAATGTTCCTATTCTATATCATAAATAATGTTTTAATATTGAAGCATGAAACAAAATTTTCAGCATTTTCAGTCAAAATTGTTTTAATAAGTCAACAACAACTTGTCTCGACTTCCAAACAATAGCCCTCATTATGACCCACATGTTTGGACCGAAACGTCGCCTAACTGAATAAAGAAATTTTGACTGAAATTCCTGACAATTCTGTTTGATCCTTATAATTTATCAGTTGACTACTTGCCTGTCTCTTAAAGTTTTAATATTTAAAAATATCTAAAATTAAAAAAAAAATTTAAAACAAAATAAAATCTAATAAAAAACTTGAAGACATGATCATTTAGAAAAAGTAAACTTAAACATAAAGAATCAATAGACTTTACATCAGAAATAAATTATAAAAGGAAAGGAATAATGAATATATGATTACATCTGATGAATAAATGCACCACAAAATCAAGATGAAAAAAAAAATAGAACTAAATAAAGATGAAATACAATCTAGTGATTGTTAATAATATAGTCTTTAATGATTAAACAAAATTCTCATGAATTTCAGTCAATATTTTTATAGGGTTAGCCGACATTTCGACTCAAACACGTGGGTCCTCCTTAATGACAATCGTTTGGAAGTTGAGATAAGAACTCTTGTTCCTGAGGACGACCACATGTTTGGGTCGAAACATTGTCTAACCCAATAAAAATATTGACTAATATTCTCGATAATTTTGTCCCATACTTATAATTTATGAGTTGTTTACTTACCCATCAATATAGTCTTTAAATTGTAAAATAATAACAACAAGTAAATGACAATATATTTACTATATACAAAACAGAGACAAAATATAGTCATTTGTTTGCTCAAGTAAAATTGTATAACATGTAATTAACTAGATACCAAAATTTTGCTAGTAAGCAATTATTCTTTTTTAATTCTTTAAGCATTATACTTTATTTTTATAATAGATATTATTATATATTATTGCTTAAGTATCACAAAACACAACCACGCCTTTATTATTAACCAATAGTCAATTATTATTTATTGTGAAATCCATATGTCCATCACTGCTTCTAATATTTATGATTATGATAACAATATCATATGTTTATAAACAGCTGTTCTATAACCTATAATATACTGTCAGTAACTCAGAGCTAAATTATCAAGCTTTTATGTTGACTACTTTATTATAGCAAGACCAAGGTAACACAATTTTATTAATTTGAATAAGAAGATTACGAAGGACATATTTCTTCATGTTAAGGAGGATTCTTAAAGACACTTGGCTGTTAGTTGTAGTACAGAAATATAACAGCTATTTGATAATATGGTATAACTAAAACTAAAACAAAAATGAAAAACAAAAAAATCTCAACATAAGATATTAGAGAAATTAATTACAAAAAAAAACATCAGTTTTTATTACATTTGGCTTAAAAATTATGAACAGTTTGAAATAATACTTATTGAGATTCTACAATAACAAGCTGTTTATGGACAAAAAAAAGTTAGAAGGAAGGAGTTAACGTTAGGGAATTAAAGATAGTGTAGTAATTCTCACCTGATCTAAAAAAGAGGTTTATGCCAGATGCTTGATATAGAAATTCTTTAAAATTGGACAACAAATAACATTTGTTTCAAAAAGAAACTTTTCTGAAATTGATGTATAAGGATTAACAAGGAACTGATGACATCAATAAAGTTCATCAAAATATTGCCAATTAGTCATCAGTAATATTACTTGAGCACAAAACTGAAAAGATGTTTTAAATTAGACATTGGTCTCTTGTCAGGAACAAAAACAAACATTATTCACAAATTCTCCAACAGGTAGCAGCACCAGAAACATATGCTGAGGCCCTAAACAGTGTTTTTGATATTTTTCCTTTTACTCACCTATAAATGTAATATATAGTAAGGGAAAGTATTGCGATCATGAAAATTTTCGAATCTGATGTATCAACAGAAATACACGTTTTGAGGTCCCCTGAGTCCAAATAATCAAATCCCGCAAAACGGTCTGTGTGTATGCAAAGAGACTAGCTCAAAAACGACCAAGTTGTACGAAACTGATGTTACATATTTAAGATAGGTATATGACTGAGATTTTACTGAAACTTACAACATAAGTGAAATATAAAAATATTTCATGGATGTTTATAACCTTAAATACATTTACTGTAGTTGAATAACTCTAGATATGATACTATATTTACATAATTAAGTATCTATTCGCCGTTTATTCCAAAAAATCATCAAATAACCTTTTAGAAAATTAAATTAGTGAATAATTTGATGAATTTTTCCTTTGAGAGATCCCAATATTATCCACTTACAATTAGTGTGGCAACTTTTGACTTATCCATGGCAGGCAATGAAAATCTCGTAATTTCATTTTAGTTAACTTTATAATGGAAAATAACATTAATAGTCCTACAATCCATAACCATTTATAGGTTAAATATTCAGATCTCTCTAGCATATATGAGCCTTTCGGTTGACAGAATGACTGACTCCAATTTCAACATTCTTTATTATTAATTTTAGTGATGTTTCTAGTGGCAAGATTTATACCTTTATTCGCAGTTCTCTATTTCAACACTGCAATAATTTTACTCACTGTCTGATTAGATATAACTTTTCCAACTAGAAATATCACTAAAATGACATTATACTCAAAAATGTTGAAATTGGGGTTAGTCATTATGTCAACTGAAAGGCTCAGAGACTGAAGTTGTGTGGTTTATAAAAGTAGATGGAGTGACTAGATTTTTATTGCCTACTACTGATGTAATAAATAGACTTTTTTTAATTATAATGGTCATAAAGATTTGTTATCGGTAAGCTTTAAGCTTTAGCTCCGTTTAAAATGCACTTCAAAAATTTTATAATAGCCTTAATGACAACAATACACAACCTCATACCACAGTAAATTACAATTAACCTAAATGTCGAAGAAAGAGAAATTTTAATAAAAATAAGGACTAACATAGATAATAGGAAATTTATACATAATTCATCCCAAAAAAAAAAATACAAAAAGGTCACAATAATTAACCGACAAATAATTCAATACGTTTGTTTAAGTTTATCTGAAATTGGTTAATTGACGGGCACAAACAAAGGATGGAGTGATGTAGAGGAACTTAAAAAGATTAAAGATATGAAGGATAAGTACCTATTATAAATACCAGAGCAATCGGTTACAGATATTTTATTTTAATTAAAAATAATATATGTACATACATAATTATAAATTGTCCACATTATAACGAAAACCTTATTTTTTAATAAGTTGAAATTTATAATGTTATACGTTTCGAAATTTGTTCCTGAAAAATTGTTTTTTCTATCACTTAATACATCTTTTAATTGAGGAAAATAGCGTTCAAGATGAACTGATGTAAGGAGACTCATTTTGTAACAAGTACTGCTTCGGATTCGCTAAGCCTTTTATTATTATTGTTATAATACTTAGTACAGCTTGCATGAATACCCCTAATAAGTAAAGAAGCTGCCATTAGTGGCATTGTTTGACAGACATCGGTAGAGAACAGATCTCCCAGTTGATGTAAAAAGGGAACCAGCCAATTGCAATAATGGATTACCACTCGTCATTTGGCATTTTTGATGATTCATTATCATAATTATGAATTATTTACAGCTTTAAAATCAACAAAATATTTTAATTTAACAACTTTTAATGACCTGACCTTGTGTTGAGGTTGTTTCATCGGTTGCGGGGGCAAAAGGACAGCTGTTGGAAGCGATACCATGCCGGGGGAACGTGTTGGTGTTATCCTTGACAAAGAAGGAGCATTAGGATGCCGAGTCGCATTGGAATAACTCTTCACTGTTCCACCCATCTGCAACAATATAAAAAAAATATTACCTTTAACATTGATATCAGAATAAAAAGTAAGTAATTGGTCTAAGCGAAAAATTCATAAAGTATTGAGCCATTGACCAAATAGTAATACAATAGATTTAGATCAATAAGAGTTCAATTTTTCTATTTTTATTTTTTGAAAACAACAGTTCATTATTGAAAATAATGTACAACCAAATTCCAATCCCAATGGGCTACATCAGCCTTAGCTTAATTGGTAAGGTATTTATAAACATTTCAAATTGTCATGTCTATAACCAACTGTACCATAACTTTTGAGTTAGCCACAATAATAGTTTCTATTTCACGACTTTTTCCATGATTTTCCAGTGTTGGCAGAGAAGATAATCTTAAAAAGGATGGCTCAATAGTTGGATTTGATGAAGTGTTATGGAAGATATGGTGTATTGGCAAGAAATATCTTTGATATATCATCAATAGATATATTTAAAAAATATCAATAAAAAAAACTTGTTTGTTTTTTCTGTTGGAATTACAGACCTAGATCTTAACAAGCCTTCTCTATCTCTGCCTATCTTAAGCTATTTCTTTCCAATTAACTGCATCAATGTTGATTTTATCTATTTGTATGCTTTTTGGCCTTCCGTGTGGTCTTTTGCTTTCTACTGAGGCATTCATTGTTATGTAGAGGCTTCTAGATGGATTGCTCCGAGCTACATGCCCTGCCCATCCTAATCTCTGTGCCTTCTTATCATGGAAAATTGATTGACCAGTTTCTGTAACCAGCTCTTTCTTCTCCAGGTGTTAGTACTCAGATCCTAGATCGCTCTGGTTATTGTGCTGATGATTTTTCTCTCAAATAATCTTTCAATACTTTTTTTCTAGGGCACCGGGTTAGTGGCCAGGTCTTTACCATACTTACAGCCATGTCGTTATCATATTTAGATTTTGTTTTGTAATAACAATTTTAAAAATGGGACCAATATTAGCTAAGATAGAGCAAAGCAGCAAACAAATGTCAAAGCAGACTTTTAACCCAATGCATTAAAAAAATGTTATTACGATTTACTAATCCATAATCAGCCCAAAAATGGATGTTTAAAATATAATTACAAAATTTCTAGATTTTTAACTCAAAACTATTAATTTATCAATTTAATTTTATTGCTCATAATTCTGCCTTAATTGGAATATTTAGTGAAAAGTAATAAAACCCTTACGTAGTAAAAGTCTCCGCATTTTTAAAAACTTTTTTTTTTTTTTAATTTAATTCAGTATAAGGACTCTATAATACTGAAATATTGGAGTTTATCATTATAAAAAATAACTTTTTTGGGTTGATTATTAAAAATTATTTTAATAACTGAAATAAAAATTGAAGGTCGTCTGAAATTAAATTTCATGTCAAATAAGTTCTAAAATAAGAATGCTGTAATCTTCTGTCATATGTTCACAAAACGAAAAAGAGATATCTATGTATTTGAGCATTAAAACTACACTATTTGACTTAGGAATAGAAAATAATTTAATAAATTCACTTAACTGTTATTAAACCTCAAATATGACGTCCATAAATATTTTGAACTTATTATTTTGTTTTTCAGAGCCTTTTGTAACATTTTCAGCATTTTTAAAGTTGGTAATAATTTCTTAAATAAAATATTGTAGTTATGGTGCTGAAACTAAAGTTACCTTTTCCACATCTACTATACTTAAGGAAGAAATTTAAAAACTGATGATTTCTTTACTTTATGTTGACAAAAAAATAAAAGTAAAATAATAATGATAAAATAAAATAAAAATGGGCTGAAAAACTCTACGCTATACACCTTTCATTCAAAGTTTCTTTTTTTATAACAGCCACTTACAAGTTAAAAAAAGAGCCTGAAAATAACTATATAGATATGTTTTTAAAAAAATTACAGATCATTCATTTTTTTAATGCCCTTCCCAACTCTTTTGCCAGCACAATTAACTCTTAATTTAGTAAAATTGTTTAATTCATAATAAAATTAGGTTTTTATTCAGATGGACCATTTAAAAGTTATAGACCAGAAACTGAAAGAAGTCGGAGAGAATTTTGCAATAAAAAAAAACTAATAATGGAGGAAAGAAAAATATATTATTGTGGGGTGAAGTTGAACAAGTTTGCCATAAAAAAAAAAAAAAAAAAAGTCAAGTATCGGAATAGTTTCAATAAAATGATAGATCAAATTTTCATGTAAAAAATAAATATAATATTAATAATTCTAGAATATCAATAGCAATTGATATAGCCAAGATAAGATACAAACCTGAACTTGTGCCTGCTGAGTAAGTGTGACCTGCTTATGGGTTGTCGCTGCGGTGTGAACAAGAACGGGACGAGCCTGAACTTCGCCACTCAATGGCCTCATTTGATGGCTACTGACCAACCGGGCTCCAACTGCACAAAATGGATAACAGAATAAATAAGAAAGTATTCTCTTAATCGGGATGAAATATTATTGATTGATTTTTTTTTTAAACACTACTAAACAAAATACAGAATACTTTATTGCATTGTAACCTAAAAAAAATCTTAATTTTGGTTACAATAGCTATCACAATCCAAGAATTTTGTAACCAGTTGAAAAATGTTTTAAAATCAGAATTCTTATAAATTAAATAATTTTAAAAAATGGTGTAAAAAGCTACCAATCAACCACAATATTTTGCTTTGTTGTTGTTGACACTTTTTAAAATATAACAACCTCACATTCTCAAAAATAATTAGCCACACATTTTATTAGACTAATATTTTTAGCCTATATTATTAGTAGCACATCTTGAAGGGAATTGTCGACAAAAATAATGATTAAACTTTACTTTTATTATTTTTTTTTTTTAATTTGTATCGTCCTACAAAATGAGACAACGTGACCCATCCAATATATACACCATCTACCCTAAGCAATGTGAAGGCAGAATACATTGGAATGTGGGTCCATAAGTGCCCAGTTCTAAATGTTGTGGGTTCATATTCCAACTGGACCAGTTAATATTTATTTTTTGATATCTCCAAGAAATAAATTTTGACACTCTCACTCATTTTTTTCTGTCCAGCCTATCTGTGCTTTTTTTGGGCCAGAGGAGAGAGCGGGGGATAAAAGCATGTTGGCAACGAGACGCGAACTCGTAATTATTTATTATTTTATTTTTATTATGTGAACTACTGTTTGTCAGGTTGCACGGACACGCGTATTATTGCACACGTGTTAGCCTGCTTGGCCACCCCACGTTCTGACACTCCCACTACGATAAGTACGCAGTGGCAAAAAGAAACAAGGATCATTTATGGAAATAGTTCCCCACCAGTAGCAGTATCTACCCAAAATAAGAGTAAATTCCAGAGTAAGATATTTGTTTAGGTAAAAAATAAATATCTCGAAAATAATTATTAAACCTTAAATTTAAATTAAAACTAATAAAAAAAGATTACCCGGTATGGGAGAAGGGCGTTGCTGCCCAGATAAACAAGTTACTCCAACAACTGAGCGACCGGTATTAGCAGCTGATCTAAAACATATTTATATAATCAACTTGAACATTCAGATTTTGGATCATATTAAAAATAAAAAGACTAATTGTATACGCACGAAGATAAAGAATGTTGCTGAGCGACTCCTATTGTCTGCAAGGTAGTTGGTCCCCGAATAATCGGTGTAGCAACAGAAGATCTCGGTACCGATATATTAGCCACAGCAGCTGCACCTATAAATACAGTAAGTATGCAATATAATATGGGTATTATAGCAATCAAACAATACACACAGTGTTTAGTACACGTCAAACATATGCCTACGGAATGGGCAACAGCCATTATCTGCCCAATACATAAGAAAGGAGATCAAACAGAATGCGCTAACTATCGAGGAATCTCACTCCTTTCGTGTGCTTATAAGCTGCTCTCTAACATTATTTTTGAGAGGATCCTCCCGTATTCTGAAAAGGAACTGGGGAAATATCAGGCTGGATTTCGAAGAGGACGCTCAATCACTGATCAACTGTTCTCTCTGAGGATGATCCTAGAAAAGACTATGGAGCGTAAGGTAGTCACCCACCATTTATTCCTAGACTTTAAAGCAGCATACGACAGCGTTGATAGAACACAACTATACTGTGCCTTGGAGGAGCTAAGCATCCCTCAGAAGCTCGTACGCCTAATCAAGATGACCATGGACAGCTCGAGATGTAGAATACGCGTCGGTTCTGACGACTCCGAAGAGTTTAAAGTGAGCAGTGGGGTTAGGCAAGGGAATGCCCTCGCCTGTCTATTGTTCGACTTGGCAGAGGAGAAAGCTGTAAGAGACTCCGGTATTCTGACCAACGATATAATCTTCAATCGCCTGACACAGCTTCTTGGTTTTGCTGATGATATTGACATATGAGAGTTGGTGGTGAGGTGGATCTGAACTCTCCATTTGAGGTAGGTTCTTTTAAGTTTGAGAGAGTGAAAAGTTTTATATACCTTGGGTCTGAAATTAATAGCAAAAATGACATGGCTCAAGAAATACAAAGAAGGATCACGGCTGCCAATAGATGTGTCTTTAGACTTGGCCGACACTTAAGAAGTAGGTACCTCTCAAAGAAGACCAAGCTGATCATATACAAGACCCTTGTTCGGCCTGTTTTGACATATGGCTCAGAGGCTTGGACGATGACTAAAAACGATGAGATGAAGCTGAGTGTGTTTGAGCGAGGAGTCCTCAGAAGGATTTATGGTCCAGTAAAGGAGGGTGATGTGTGGAGGAAAAGAAAAAATAGGGAGCTCAGTTCCCTCTATACAGACATCGACGTAGTCACGTATATTAAGGTGGGCAGGGCATGTGGCCAGAATGAGCACCGTTGAAATATCAAAGAAAATAATGATGGAGGAGCTGCACCTCGTAAGACGGGTAGGAAGGCCGAGGAGGAGATGGTTGGACAACGTGGCCTATGATGCGAGAACCCTGCTTGGTGTACGGAACTGGAGAGCTGCAGCAGAAGACAGAGCCAACTGGCGGAGGCTCTTGGAGGAGGCCCAGTCTCGGTAACGGGATATCGTGCCACATATGATGATGATGATGATTAGTAAACGTAAATAACTACTGACAAAATTTATATTTGAAAAACGTAATTGCAAAATAATATTAAAACCTAGAATTTATAAACAAAATGGTGAGGCCATTGATATTAAGGTACAATATCGATATAAGAACATTATTATTCTTTTAAGGACAAAAACAACTTGGAAATAATTTTATAATTATGTATAATAATAAAATTATTTATTTAAATTCATATTTGATTGTGCTAAACAAGATCATCAGTTAATCAATAAACATAAAATATTTTTTCAAAAGAAAACAACAAATGAAAGTTTAAGCCGAATAACAGACAAAATAAAGTTTTTGGGCCAATTACGTTCTCAGTCATTTTTTTTTTGCAATTCAAGCGAATTGCATTATGTCTTACTTTCATTATATTTTGATGGAAATAATGTTTTAAGTCTTAATAATGCCATTTCTATAAAATATTGATGGACTATCGTTCTCTGTTTTCTTCAAGCAACAAAAGTATTTTTGATCCAAATTTATTGGTCTCCTGTATAAGCTTTACAGAACATTATTTGACTGAACCCTTCAAATGCCTCTTAACCAAAATAACGGAATTGAGTATAACTATTTAACATAGATGGCTACGGCAACGTGATTACCCCTTGGAACATGATAGCCAGTCGTTGTAGTCGCCTGGATGGGAACTGTGTTTAGTCTACTAACTCCGGCTCCACCTGCTTGACCAGAAACTGGAAAAAACAGAACCATTTTATTTATAAAACATATTAACCAGTAAAAACAAGAAAGGAATTTCCATTATATTATACTCAAGGTATTCGCTAAGTAATTTACAACTAAGTAATTTAGTAATAGTTCTTGACTACTGACTAATGCTAACCTACTCATAATTATTAGTAGCACTCCTTAATAAATTAAATTAAATTTCTATATACAGAAGTTTGGATAATATCCTAATTCTCTGTCTAATAGCTCAGTAATAAAAACTGTTTGATAGATTTCTCTTAGGAAAACCAACAATACATAACTTATAAATACAGACGAAAATCTGAATTACCAAAAAACTGTATGCAGTGAAATGAATAAAAAACAAATAAACAAAATTAAAAATGATATTGGATATTGGTGTCCTTTCCTTCCTTTAACCTTATTGACAAAGATAATATATCTTTATGAAAGATAGCATACCTTTGACAATATTTTATATTATTAAAAACGAAAAATCAAAACTGATAAATTATAATGAAAAATTGTTGGCACGACAAAATCTTCATGATTTAAATTAGCTTTATCGGATTTGTTAATAAAATTAATTTTTTTTTATACAACAAGATTTTCCCAACAAAATAAGATTTTATGATATTTTTGCTGTTATGTTTTCGACAACATAAAAGCAAAAAAAATACGGTTCATGTTTTTTGTAGTTGCAGCATCTATGTACTGTGCAATAGTTCCTTGGATAGCTGCCACGGTCTATGGAATGGTTTCCAAGAGCAGAAAAGCTTATTATTTTTCTTTATTATTTTATTAATTTATCAATATTTCTCAACTTACTTTTTTAATATCTTATTATATATGTTTACTTGAATCATTTCCATAATATTCTTAATTTATTGCCTTTTATTTTCTATAATATTTTGTTTATTTATTTATAAAATAAAAAGATAAAAAAAGAATAATGCTTATCCAGATTGAAAATTAAAGTTGTAGAAGGTAACGGAGAGTGACGAAAAAAATATAAATAATAATTTCATAAAACTAACATTATTTAACATAAATCACATGTTTCTAAGGAAATTAAATGAAATTATCATACTAAATGAAACTTTTAAATTTTTTTCAAAGTTTGAAAAATAAAATTATTTAAACTCCACCGAATAGAGCCAATGCCATTGCTTAAAATACTATTTCATTGTACTTGTATAGAAGAAGAAGTGAAATATAAAAATATTTCATGGATATGTTTATAACCTTAAATACATTTACTGTAGTTTAATAACTCTTGATATGATATTATATTTAAATAATTAGGTATCTATCGGTTCCTTATTCCAAAAAATCTTCAAGTAACCTTTTAGAAAATTAAATTAGTGAATAATTTGATGAATTTTCCCTTTGTGAAATCCCAACGTTATCCATTGACAATTAGTGTGCCAACTTTTGATTTATCCATGGCAGGCAATGATAATCTCGTAATTTAATTTTAGTAAAATTTACAATGGAAAATACCAGTTTAATAACTAATATTCCTACAATCCATAATCACTTATAGGTTAAATATTGAGATATAATTTCAAATCTCTCCTGGCATATCTGAGCTTTTCGGTTGACAGAATGATTAACTCCTACTTCAACATTATTAATTATTAATTTTAGTGATGCTTCTAACGGTAAAATTTATACATTTATTTAGTTTTATAAAGGTATAAACTGAAGTTGTGTGGTTTATAAAAGCATATGGATTAACTAGATTTTTATTGCTTACCATCAATATAATAAATAGACTTTTAATAATTTTAATGGTCTTAATGATTTGTTATCTTTAAGCTTTAAGCTTCAGCTCCATTTAAAATGCACTTCAAAAATTTTTTAATAGCCCAATATTGTTAGAAAATAATTTCTATTCAAAACAGAGCGGTAAGTGAAAGTTGTGTGTGTTGCGCACACGAGATTTTTTAAATTAATTCTATATATATATATATATATATATTAATACAAAAAAAAATAGACAAAACTAGGCAATGAAACCTTAATTTTAAAACTAGATAAAGAATTATAAAGTATGACATTTGATTTGAAAAACAATAAGTCATGAGATAAATAAAATATTTATTATGTCTTTTTACAGCGACAATTTTGATATAGAAGGGAATGTGTTTGAACACATACAGAATTTTAGGTATCTATGGGATCTATGATAACTATAAAAAAAGAAATTGAAGAGGATTTTAAAGTTAGGCTGAAGGCAGGAAATGCTTGTTATTTTTCTTTGTCAAAACTACTTAGTTCTCGCCTCCTGTCCTGAAGCTTAAAAATTAGAATTTACAAAACCATTATGCTTCCTACGGTTCTTTATGAATGCAAAATCTGGCTGCTTACATTAAGGGATGAGCTGCATCTTAAGGTTCTTGAAAATTAAGTATTGCGCAGAATATTTGGACCGATAAAGGACAAGTCAACCTGAGAATTTAGGCAGTTACACAATGCTGAATTGTATCCGGTTAATATAATTGAGATGATTAAGTTGATGAGAAATAAAATGGGCATGTAAAATCGCTGGGCTTAGTAACAAAATAATTTCTAAAAAGTTAATATGCGCTGGATCGACTGGCAAGTATTCAAGGGGTAGGCCAAAGCAAATGTGGGAAGATTGCGTTAAGTCTGATTTGGTGGGGTTGGGTTTAGGCGGAGCCTGGTTGATGGAAGAATGTGGACATCGAGTGGTGGTGTCGGCATCGAACCTTCGGGTTTGCTAAGCCTTATTATTATTATCAAGTAGTTTAGAAGCCATGGACTAACTGGCTAACTAACACTTTACCCTTCAGGTTAAAACAGAATTTCTTTTGGCCTTTTCAAATTGAAGAAATATACTTTATAACAGCTGTGACATTCATGAGGTTATTGATGCCTATGAACCGGATGGCATACTTGACATTTTTTCTTAATGACAAACACTCTTTTTCATGTGATTTTTTTTCTTAATGACAAACACACTTTTTCATGTGATTTTTTTTCTTAATGCCAAACAATTTTTCAGGTCGTTTTAAAAATCTATATTCAATAATGGACTGCGACATTCATGAGAATCATTCTTCTAATTACTTTCCCCCATGCTTACAGCCATTTCAAACTGGTACCAAAAATGAACCAATGAGATTCATCACATTTATAATAGTTTGTTCAATTGAGAACTATGAATTTTGAATTTATTTGTAGAACAATGTACATAAACTTGGGTTGGAAATGGCCCACAATCAAATTGTTCACTGTCTTGCTACCAAAAAAATTCAATTCCAGTTTTAGGCCTTTTTATTACAATCAGCAAGTGAGTATATTATATAATTGGAATTAAATTTTTCAAAGTTTTTTTTTCAAATATACAAAAATATAAGTATTGGTATAAATGTTGATATTCTTTTAGAAAATAATGAATATATATGTAAGTATTTATAAATTAACAAAGAAATATATATTTGATTACAAATAAATTTGTATCAAACAAACATCCTTTCTAAAAATATCAATGGATTATGTGGAGCAGAAACAGGTTTAGAGTTACAAGAGCTTTATATGGGTGAAAATTGGTAAGAAATGGATAGCAGAAGAAAATATTTCCAAAACTACTCCAAATTAGATCATAATAATTTGTGTATATTATAAATTAACGCAAACTTTAAGTTTTCTTAAGTGGAAACCAATCTGTCATTTGAAATAAAAAACAAAATAACTAGCAAGACTAAACTGAACAAAATGATTTACAAATAACATCAATATTACAAAACAGTTTAGGCTTGTTTCTTAAATTAACAGAAACATTTTTTGTAGTTATATTTATAATTAAGAAAAGATTTTTTTTATAAAGAACCTGATAAAAGGAGAAGGACCAAGACAGGAAACACTCTACTTAAGAGTTCATGGGCAGATATTCAATGATTTAAAAGATAACAAAAATTTTTTATATATAAAAAAATAATCAAAGCAGTAACCAGGAAACTACCCCTATACCACCGATTCAGGTTCAAAAATGTTTGAAACCAAAAAGCATCAAAAGTAAATAATCACTCCTGGCATGAACCTAGTATTTTTGTTGTGACCACAGGAAATTTAAATGAAATTTACAGAAAATTAGAAATGGGTTGGGCAGGTAGAATGGCAATAAATTAGATTTTTTTTTTTTTTTTTTGTTCTTCCCTACCTCGCCTTTTAGGCTATACGGGATTTCCCGGGCCGGGGGGTGAGGGCGGGGAATTTAAAATCCCCTCCGGCACCGGGACGCGAACTCGTACTTTTTATATCATCTCAAATCTCTGTTATCCGGTTGCCAGGCAACTAGCGGTGTTGTGCACACGCTTTAGCCTATTCGGCCACCCCGCCCCCACAACAATAAATTAGATAATCATAATAACACTTTGTGAACATTAAAAGTTCAAAGCTAATAGATCCAACGAACAATTTTTACCTACTTAACACTCCTCTTCCCCTCCTAAACTCAACTGATTCAACACCGAAATCTACAAAATCTAACTCACGTAATGGCGACTAAGTGTGATCCATCTATTTCTTCCTCCGTCTCACCAACATTTACCCACTCATCCAATAAACTAAATAATTAAATTAAATTTATACTATCTTATAATAGCTATCAACAATTATGGATGATTTTAAAATGCTATTATAATTTCTATTATAACCTCTCGATAAACAAAAGGACCAAACTAAATTGGTGGATTTATAGAAATATTGAATTTGATTGATTGACATTTAGTTTAAAATAAATATGACACTTAAATTTTGTAATTTAATTATATATAAATGTTTTATTGTAAAAATACAACTGATTTCTGTTTCTTTATTTCTGTCAGCAAACATAATTAAAAAGAAGAGTAACATATCAGAGTTGATATAATCAACGGAGTTCTTATATAAAGGGAAGAAATATTAACAAGGTTAAAAAATGTTAAGTGACTGTTAGTTATCTGAAGCCAAAAGATAACTAATGGCATAATCTCAACTGGATAAGCTAGCTAGTACCCAAGTTAATATTCAACTGCTTACCTCCTTTAAAATATTCCCTATCAATCAACAAATCAATATTTCTATTGGCATTAAAGCTTCAAAAGTAAAAAAAAAAAATGGCATGATTAGAGAACAAGCCCACAGAAAGCATTAAATTTCAAACCCTTTACAATACCTAATTATTACTCAATACTTAATGTGATTCATAATTATTTGAATCAATTCTAAAACATAATAAAATCATTTAAATTTGAGTATGAATGCATTAAATAAAAAAACCTAAAATGGGAAATGATATTAATGATAAACAATTTCTAGACCCTTCAACCTACACAGTATCAAGCGCTTAAATTAAACTAAAAATCAGATCATTTACTTTGATGCCATATTTAAAAGCAACAACACAATTCATTTTTAACAAAAAGAGCCTTTCAGATTATGAAATTGAATAATATTTAATAACTTGGGAGAGATGTGACATACCTTTAGGAAGAACTTGAGTTTGTATTGTAGTAGAACTGATGAGAGCGGCTGAGTGACCTGGTGTAGCCATCACAAATCTTGCAGGCCCAGGAATGGTCCGAAGCAACGCTCCCTGTAACAATAAACATCAAAAATAGAAAACAAAATAAAACTATCTTAGAATCAAATACTTAATCAATCCATGTTCTCCAAAGATCTAAAAACAAAAAGAAAAACTTCACAAATAATAAATATATATTTTACCTACCCCTTGACTTCGAACTTGCTCAGGCTTGACAGAACTATTGGCAGATATCTCAGGAGTTTCTCCTGCCCTGTTATCACCCATTTTAAAATGTGGTTGATCAATCGACAAAAAATCAAAGCCTCTCCTAAAAATGTTGAAACCATTATATTTGTTGACAAAACAATAAAAATTAAAAAGAAACAATGCAGTTAAACAATTAATGAATATCTGAATCATATATCAGGATAACTTACAAATCTCATAAACCAATAATAAGCATTAAAAATTCTATGAGGCGGATTTTTCGGTTTAAATTTATGAATTAAACCCAGTGAATATTCAAAAAGATGACTGACGCTAATTCAAAGCTTACAAGAGGTATCCAGATGCTGCTTAACCGAATGAAAAAAGCATTCTCGACAGTGCTGGCTGAACAACATATCCATTTCTGATCAACATTGCAGGCATAGTAAATCCAAAACACCAAAAGATGATTAAAACCCAACTCAAAATATTAAAACCTGAAACATAAGTCGCCACTGTTGGCCGCGGAACCAAACATATGTTTACTGATTACATGATCAACGCTAACTCACACTAATCAAACACATTATTACAATTTATAAGCAATTTCTTCATAAATCCCACAATAAAAATTTGGTGGGAACTAATAACCTCGAACGAATCTCACCATCCATCATTATTAAAACACATCAATAATATTTTTATTCATAATGGAATCTATTAAGTATTCCCGCTACTTATGCTTGTCAGCTGGAGATCCAAACAGCGGGAAGCTTAAACGTCTTTAACTGTTGTATTTATTTGTCATTAATTTTTCTTAACAAATTGATTATTTTCGCCATACTTTTCCTAAATTTTTGTAAGTAGTTGACTTATATTTTTCTAACTTTGGTCTAAACGATTTTCAGGCACTAAGAAGTAATTATTATATCTCCATTTTTCTCTTGATGTCCAATACTATAAACGACAATGTCCAAATAAGCTTATCTAAGCTGTTTCTTTGTTTACAACTGAGCTAAATTGGCGTCAGCAATGATAAGTAATGATTGAACGTGTAGGGTCTTCTTGATCAAAGAGATCTTTCCCATTCTTGTGACGCTCATTCACGAATCATCGTGTAAGGGTCGCTTTAAAATAAAAAAGGGTATTTACATTGTGATAAAGTAAACCGATTGTAATAAAAGATAAGAAATGTGTTTATAACAAACTGGTAAAGATTACATTTAATAACTCTGGGTTAACATATGAAGAAAATGAGTGCGGACGAATAAAGAAATTTCCAATTTCAATTTCTTTATTCGTCTACAATCAAATGTAATCTTTACCAGTTTGTTATACACACATTTCTTATCTTTTATCACAAAATGTTTAATCTTAACTTACACGCTATATTCTTCTTTGTTTTCTATGTTTATTCATACTTATTTTCTATTTTTGTTTGTATTTTCTATTTATATATAATTGATATTTTAACTACATTGTCACCACTATATATGTCATCTTATTATTTCTTTATCAGACCATTGTTTTTTATTTAATATCTACTTATAATTCATTTATTTTATTTTCACCATGTACCATTTATATTTTTTATCTTTTGTAGCCCAGATGAAGATCTGCAAGGTGGGTCGAAACGTCGGCGTAATTAACAAACCTATTTTTTTTAAATTTAGTTTTTATTTGACCGCACCCTCTAACAATTCCTTCTCATATATAAATGATATATTATAGATTTTATCATGAACCAGCCTTTCTCAATTTTAATTAATAACATTTTAAATTTTTATTTAACACAATTTAAATTATTTTATATACATTTATTAAAATAATCTACTTATAGTCTGTGGGCCAGACCCCCTACCGTGCACCTCCCTCCCCTCCCCCACATCCCTATAAATTGCATATCGTTATGTTCCTTGTAACTATTTATTAAAAAAAGGCTAATGTTCCCACAAAAAAAAAGTGAACGCACTTTTTTTTAAACATTGGCTTTTTTTTAATAAATAGTTACAAGGAACACAACGATATGCAATTTATAGGGGTGTGGGGGGGGGGGGTGCACGGTAAGGGGGTCTGGCCCACCGTGTATTATATAATATGCATCAGAATTGGATAAGTCTTAGCTATTAATAATTGGTCAATAATGTAATAATAATTGTAAGTCAATTATATTATAATAAGTCATTATATTTTTTTCTTTGCCTAATATTTTAACACTGTCAAACCTTGATGATTTCGTGACTGTGACTACTTTTACCTGACTAAGCGAAGCAAGCGGGGCAGATGAAAGCCTAACTTTGTGGCGTAAACTATTAGAACGAATTTTTACAACAAATTATTACTTAAATGATCTTTAAACGGTCTATACAATAATATAAAATCTTAGCTATCTCAGTTATAGTCAAGCGGATCCAGAAATTAAATATAAAAATAAACTTTTTTATATGACTATATTCTATTACAATTAGAAAGATGTAAATTTTTACCTATAATCCAAACTCCGTCGTATTCCTATTTAGGAGGAATGTGCTTCCAAGTATTCCATAGTCTTCTTCCCCTTGTTCTTGTGGCATATCCTGATAATGCCTGAGGTGTGGAAATGCATCCATTCAATCAACTGGAAAACTTTTAAAATAATTCAGTTTATCAGAGCCGTCGATTTTTTTAAAAAGGAATCTACCTTCTCACTGGGCGACTGTCTTCTTTTTGTTTTTAAATTTTGTTGTTGTAATTGTTTATTGTTTTGTTGAAAATTTTAAATTAATAAAAAATTGTTAAGAGATGGGTAAGTAGTCGACAATGACAACAAGGATGAAACAAAATTGTCAGGAATTTCGGTCAAAATTTCTTTACCTGATGTTCCTACCTAAACATAGGTGCCTATCTAGTTCTGCTATAAATACTGTTATAAAAGTTGCACTTTGTTTTGGGTATTATTTAGATTATCCTTACCTCTATCATGTTATTTTCTTTACATTTCAGGATAATAATCTCAATTAGTTTGTATTTTTCTTACGTTCAGTTAACATGGAGTGGGGTGATAAAAAAAACCGAATAGCAGTGATCGCCTTACTCAAAGGTGGAAAATGTAGTTCAGAGATTTTGAACAGTTTGAAACCTTTGGGTATCAGCCGTATATTCGTGTTCCGCACTATAAATAGACATGACACCCATCAGTAAGTGACAGACCTCGACCGGTCCATCCCCGCACAGTGAGAACGGCAAATGCAGTGGGAGCAGTGGCTGCTCGAATCAGATGAAATCCCATTAGAAAACCACAAATCATGTCTCGCGGGAAATTGGAATCTCTGTCAGATCAATGTCTCACAAAATAAAAAGTGACCTTAGGATGGGTGCATTTCCAAGAATGACAGGACAGAGGCTAACGATTTGCCTAAAAAAAAATTAGAGTGGATAGATGCAAAGTGCTCCTTGATCGTTACACCAATGGTCTTCATTGAAAAATTTTGTTTAGCGATGAGAACAACAATTGAAGAAAACTGTAATCGTCCAAATTGCTTTGATAGCACCACAAAGCTCACTTTTTGTGAAAAAGAGTTAAAACAGCTGCTAAAAACTATTAGGATGATATTTTGAAACCAGTTGTGAAGCCTCTAATTGATACTCTGCTGGAAGTCATTGGGTTTTCCAGCCGGATTCAGCTCCAGCTCACAAGGCCAGGTCAACTCAGCAGTGGCTGCAAAAGAACATTCCTGAGTTCATGTCTGCCTCGGAGTGGCCCTCAGGAAACCCTGATTTCAACCAATTAGATTATCGGTCCGAACTGGCGAGGGTGGCACAGAGCACACCCTATCTTGGAAAGCCTCAAACAATCTCTGGTCCGAGCAGTTGAGCGCTTTCCTCAAGAAGTGCTGCGTGCTGCTATTGATGACTGGCCACGGAGATTAAATGCCTGTGTCAAGGCAAAAGGTGGACATTTTGAGTAATTTCTTTTTTGTTTTACTCTCTATAGATATACATTTTATTTTCTAATAAAGTTTTTGAAAAAAATAATTTTTCTGTTGAAAAATGTATATTTCCTTGTAACAATATTAATGACAGAACTAGGTAGATATAAGCAAGACATTATATATTATACTGTCAAAGAAAATATTGTTCAAAAATGAAAAGGTGCATTAAATAGATTTTAAAATTGCAACTTATGATGCTTAAATTATTTTGAGCTAAGTGAAAATACAGCTTATATACAAAAACCGCCTATTCAATTAATTCACCATTGTAACAATGTTCCTATTCTATATCATAAATAATGTTTTAATATTGAAGCATGAAACAAAATTTTCAGCATTTTCAGTCAAAATTGTTTTAATAAGTCAACAACAACTTGAGTTCTTGTCTCGACTTCCAAACAATAGCCCTCATTATGACCCACATGTTTGGACCGAAACGTCGCCTAACTGAATAAAGAAATTTTGACTGAAATTCCTGACAATTCTGTTTGATCCTTATAATTTATCAGTTGACTACTTGCCTGTCTCTTAAAGTTTTAATATTTAAAAATATCTAAAATTAAAAAAAAACATTTAAAACAAAATAAAATCTAATAAAAAACTTGAAGACATGATCATTTAGAAAAAGTAAACTTAAACATAAAGAATCAATAGACTTTACATCAGAAATAAATTATAAAAGGAAAGGAATAATGAATAATAATCGAGGAGTTAAGTGCTTTCCTAAAGAATTGCTATGTGCTGCTAATGATGACTGGCCACGGAGATTAAATGCCTGTGTCAAGTCAAAAGGTGGACATTTTGAGTAATTTCTTTTTTGTTTTACTCTCTATAGATATACATTTTATTTTCTAATAAAGTTTTTGAAAAAATTAATTTTTCTGTTGAAAAATGTATATTTCCTTGTAACATTTTATCACTAAAATGATCGTGTGTACGCACACAGCTCTATAGAAACCAAGGAAGAGTGGAAAGAGGTCATCACCCTTTCTCAGGGAGTTTGCTTAGATGGCACCACAAAGCTCCATTTTTGTGAAAAAGATGAGTTAAAACAGCCGCTAAAACTATCAGGACGATATTTTGGAACCTGTTTTCAAGTCTCTGTAAATAAAAGTCTGTTTGCTGAAAGTCATTGGATTTTCCAATAGAATTCTGCTCCAGCTTCAATTTTCGGAATGAAAAGTTTCAGAATAACGGGTAAGGGTAAAACATGGAACAGACAGCAGCATATACAATTGTGTATGATCTAGGATTTTTGTAATTCTACTTTCCCTTTCTCTGTTTTTAAGAAAAGTGAGCAATAAAATATCTTGGGAGAGGATGGAAAGGGTAGTTTTTGCGCCATCGACCTCACTGGGCCCAAACATCATGAGGGCTATCGTTTGGAAGTCGAGATAAGAACTCACTCGTCTCTGACTTCACTCAAGTGCGATCTGGATTGGAGCGATCTGGTGTCGTCCACGAGAAGACGAAGTTCGTGTCGACGCCTGCGTTGGATCGGCCAACGAATTCAATTTTTGGATTTATGCCAGATTTTAAGGCGTTCTGCCCCACTGTACGAAACGAGGGTTATGTGTTTAAGTTTTCCACTAAAAGCTATATAACGATTTTTTTAAGCGAACTGCTGGATCGATTTGTAAGTTTGATGGCTCAAATTATTAGGTGAGATCTTCTGAGTCCTCTGAAACAATTTGGGCTAAAACACTGACTCGTGATTGAATAAGATGCGTTAAATCAATTTGCTAAAAGCTAATGTAACGTTTTTTTGAGCGAACGGTTAGGTCTCATGAGTGTTTTGAAATAATTTGAGCTCAAAATTCTGACAAATTACTGCGTAAAATGTTTTTTATCTTTGCTAAAAGATACTTAATGATTTTTACTTTAACGGCTATAAAATCCCGTGAATATTTTGAAACCATTTGAGCACAAAAAACTGAAATGTTTTTTATTATAGTTTAAGTATTTCGATTATTAATTGATTTGAAATGATACCATGTAATATATGTAATATTGTTAATATTTTGAAAACTAAAAATGTTAAAAAAAAAATTTAATTAAAACAAAAAAAATTGGCTACAGATATTGAGAAATCCTATTCACCCTAAGGGAAAGTATCATGGTAGATTGATAGATAAATCAATATGTAAGTATTTTAGAACTTGGTGTAATAGCCGGGTAACTTTTACTTCACTTTACACATCTAGATAAATAGATTTGGTCCCATGTATACAAGTGCATGTCGACATGTTGAGTTGTGTTCGGGGTGTGGTAGTTCATGTCAATTTCGCTATCAATCTACCAAGAATTTTAATTAGATACAATCATTTAGGATGGAGAGAATTTCCCAGTTTCTGTAGTCGTTTTTTTTTTTGTTTTTTTTTAAGTCCAATATAATTTTATGTATTATATGGGTGTTTAAAGCTGTCTGGTTTCGATTATATTTTATTGAAGTTTTGTGTTGTTTTATCCATTTTTAATATTTTGCAGTGATTCTCCGATGTCAAGTTCTCCACTAGGAAAAAAATAGTGAGAAGATAATTTAAGAAAAAGATCAAAACTTGAAAATGGTAAATCATTTTTCTTATTACATAAGGACTTCTGAGTACTATTAATTAAAATTAAGACGATTTATGTTGTAATAGGATATGAGTAGAATAACTTGTAAGGTAAAAATTCCATATGAGAGTGGGGGGGATGATGTGCTATTTCAATCTAGGGTTTCTAGGTTGGCTAATATTTTTTCTCGATTAAGGCGATCAAAGTTTCGTAAAGTTATGGTTCTAGGTAGGATCGGAGTTCTTTGGATATTATATGATATTTGGATTAGGTCATGAGAGGATAAAAAGGAAACGTAATTGGGCGGAGGAAAGGAGGTTCTGAGCGTAGTCGATAATATACAAAGTGTCGGGTTGGAGGTATGATTAGTAGGAGCAAAAGGAACGATGAAAAGCTGAAGGGAGAAGAAAAGGTTTTCGAGGTATGATTTATCGTTGGAGTCAGAAAGGAAATTAGTGTTAAATCACCGGAAATAATAATTTTGGAATAAAGTTGAAGAGGGATGATTCGAAAGAGGAATCAAAAGGAACATGAGGGGGACGATATACTATGGTATATAGGGTAAGAGAGGCATTACAGGGTAAGAGAGGCATTATAGGGTAAGAGAGGCATTATAGGGTAAGAGAGGCATTACAGGGTAAGAGAGGCATTATAGGGTAAGGGAGGCATTATAGGGTAAGGGAGGCATTATAGGGTAAGGGAGGCATTATAGGGTAAGGGAGGCATTATAGGGTAAGGGAGGCATTATAGGGTAAGGGAGGCATTATAGGGTAAGGGAGGCATTATAGGGTAAGGGAGGCATTATAGGGTAAGAGAGACATTATAGGGAATCTCAATGACAAGATCGAGGAGAATAGTCAAGCATTCGGTTCTTAAAGCTTCCATGGACATATATAGCTACACCGCCGCCGTCCCGGTCATAACGGACTAAGGTGTAATAAGGCAGGGAAACAGCGGACGAGGGACATGAGCAAGGTTTCGAAAATCGCAACAATGTGATAGAGGTTTTGAGTAAAATATTGTCGGGATTCATCCTAATGGGCTAGAGGGGATTGGGAGTTAACATCACGGGCAGTTAAGACCCTACGCGATGACAGGAATTAGGATAGAACAATCATTACAGGATATGATATACGATACGATGAAGACAGGAATAATTAGATACGATACAATAAATGAGATATGGTATAAATTAAAGAAAAAGAAAAAAAGAAGGAATATCGAGTAAAAATAAATAAATGAAAATCAATAAATAAAAAAAGAAGTCCAGATAATAGCGTACTGAATCCACAATCCCCACATATATTATTACAGTAAGGCTCGAAATCGGTTTTGTACCAAATATAAGCTCCTGTCATGCTCAAATACCATGAATGGAGTATCGTTGGATTCAGAATTTCACGTAGTGTTAGCGAATCGTATTGTCCACTTTTGTTTTTCTTTCTAAAATAAATAAAGTCGATCCAAAGATTTTGCTAGGCTTCAATACTGGAACAGTGGCAGGTCTGTAGATCGATATGGGACAAATTGGATGTTGAAGATTTTGATGCGTACAGCAAGACCCGGATAGTTCCTCCGGAACTATCGGATCCTGCGTTTTTAAGTACAAAACGTATTATTTTCAAGATAACGCAAGGCATAGGGTTCGAATCCACACAGCCTTACATTAATTGTGGTACTGTCATTTAATGCATGTCTCATTTCGTCAACTTGAAGTCTCTATGATCGAGAGAGGAGGAGTTTATATTATTTATCGATGGTATTTTTGATCGGCAAGCCATATCATCGTTAATTTTTCACCAAATCTCAAGATTGAGCCACCAATTTCGAAGGCTTCCTTCTCCTTTAGGAGGGCAAAATAGTCCAATCACCCCGAAAATTCAGGCAAACAAGTTATGAAAGAAAACAAACTTTATTTGCGAATAACTAAAAAATTACTCACTTTTCCCTTTCACTTTAACCATGATCATATAAAAGATTACTAAATCCTCTATAAAAGGAAAAAAAAATCATCGAAATCGGACTATTTTTAACAAAGATACAGCTTACTTAAATTTGTGAACATGTTGGTTCCAAACAAAAATGAAGATTTAAATTCATTTTTGTCTTCTTTGTCGATTATATTTATCGATAAAGTAACATTTGATTTCTTTATCTTTTGATACCTTGCATTATATATTTTATTATTAATTTGGCATTTGATAACAATATGCTGTGCGAATTTTTCGCAGGACTTACTAGTTTTCACTAAATGTTTGTTAGACATTCCAATTTTTTTTTTTATATTCGTAGTGGATTTATCAAGGTTATCTGGAAGTTTTTAAAGAGATGAAGGCTAATAAGTAGACTTCTTGGGAACGAATCCTGCCAGGAATAAGACACATTAACAACTTGAAGAATGTGAAGATATGCAACACAAGATGTCATGAATGCCTGTAAGCCCCATGTTGGCAGATTCGAGAGTATATTTGTAAAACAGCTTTCTAGCTAGACATGGCGAAAAGTGCAGCAATGCGAGTTATTATCGGCGCACAGTTTGAAAAAAAGAAACCCAACC
The DNA here is from genome assembly GCA_928085145.1 of Nezara viridula. NCBI lineage: Eukaryota > Metazoa > Arthropoda > Insecta > Hemiptera > Pentatomidae > Nezara > Nezara viridula. The sequence goes on along the minus strand of OV725077.1, from coordinate 262,801 downwards.
CAAATAAACAATAATAATCAGGGATGCCAAGAACGGGGGGAGGGGGGAGATTGATGGTGTAATCAGAATTTTCGAGGGTTACATATATTGGCGAGCTTTTGAATATTTGAGTGGGGCTCATTTCGGCAGGGTTGTGAATTTTAGGACCGAAAGTTTTCATACTAAGGAACAAGAACAAAACATGGAACAGACTGCAGGAAGTGTAATTGTATATGATATACGAGTTTTCTAACCTTTCCTACCTTCGCTTCTTCTGTTTTTAAGAAAAAGTGATCAGTAAACTTTCTTGTAAGTGAGGGAGAGAGGGGGGATTGGTACCTCTGATAATAATTAATCTTTTTTTTTTGTTCTTGTTCTGTAGTGGTCCGAGCATATTATAATCATGTTACCAATTCTCACTGACACTTAAGAATAAACAATCCAATGGCCAAAACTTTCTTCGTTTTTGTTCAGAGCTCTTTTGTTTTAATTTTTGTTTTAAATTAAAGTGTTAGATTTGTTTAAAACCTGATTGGAAAATTGGAACACGTTACAATACGTTTCTTACTTAGATGGCAAGTAACAGAAAAACGTAATATAATAACATTTTGAACTTAATATAATAACGTCTTTAAGAATACTTCTTTAGGCGCGTTTTGCATTTTTTATGGAGAGTGAATTAGATTGATCCGCCATACTTCGTTTGACACTAACGCTCGGGTAAAAACGGCTAGAGTCGACTAATTAAACTATTTTTACACTTGGATTAAAATATCTCAGAAACTATAAATCGGTCCTGCATACTGTAAGCGAGGAAATCGTTCAGCATTTCATCCTCTTTGTAATAGGCTATAATTCAAAATTGCATCTTAACGCGCAGTCGTGTTAGGGAGGCGAAAAGGGAAAAGTTGTGTTGAAAACCAAATGGCAAATGATAAGCTTAGTTGGACGTATGGGTTAAAATGTTTCAGGCACTAAAAATCGAATCTGTATACTGTAAGCGGGGGAAATGTTCAGCATTTCATCTTATTTGTAATGAGCAATTATTTATCATTTATATTTCATATTATTAATCTCGCCTTATTGATGTTTTCACTTATATCGGGTGGTCTAAAGCACACGTCTTAGTTAAACTAACTTTATGAATTGCTTTCTATTTATAATATAACTTCCATATAATACATAACAGATAACTAAATTGGTATCAAAATTGGTTAGAATTCGAAGAAGGTTGTAAAATTAATCTTGGTATTGCAAATATCGCTGATCTGCGCGGAAAATTGACTGTTGTTAGACATAGGGTAGAGGACTTAGAAAAACAAAATAACCTTCAAAAATGTCTTCATTCAAGTTTTTCTGTTTACGCAGGACTATGTTCAGTGGGCACTGTTACACCCTATCTTAATGATAGTTTTGATATTGTGACTATAGGGTCAATTTTTCGATGTAGGACAGAATTGCTCGATTTAAGCGTAAAACCATGGATGGTGGGGACAACGATTGCTGTCCGGTATGTAACTCTCAAGAAAAAGAGGATATCATTCACTTTTTGGGGACTTGTCACATGTTCAGTGAGTTAAGAGAGAAATGTTTTGGGCAGCGGACCTGTTCTCCAGAAGAATTATATGGTTTCTTAAAGGGTTCTAACTGGAAAGCCTTAAGCAATTATGTACAGCAGGCCACATTGCAAAGATCTCAATTAGTCAGATAGTAAACTATTGACACAATATCGTGTTTATTTATTGTAACGTTTGTTTTATTGTTATTGTATTTGATGGTTATTATTATTGTTGTTGAAATTTAAATTTCTTATTTATTGGATTTGTGATGTATTAATGTTTGTTTTTTGAAAACTCTATTTAAACAAATGAAACAGTGAAGAAGAAAATTGCTAGAATGGATGTATAAAAATATAATAATACTGTAGATATATTATTACTCATTTATTTTAGTTATAAATGTAATGAATATTTATTATTAATTACACACAGACCTCGACAGACGGAATTTTCCATTGTCTATGTGTTGTTGCTTGTATATATGTATATATATTATTTTATGCAATTAGCAACTGCGGAGCTGCGCATCTAGCAAATTTGTTTTGTTTTTATTGTCTTGGTGTAATTGCTTGATTTTTTTATGTGATTTTTATTGATGTAGTAGGTCTCTTGGCCATTTTCTTCTTAATCTTCGTTGCTCAGGTAACAGGGAGCAGGAGATAGAAAGAACCAGAGGATTGGAGTGATTTTGGGTTGAAGAATGAAATGTAGTGTATTTGTCGTGGATGTAGGATTTTACTGTTGGGGTGTTTAAGTCGTTATGTATAGTAGTGTTTGAAATGTACCAAGGTGCGTTAACAATTTTTCGTAAAATTTTTGATTGTGCTGTTTGTATTTTGTTTATGTGTGTTTGTTTTGCTGAACCCCAAAGTTCTGCTCCATATGTCCATATTGGTCTCAGTAAGGTGTTGTAGATAAGTCGCTTGTTTCGTAAGTTAAGTGAAGATCTGTAGTCCAGAAGATGTGAAAGTTGGCTATATCGTCTAGTAAGTTCTTGTCTTTTTAATTTCGTATGTATGTTCCAAGTAAGTCTTTTGTCTAAGTAGAGTCCAAGGTACCGTACATAGTTCTTTGAAGGCACTGGATTATTGGCAATCGTTATGGGTGGACATGAGGCTTTCCTAAGAGAGAAACTAACGTGGGTGGATTTTTTACTATTAATTTTGATTCTCCAGTTTTCAAACCACTTTTCAAGATCATGAAGATGGTTTTGTAGGGCAATTGATGCGATAGTAGGATTTTTGTGTGAAGATAGAATAGCAGTGTCGTCAGTGAAGCAATAAATGGTGGTACTAGGGTGCTCAGGGATATCAGGGATGTAGAATAGAGGATTGGGCTTAAAATGCTACCTTGTGGTACGCCTTTGTGTTGGGGGCAGAAAGAAGAAACAGGAGAATCTACGGAAGTACAGAAAAATCTATTAAGAAAGTAGGATTGAAGAATTAAAAAATAAGTGGAAGGTAAGTGCGGTTTTAGTTTCCATAATAGGCCCTTGTGCCAGACACTATCAAATGCTTTCTCTATGTCGAGAAATACGGCAGAGCAATATTCATTTTTTTCAAAAGTCACAGAGATAGCATCTACTATCCGATGGCACTGTTGCACAGTAGAGTGATAACAGCGAAAGCCAAACTGGTGATTTGGTATCACTCCACTATAATCTAGAATAGGCCTATATATATATATATTACTTTGTATAATTTTTTTTAGAAGTATAATAAACACGTTTTCATTCATATAATATAACTTGTAATGTTTAAAAATTGAGAGTTTAAAAAACTTATTCTATATTCCAGGCTATAAAGTACTCTCATCAAATATGGATCGATAGCCAACATGGATCAGATGATAATCAAGTAATTTTAAATATAATCACAATGTTTTCCTTAAAGTTGTTATGTTATCCTCTATGGGCATGTGTATATAATATCATGTGATATATTAAAGTAGCGCATATAATAATGAATTTAAATAGTTATCAATTAATAAGTAGTTCATGGCAATAAGATAACATTTACTGTTTTCTATGTTTACTTAATATACAGATGCTTCAACATGGTCGATTCATTAGTCCACATATCCGTAGTTGACAGTAAATAGGGAAAAACCTCCTCAGACTTTCCGGAAATGGTCGAGGTACCGCGGTGGTCTACCGTGGAAGCCGTCGTCCTTAGCCACACCACACCTTTTAATATTTAAATAACTTAAATTTAGTTTGCTACTTCCTCAACAGTGTCCAGGTCCAATACCAATCATTTCATGTCTACTCTTAATAAAAATTATTGTTTGTATTATTTACTATTATTATTTATTATTATTAGAGTTATTATTTAACTCGCGATCTGAAATTAATAAAATAACATACAATTAAATAAAATGATATTTGACGCTCTCCCTTAGGTTATTGTATAGTATTGGCGACCCTTAGGTTGCCTGACGGATTCCGCTGATTAATATTAACAGCTGTACCGGCTGATGCACGCAGCTATTTGAAAACTGGAAGTGATACAGACAGACACGAAGCCTGGCAACTCCTTATCTAAATAGGTAGTTTCTACTTAACAACAAAAGTACAAATCTTCCTCCTCACTTTCAAAAACATACATACATAGTGTTGGATTTACATCCAAAATTTTATTGTACAGTATTTAAAATTATCGTTGTATAAACAATACGGGGGGACCCCCGGTCTCAACTTGCACTACCCCCTCTCTAAGACGGCCTTATCTGCGGCCAAAGGACAGATGCTAGCGAGCGAAGAAGGCAAAAGGGACTGCTGACGACCACCTCCTGACCAGACCTCGAGAACTACAGCCCTTCGGCTAAATTCTGGACCCGCAACGGCGGAGAGAGAGAGAGAGAAGGCGCGAGACCGGCCCCCTCATCAAACTGTACGTAAACCTTTATACATATATTCACAAGTATTCCCCTCTAGAACATTTATTTATTTTTGTATCTCTCAAGAAAAGGGCTCCCGGTCATATGGCATGTACCGGGCCCCCCAATATTGAACATATGGTGCCCCGGGTGAGGAGGAATACTTGTGAATGAAAGTATTGTAAACATCCGCCCATGATCTAAATATTTTAATTGTTTAATGGTTCAGTTTAACTCTAGGTTCGTCTTGGTCATTTATTTTTTATTTGCGTTAAATTAATTAAATTTTTCAATATTAGCAGCGTTTACTAGCGAAAATGTTGTATTTAATTAACGTAATATTAAACGGCTTAGACAGCCAGTAGGTGACTCTTAATACCATTTCAAGTAACAGTCACCGCCGCCTAATTCCATTGAGAACAACATTTATGCTTACTTCCGCCGCTACTTCTAACTTATCTTTCGTACGTATTTCAATTTCTTCAGCATCCAAATAATTCGGATCTCGCTGTATACTCTATGAATTATTGCATTGTTTCAGCTTTCGGCTTAGATGCATTTTGCGCGATTTATGATTGTCAGTTCATAAAACTATAATATACAAGCAGAATATTGAAACATATAACTGTTCTTAGTAATATTCTTGCATAATTAAGAAAATTGTTGCATTTTATTTTAGGAACAATTTTATTCAGAATTTACTTATATATACTTCAACTGTTTGAATATTTGTTCATGTATTTATTGATTGTTAAGTGTGCGCACGTTTTCATATTTTATTTCATATTGTTGATTTTATATATAGATTTATTACCTCATTATTGCATCAAACCGATACAATTAGGATAGTACCAAGTGTATTAACCAGTGTATGTGAGATTGTTATTTACCAGCTTTCTTTTGTGTTTATTATTGTTTCATGTTTTTCGTTCTTGTTCATTATGCCTTAGTTTCGTTCGTTTTGTTGTTTTTATGTACATTTTTAGTTTTTGTGTTTTTATTTTAAAGTGTAAATAGACTTGAACTTTGTAGGTTAGGTTGAACTTGTGTTTTATAGTGCAAAGCGACTTAGTCTTGATTTGCCTTGCGGTGCTTGCTAGTTATAAGGTAAGTACTGCTATATAAAAGTTTCCTTTAGACGCACAAAGACTTATAAGACATTTTGAAAAGAAAACGTAATTATAGTGGAAGGTTATACAGGTTAGTGAAATTTTCTACTTTAATAAGACTATTACCGTTGTATTGTTTATTAAACCAGTGAGATGGAAGATTCGGAATCTCCTACCAACCTTACCCGTACTGCTAAAAGAGCTCGAAATGGTTCTCCTGACGTTAGTAAAAATGCAAAAGATGGCAAAGCAAATACGCTAGTTAGTGATGCTAGACGAATCCAGGAGAGTCTCCGGGCTTATTTAAAGCGGAACGATAAAAAATCCGTTGGGTCAATTCGTAATCATATTAGCAACAAAATACAATGTCTTGTTGATATGATAGAAACCCTTGAAGACGGAAGAAAAGATGGAAGTGTTTCATCTTTTGTAGAAAAGGCGATTAACGAGACACTTCTGTCACAGAAGGTACGTGATATGCTTACACAAATTATAATTGAGGCCTCTGTGCCGAAAGTAATTGAGGCTCTTTCGGCTACGAGTAATATATCTCAGCTTAAGCACATTTATCCTGGGTCCTCTAGAGAGCTGCAATCTACAGCTAGTGAACCTATTGGAGAGAGCTCCAGAGAGGTAGAGCAACAAATGCCAAGAGGAGATATTGACCAAGCTTTGTCTTTGGCAAACACAAGGCCTTTCGAGACAGTGGTGAGTAAACGAAATAAGAGAAAAGCAAAAGCAGCTGCTAAAAGTGAAGATGATAGCTCGAAGGAACCGAAATCAAATGAGAAGAAACCTAAAAGTATGGCAGAGATTGTAAAATCACTGCCAAAGAAACCCACTCAGACTCTGAGACCAACTTACATCACCATAAGTGGGACTGGAAAGAGTCCTGTTGATATTATAAATGGGCTACCGTCACCAAAAGAAATAGGTGTAAATGCTGCAATAGTCCGTGCGACCAAGGCAGGTTCTGTCTTGGTTCGTATGGACGACATCAATGATGCCACGAAAGTGATTGGATGGCAGGGATTGCGGGACCATGGCCTGCAAGCCAAGTTAGCTCTGAAGAAAAAACCCAGGCTGGAAATAAGGGGTGTTCCTCACACATGGAATTCAGCTGAGTTGGCAAGATTTTTATGGGAACGATTACCCGAGAAGTCGGGCCCCACTCCGCTGATCATGGATGACCTGCGGCCACTATTCTCTTCAGTGGCCAGAAACGGGTTTACTAAAAATTGGGTACTAGAGGTGCATCCAACAGTCAGGTTCTTGCTTCTCGAAATAGGAAGCCTAGACGGAGGATGGTGGACCATAACCTTTAAAGATTACGTCGATGCTCCTCGATGCAGTAGATGTCAGGGCTACGGTCACACCAAGGCCACGTGCACAGTAGATGCAGTAGTCTGCATTTGGTGTTCAGCTAGTGGCCATGTAATTAAAGAGTGTCCAAAGAAAAGAGAACAGGCTAGCCCAACCTGCATAAATTGTGCGAGGGCAAATGCTCCCGTTGTTCAAAGGAAACACAAGGCGGGTAGCAGGGAATGCCCTGTGCATCTACAGTGGGCCAAAGAGGTAGCTAAAAGAACCTTCTATGAGTAAGCTTACCATCCTCCAGCTCAACATGGGCCGCCGACACATTGTGGCAGATGAACTTCGTGTTCTCTCCCAACGATACGACATAATGGCGGTCCAAGAACCGAGCTGCCGTGGGAACATAGTCACGGGGTTTGGCCTTACATCGAGGGTTATCGCCTTGAGCAGTGGAGAGAGGAGGCCCAGGGCTGCTATAGTGGTTAATAACCCGAACCTCGATGTGATGGATCTGAGGCAGCATACTATGGCGGATTCCGTCGCTTGCTATTTCAAGTGGGGTAATGTAGCTTTTACGTTAGTATCAGCCTACCTACCTGATAGCAACGATATTGACGAAGACATATCCGCCATGGAGATGATCACGGCTACCACCAGAAATGTGATCATATGCTCAGATACCAACTCCTGGAACACGGTCTGGGGATCCAATCAAACGAATAGAAGAGGCGCAAAGCTAGGCGAATTTATTTCGCGGAACCAGTTAGTAGTATTAAACAATCCCTCTGCTACCCCTACGTTCTCTAGCGCTAGGGGGCAGAGTTGGATTGACGTTACACTTGCAACGCCATTAATAGCCAATCGCATCGTTGATTGGACCCTCCGATCTGAGACGAGTTCCGACCACCAAGCGATATCCTTCAGGCTGGTGGAAAATTCAGAAAGTTCCCACGGTACTGCCAAGGGTTATCTAACCCGAAGGGCAGATTGGAATGCCTTCCGGTCGACGCTGGAGGGAAAATTGGTAGATGATGAATGGGATGAAGCGGAAATAGAACAGACTAATGACCTGGATTACAGGGTGTCTAGGATCACTAATATTGTCTGTGATGCCGCTGAGGAATCCCTTCAGCACCGGAAGGCGAAAGCTCGACCTGTTCCATGGTGGACGCCGGCCTTAACAAACCTTAAGAGAGAGCTCTACAAGGCACGGCGGTTGTATCAGAGGTGTAGTTGCGACGAGAGGCGCTCTACACTCCGTGATCAGTACAAGTCCAAGGCCCGGGTGTACCGAAACGAGGTGCGTTCACAGAAGAAAAAGTCCTGGGATGAGTTCATTGTTGAAGAGTCCACGAAGAATCCCTGGGGTATTCCTTATAGGGTAGCCATGGGGAAGTTTAGTACGCAGCAAACATTGGCAGCCCTCAAGCACGGAGACGTTCAGGCAACCAACTTCGAGGAGGCAGCCGAAATCTTCATTGCGAGGACGTACCCCAGGGATGATCCGTCTCAAGACAGCGATGAGGAAAACTTCGTGAGACGCACCACGGCATACCCACCGGATACGGACTTGTGCCCACGATGGGACATATATGATCTCCGTATTGCTGTGGATAAGCAGAAAATCGGTCGTGCTCCAGGACTCGATGCTATAGATGCGGCGATCCTAAAGAGTAGTATTCCCTACATTGATGAGAGACTTTTGGGAATATATAATGATTGTCTGGAGAGGGGATACTTTCCCAAAACCTGGAAGATCGCCGATTTGAGACTCCTCTACAAGGGAGGGAATAGGGATAAACAGCTCCCCAAGTCCTATAGACCAATATGCCTCCTCCCTGTGATGAGCAAGGTCCTGGAGAACCTTATCATGACCAGTCTAGCACCAGTTCTTGCCAGAGCAAGTCATCCACGGCAATACGGCTCCACTAAGGGGAAGGGAACCGCTGATGCCCTGCTGAGAGTACGTGAAGACGTTGAACTGAGGACGGAGCGGTATGTCATGTTGATGCTATTCGACATATCCTCCGCCTTCGACAGCGTCTGGTGGCCTCTTGTGCTCCAGCAGCTGCAGAAATATGATGCTCCCAGTAACTTATATGCCTTGATAAGAAGCTACTTACAGGATAGACGTGTTAAGGTTCGTGGCAGTTCTTATGAGACTGAAGCTTTCATAGAGAGGGGATGTCCTCAAGGATCGGTACTTGGTCCAGCTTTATGGAAGCTCGTTTTTGATGAGTTATTGGGAGTGTTAGAAGAACAGCGGTTCCCTGCCACTGGATACGTTGACGATTTGGCAGTAGTGGTGGCCTCCAATAGCATAGCCGGCTTAAGACAAGAAGCGGAACGATGCGCCAACTTGGTCGGAGAATGGTGCGAGAGGAAAAAGTTATCAATGGCCGCTTCAAAGACTCATACAATTGTCATGAAAGGGAAAACTGACAGGGCACACCCTATTAACATAACGGTTCAAGGTTCGAGAATACGTCCAAGTGAGGTGGTCACTTATCTAGGCGTAAAATTTGGGAAAAAATTCAGCGTTACCCCTCACTTGGACTATCTTAAAAACAGGGTGGCCCTATCTTTGAACGGTCTCAGTCGGGTTGGGGGCGCTTTCTGGGGCCTCAGATACCCAGCAACCTTAACAATTTATAAGGGAGTGATTCTGGGTATCATGAGGTATGCGTCTCCCGCCTGGAACCAGAACCTCTCGCACCGACAGAAGAGTAAGTTGGCGACAATACAGCGAACGGCATTGCTGCGGGTCACCAGGTCGTATCGAAGCGTATCCCATGAGGCGGTGCAGGTATTAGCAGGAGGGGTACCTCTCGACCTTCTCCTGCGAGAAGATATGATGAGGCACATGTTTAAGAAAAACGGCTCAGCAGGTCTACCGGAACATCTTAAGGTGAGAATTGACGAGAATCCTTGCAAATGGAAAAACATTATACGGGACGACACATTGGAGGAATGGAACCGGCGATGGGTGATAACCCCCAAAGGATCTACCTTGAGGAAGTACTTCCCCACCGTCCGGTCACGTTTAGAAGCAAGGTGGATCGTCCCAGACTATTGGATCTCGCAATTTCTCACAGGCCATGGGGGCTTTCGAGCAAAGCTTCATTGCCATGGGATGGACATCAACCCCCTATGCCCTAGCTGCGGTGTTCCGGAGACTGCTGAGCACATCATAGTGGACTGCACCGCCTTTGAAGAACTAAGGGCTAAGTTACTGAGGGAAACCGGTCTCTACATTCTCACAGAGAACGATTTTCCTCAGTTAGTCACTGCGGAAAACTACCCGTACTACAAAGATTTTGTGTACGGGTGGAAAGTCGCGGTGGGGCCAGCCCATTTTAATTTAAGAAGAGGAGGAAGAGGTACTATACCATTGGCGTGAAACGGATGAGGAAAGCACCCATGAAGAAAGAGGAAAAAATGAAGAAAGAGCAGAAGAACGAGATTCATTTGCAGCAGTGAGATGTTGAGCTGACCTGCCTAACATCTTACTATTGCAGACACCCGTATTGCCTACTAGGCACGGCAGGGTTGATAAATAAATAAATAAAAATTACCTCATTTTCATGCATGTTTTTATATTTATTAAATATTGTTGAATTTTTTATATATTTATTAGCTTTTCACGTATGTTTAATTTCTTTTTATTAAGGTATTTATATGTCATTATTGTATACGCATAATTGTTCTTTTTGTGATTGTTTTCATTTCATTGGTTTTTATTTTATGCATAGCTATCTATATAATTACTTACAGTTCATCCTTCATATATATATACAAATATTTATTTAATTTTTGATCTCATTGGTTTATATGCATAAATATTTATTAAATTATTTATCTAGCATCAATTTAAGCGCATGAGTATTTATTTAATTATTTGAATTTCATTATTTTATATGCATGGATATTTATTTTAACGGATTATATTTAATTATCCGATAATTTATTGCATCTTAAATTTTTATCTAAAGCTTGAGTTTTTTTTTGTTCTGAAATCTTTTTCGTAGAAATTTGAATCAGGCAAGTTTCGAAGTTTTAGTTTTGGATCTCTCACAATTTTACGACTTCGTTAAATAAACTTATTGATTGTCTCCTCAAATTATATATTCATTCGAAACCATGGGTGGCGGTAACGAACAGTTGAACGACTTACCTGGCCACGGTGACGCACTCGAGCGTAAGCTTCGCCATCTCAAGCGCGGTCTCAACAAATTATTTGTCCAAGCCGCGGATTTGAGCAATGGGGACTTCTTCGAGTACGAAGTCATTTACGAGGAATCAAGGTTAATGTGGGAGAGATTTGAAAATATATGGGAGGAATTAGATGCGCTCTACACGTCCCAGGGTGCTTCAGCCTATCCGCCCGACTGGGAGACAGGCTACGACGCCATTCAGGGGGAAGTACGGAAAATAGAGGCGGGATATCGGAGGTTAAGCTCGCATCGCGCCGCGGTTGATAATAACGCCAAACCTGGCTCAACCCCTTCGTTTTATCCACCTCAGCTTCCGGTCATAGACGTGCCCGTTTTCAACGGTGATTTGTCGAATTGGACGAGCTTTCGCGACACCTACGTGTCCCTGATCCACGACAACACCCACTTAACGCCGATAAGTAAAATGCATTACTTGAAAAATGCGCTTATCGGCGAACCGGCGTCGCTTCTCTCGGCGTTTTCATTCGATTCCGGCTCATACCAGCTGGCCTGGGACGCTCTCATGCGAGAGTATGATAACCCACGAGTTCTCGCGTCACGTTGCCTCCAGAGGGTTTTAAATCATAGGGCCCCTACTTCTGGCAGCGAGTATTCCAAGCATGCCGCTTACCTCGCGACTGTGGGCGAAAGTATAGCGAGCTTCCGCGCGTTGGCTCTGGAAAACGAAGGAGAAGTCATTATGTCCACCTTAGCTCTCCGCGCGTTGGACCCAGCCACCAGACGTCAATTTGAGCTCTCTCACGCGAACGGCGAGTTCCCTACCGCGGACGAAGTCATCGCTTTTGTGAGGCATCGCATGATGTCCTCAAAGATGGCCCGCGAATTTGAAGCGGTACCTTCCGACGCACCGCGCGTCCAGGAAGCGAACAGGAGAAGAACAGGAGTAACTTTGCTTACCGGCAAGGCGGATGTTCGTCCCACCACGTTTAAATACGCGACCTCGCCTAAACAGACGTCTTTGGACAGGAGTCTGAAGAGTGGATCCCGACGCCGACGGTCACTGGAGGAGATTCCGCGGAGTAAATCCATCTCGCCCAATAGGGATCCGTGTCCTCACTGCAAGGGGAAGCATCATCTGGCGCGGTGTTTCAGATTTCTTGCGCTGTCAATCGAGGAACGCTACAAATTCGTACAATCGTATAGTCTCTGTTATAACTGTCTCAGATCCGGCCATCGAGGTTCGGAATGCTTTTCCGCATTTACGTGCACTTTTTGTCAAGAAAAGCACCATAGCTTGTTGCATGAAAAAAATCGTTCCGACCTGAACACTAAGGAAACTTCCTTGGGGGCGGGTGATTTCGTCGGTCACGCTCGCGGCGCCTCTGTTTCGTCTGACTTCTCTTCTGAGGCACTAATAGGCACGGCACAAGCGGTGCTGTCCGGGTCGAAGCGTGATGCCTCGGCGCGTCTTTCGCTGGACTCCGGAAGCCAGTATACGTTCATCACCGCTCAGCTCGCGGCTCGCATTGGCAGCCCGATGCATCCTTTCGAAGGCAAGATTTTGGGTTTGGGTGATAGTCCTGTCGGGAAAATTATAGGTTATATTACGTGCAGGCTCGGCGCGATCTTCGATGACCGTACGAATTTCAAGGTGCGCGCTTTGGTGGTGGACCGGATTACTTCCGATATACCAAAGCGCCCCTTACCCACTGGGTTGGTTCGTGAACTGTCAACCCATGTTTTGGCAGACCCGTCCTTCGGAGTCCCGGGTCCTATCGACATGTTGGTAGGTGCCGATCTATATCCTCGCCTTCTCACTGGTGCTCCCCCCAAGGCCTCAGTGGATAATGATCTTTATCTGCTACCAACTCTCCTCGGGAACGTCGTAATGGGGAATATCTCGACTAAAGCTTCATCACGGGTCGTATCCCTGTTAACCTACTCTGAATCGCCAGTATCGGTATGGGTTGGAACTTGGTCCTGCGAGCCGTAGCTTCGTCGCGAGCTCCCATACCGATTAAATATATCGCCCTCGTACACGGCGTTTCAACCATAACAGGGGAAGGATGCGCGTGTCTGTTAGAGATAACGACGTTTCTGTGTCCTGCCGCTAATTTCTGTCTGTGAGAATTATCCACGCGGACCGCCGTAAAGTTTCTCGCATTCGCGATGGCGGACGGGTCTAGATATCAACATGTAGTAGGCCCGCAGTAAAGTTCCTCGCTCACGCGATGGCGGACGGGCCAGGACATAGTTCCATAGTAAGTCCCGTAATAAGGTCTTGTTTCGCCCTTTCGATAATCGCTCCTGGTTTTTTTTTGGTCACTCAAAAGCCGTTTTTAGCCGGAACCCACGACTTAAACACAAACGTGACGCTTTCACGCCGGAGCGTCAACAACTACTCACAACATCCTTCGCGAACTCCCTTCCGATTGCACACATCGCCCTGGCGCAGGGAGTGTGAGTCGTAAGGGAGTAACCACTCGCGTTAAGTAGGCTTAACGACATCATCATGTCTGCCACTTAGCTGGAGGCGACCTATGCACATTCGGCAACATCATATTCGGTATTAGCGCGATCGGCCGAATCTAGCGGGTTTTCGACCCCATTTTCGCGAATTTTTCAATTCCATTCGGTCTCATTCGCCGCTTACCAAAACTCTCCTGCCGGAGAATTGATGCTTGCCAAAGGTCCATCCGTGCGTTTGGTTTACTTCGCGATCGTCGTTTTCGTTTCGTTTATACGTTTAATCATTTTGCCGTTTCCGATCTCACAATTCGCGGATTTTCGATCCCGTGTGGTCTGGTCCATCGGTCACCATAACTCTCCTCCGGAGAATTGGTTCATGCCAAATTTTATTCACATCGTGTGGATTATTTTTTGGGACTACGTATCGGTGGAATTGCGAGGTACACATTTCCCCTCGCAATTGCGGCTGTACTTTTCAAAATGTTCCTGGGCTTATCTTGGTGGGCGGCAGGGTTTTCGCGGCGGCGAGTTTGTGAGACGATTCATACCTTTGGTAGAATTGGCCATTGTTCAATATAATAACCATTGCCAATTTATTGATGTATATATTCATTATTTATTCTATAGTATTTATTTATTTATTTATTCATGTAAATATTATTTATTTTACTTTGTAAATTTGGATGCTGGAGGCAATTTCGCGCTCTTGTTTACTGCCTCTCCCACTTCGCTCTTGAATTTGTTATCTTTGCTTATCATTGTTAAATCTGGCTGAGCCAAATTTAGGTGGGCGGTATGTTGGATTTACATCCAAAATTTTATTGTACAGTATTTTAAATTATCATTGTATAAACAACACGGGGGGACCCCCGGTCTCAACTTGCACTACCCCCTCTCTAAGACGGCCTTATCTGCGGCCAAAGGACAGATGCTAGCGAGCGAAGAAGGCAAAAGGGACTGCTGACGACCACCTCCTGACCAGACCTCGAGAACTACAGCCCTTCGGCTAAATTCTGGACCCGCAACGGCGGAGAGAGAGAGAGAGAGAAGGCGCGAGACCGGCCCCCTCATCAAACTGTACGTAAACCTTTATACATATATTCACAAGTATTCCCCTCTAGAACATTTATTTATTTTTGTATCTCTCAAGAAAAGGGCTCCCGGTCATATGGCATGTACCGGGCCCCCCAATATTGAACACATAGTACATTGATCATATTTATCGGTTTTACCAACGAGTATCTTTTTGTATTTAAAGAACCAACCTTTTTTTCCAACCAAATAATTTTCAAAATATCTTCTATGGAAATATTACCATTAAAATTTCAGAAATAAAATAACTCAGAGGGAAATCGATAGGTTAAAATAAACTCTTCGTGCAATCATCACTATGATTTGTCTTTTTTTAATGAACATCCAATAAGCAATGAGGCCTCCTTTAGTGCATTGCAAGTAGATGGTATGTGCCTTGAAGTCCTGCAATAATTAACTAAGGACCTTTGTACGAAAGCTTTCATGGCCCACTTTGATATTACGGTTGCTGTTCTGTTTCCTGGCCTCCCAGACTTTCTACTCGATGGAATGTAACCTTCTTTGTGGTCGCACAGTGGGTTTCGTTTTCAAAATGTTGTCAGTACATTTCATGGAATAAAAGCTCGTGTACTGTTTTAAAGCTAATTTCATTCACAAAAATTTAATGGAAAGTTTCGATGTAATTACAATATACAATATTTAATTAACTAACTTTAAATGGAGATTAGGAAAAAAATATCTTTCCATTTCATTGTTTATTACTTGAAGTTACGCATGCGTAAGTATTGAGCTGAGAGGCTGTAATGTCGAGTTCGGGTAAATTCAAACATTTTCCGTGTTAGGGAGGACCGGAACTATGATTTTTGCCGGGATTTTTTCTCTTCCTCTCCAATAAAAGTCGACATTTTACATTAGTATATCAGCTAATGTTCTTCGGACTGAATTAAGGTCACAACAACTAAAAGATATTTCCTTCCTAGACAATCGTCATCTTCGCTCTTCTCCACTTCCCTACTTATTCCTGTAAGCATGGAAAACAAACAATGCCTATAAGAAAAGGGTCAACAATTTCAGATAGACA
Source organism: Nezara viridula (assembly GCA_928085145.1). Lineage (NCBI taxonomy): Eukaryota > Metazoa > Arthropoda > Insecta > Hemiptera > Pentatomidae > Nezara > Nezara viridula. Next base: position 247,206 of record OV725077.1, on the reverse strand, counting down.
AGATAATTAATTCCAGGACACTATAAGAATAATTGATGAGTAGGTCTAGTGTAACTGAGATTGGCGATATTACCAATTTCACTTTTGCTATTTGCAGAACGGTTGTTGATCGTACAGGACGACAGAGATAAGACTTGCAATAATGAGGGAAGATATCCTTCGAAGCCGCAGCCGAGTGTGCCAGTGGGCCGACAGCGAAAGTTCCCCCTCCAGCCTACGTCACGGCCCCTCGACCAATCACCTTCTCCTTCTTCTCGTGTCCTTTTCTCTTTCTCTTAGGCCCCTTCTCCAGACCCAAGACCCAGAGTGAAATCGCTCCACTGAGAGTGTCGGTCTCTTGTCGCTCCGTTTGATCGCTTGTACGTACGCGGTATTATATACGGGCCGAGTGTGGCGTTGGACATGGTACTTACATCGAACATCTTTAAAGGACTTTCTGTTTAAGGTAGTATATTATATCAATGTATTTTATTTACATTTGGTCCTTTAATAGAAAAGTTTAATGTCAATCAGGGTCAAAATAAAACCATGTCGATATGAATACCGACTGAAGACATGGATCAATGACAATGCCGTCTACCAAATTTTCAAAAAATAATTTTTTATCACGAGTAAAAAAGTGATATGCTTGTCTTCCAATGGTAACATCAACAACCCAACATACTTGTGCAGTGACATAAATTCTCAGTGGATTGGAAAGAACTTGTTTCATAAAAATTACATTAAAAAAAAATGTATTTTTTTATTTTCATCAAATATAAAGTTTATGGCATATCACATCCATTCATGTCTTCAGTTCTTATCAGTTAGTATACGAACTAGACTTTTAGAATTCTAGGCTTTCAGTTTCGCAAAAAAAAAATTCCAATCAAAACTTAATTTTCTTATTCGTATGTTTATTATCTAACTGAAATTATAGGCTTATTGGTTCCATTCATAATTTTTCTATTCATTATTTAACTGAAATCATGACAAATCAATTCTATGCATTAATCAACACCTTTTGATTTTTTCTTTGTTAAAAATATTTTATCCGCGAAAATGTTTTAAATGGTAATTTTATTTCCAAATATGTATTATGTCGCAGTATGTTTATGGTTTTAAATGATATACCAGTGTGATATTTTGTTGCTAACATAATGATTTAGGTGTTATATAATTATGTTATATATATTCATTAGGTGTATTATATATACTTTAAGCAATATTTATTGCTAATATAATGATACAGATATTATATACTTTAAACAGTACTTCACCAAACGGTTGTTGAGACTAATTTTGATTGCATGCCTCCAAAACGTCTATAATTTAGTAATGATCGTTGGAGTCATGCCAAATTTTATTTCACGGCCTATTATTGACATTTCTTTTCATACTATTATAAGCTTAAACTAAATTATAATTAATATTTAGGAACAAAGGATTAACAAAAATGAAAATGGATATACATATTTAATTACGAGAGACATAATTTGAAGGGTTAAATTAATTATTGTTCATATTTCAACTTTTGGGTTATTTTAATTTTAAGTTATTCGTGCTGATCTCATGAATTCTTTTTGGTTTCTAAGATGCTTAACAAAAACTAGTTTTAAAAAATAGAAATTTAAATTAAATTAATTATAATTATAACCACTTAGCTGATAATAATGATTACAATTGAAGTTCGCATGATCTTGTCTAAACCGTCTATTTTCTATAATTATTGTAATTGTTTAATTACATAGAAATAATCATCGGAAAGTTTTTAAGCAAGCTTCTTAAATATCAGCAGCTCAAATTGTATGTTTGTTAATGGTATAATGAATGATCTGTTACTTATTCTACATTCAATGTTATAAATTGTAGCAAATAAAATAGGCAATAACCAAATCTTACGTATTGATTCTTTATTTAGAAGGTTTATATATTCGCCATTCGTGGTTCAGCATCATCAGGATTATACTGCAATCTAATATTAAATTACCATTAATAATTAATTATAGACTACAATAAGAACATCGTGATTACAAATCAGTGAAGTTTATACAAAACATGGCAACTCTTCGGTCTAATTACAATATTGCACTGAGCTGAAACATGTTTAAAATTAAATTTACGTACAAAACATTAATGACCTAAAACCCATGCAATGAGTGAATCGTGAGCCACCACAACTCGTGAAGAGTCTTGGGTCCAATATTTTGTAGATTCTCTACTGTTAATAAACAAATAAATATATATTATATTATGTTTTTGTACCGTTAATAAGTCAACGATTGTGCTGGAGGTTATTTGAACGAGATCACGCTCAACCGCTTTTCGTTTTTCGTCTTAATTAATTACATAATTAAGAAAACCTACTTTATAGAGATCTCGAGGATTACCCACGGCTGCAGAAACATAAAAAATAATTACCAACTACCGGTATAAATAAATACCCAGGATCCGGAGTATAGGAGCACGATGCTTTAGTCACCGAGTTACTTACTACAACAAGGAAATTCTATAAGAAACCAATGCAGACACATAACCTTAACAAGAACCTCCTTCATGCCTTTAGATGATAAGTACAACAATCCAGCTAGGTTTCTGCTGTGACGTAATAAAAAATCAATGTATAAAATTACGTGATAAAATTCAAAAATAAGTTTCCATCTTCAATTTTCTCGTCACGCGAGTAACAATACTTGCACAATTCCTTAACCTTCCCCTAAAATTGTGGTATTTTAAACCCAAAAACCTGTTCAGTTCAACGTTTAACATGAGCTTCTTCGTGTCTTCCTTATTGTTTACAGAAATTATCGGTGGCTAAAAGATCCATAAAGTCAGCCTATTTCGTACTGGAGGTTTTGGATTTCCAGAATTTGAATTAAGAAAAGTAATCTGGATTCGGAGCAGCAGGCGTCTTTATGCTCACATTTCGTTATTAAATATTTTTGACACGAAAATTATCGTCTTGAAAAAAAAACTTTCTCTTACACTAGACAGTGATTTTTTTTTTGTTATAGATTTATTTTATTTTTTTAAATCTTACGGTTACAAGTAGACAGTCACATCATCCAATTTTTAAAAAATCTCACTGGATAGACCCAAAAAATTAGTCTCGTTTTTGGATTGATTTATCGCGAAAATCCCACAACGATTGCTATTGTAACGTGCTATCGTCTGTGGAATGCAACAAAATAAGGAATCGTGAAATTTGATTCCTGGGAAGTAAAAGAAGCTCGTTGAAGGTGGCCAGCCTGCCAAGTTGCCTGGTTCTGGTCGACGAAGAAAGGTTTAACATTATACCAGCATGGTTGCCAACTTAGTGTGGTTGGGAAGTTATTAGGCAATTCCAGTCGAAAATAGAAATAAAACATTTGTATATTATTCCGACCCGACGAACACTGGGGCGAGATAACGAAACGCTATCGTCGGACATTAAGAGAAAAAACAAAAGTTTTATTGCATTAGTGACAGACTAATATCGTTTCATGCCCAGTAATTTTTTTTTAAATTTATTTACTTAGAAATATAATAATCTGTCACGTGGACAATAATTATAGTGAGATGTGAACACATTCACACCATACGTATATAAAACATAAAATTAGCAAAAGTAAAATAATAACTAAATAATCATCATGTAGAATAAAAATTAAAATAATCTAAAGATAAGTAAATTAAAAACACAGTCATACCTATAAGTAATTATTAACTTAATTATTGCATTCATAATGCATTGCTGTGAGATAATTGGAGAAGAAATGAGAACCATATTTTTTTTATATTTATAGCTGGTTTGCTCGTATTTTTTGTTCAAACCTGTTGTCTTATCCAACAGAGATCAATTTTATTGAATATTAATACAATGTGCCACACCAAATGCAACAAGCATTAGAGCTAAAAGTATCCAATCATACAATATATACATATAAGATAAATAAATGGATTTAATTTAAAAAAAATATTAAAATAAAATATAAGAATAAATAAAATAAAAATTAGTCTCGATTGGAGGACAAAGCTTGACTCCAGGAGTTCCCAGCGCTTCACTTCCAGCCGCTTCACTGGACTGGATGCCATTGGAGTCATTCAGACATTGTTTGGAGAAGCTGGCCATTGCCAGGACTCCATTGCATATTTACAAAAGATCTCGAGGCCAGTGCCGTTTCAACCTCCGGAGAGGGTTATAGGGGTGGTTGGCGCTAGGATAGGGATTGGGATGGTGAATAAGGTTCTAATGAAATTTTGTAAATCGGGATAGGATTATGTCAAGGACATTTGGGATGTTAAGGCCATGGTTCAGGGTCTTGTTTGTGAAATAAAATGGAGCGTTAACTATTGTTTGAAAGTCCACCTTCAAGAATTGAATACGTTTGTTCGAAAATTTAGCTGTCCCCCATAGTTCAAGTCCTTAGGTCCAGATAGGTTTCAGTGCAGTCTTGTAGGTTAATAGTTTGTTTTCAATTGAAAGATGAGATGTGCTGTTTAGTGTCTTTTTGCAATAAATTTCAAAACTTTTAAAAGTCCTCTGAGTCCCAATGGTTGCCTTCATTAGCCAACGAAATACCTGTAGTAGCTCATAATTTCTAAAATATTAGGAGCCATTATTATTAATTTCAAACTATTTGCCCTTTGCTTCCTTCCTTCCAGCCCACAGCCTCCCAGTTCGAGTTCTTACGATATAGTCCATTAGCAATTATGACGTAACACCATCGGTCGCGGATGTGCCAGTAATGACCTCTGCATACCGCCCATTCCTCGTGCGCTATTCCCTTCTATTTACAATAATTAGATCAACGAGCAGTGTGAAATATGAAATGTTGATTCCGTAAGAGGGCTTTCAACAGTTTGCAACAGTTGAGTTGAGGCGTGACGCAACAGCACTGACCAGGTTCATGTGGGAGGTGTCCATTGGGTTTCCAACGGTCCCGAAGCGGTTTTCTTCGCCTACGCCATGATCCTGAGGTTAGATATTCAAAAATAAGGGGAGGTAAGTCTAGGAAAAGATGTTAGGTATCAGGCGATCTATTCCCGCCTTCCGTTATCTCAATAATAATATTCAGACACAAGTTTCAACCATCTTTTGTTACACTTGGCCTTAAATGTCCTATTAGAATAAGCTGCTACTGGGAATAAGGAGGTAAGGAATGCACTGAATCGAAACTGGGTTCAAGTCCAGCAGTGGCAGAAATATTTAACTTCTGTTTTGTAATTCACATTTAATTTTAAAAAGTTTTAACCCCGGATCCAGGTTCCAGCTTAGCTGTCGGTAATAAAATTATTTTCAGTTATATATTTTTATTGAGAAATAATATAATTTGCCACACATAAGGGCACTGACTACTAAAGCTGAGTGAGGCACATTCATACCATATATATAATAAACAAATAAACAAAAAATATATATCTATATAACAAAGGCAAAAAAAATAAAACCAAAGAAATGTAGTTTGAAGTCAAAATTGAATAAAACACAGAAAATTAAATAAATCATAAGTAAAATAAATAAATAGATTAAAAAGGAAACCATTCATACTTAATTACAATATTTACAATCAGCCAAGGTAGCTCAGAGTCCAACGCTTTCCCCCATGTGTGAAGGACAACGCGAGATACTAAGAGATCCCAGCACTTCTTTCTCAGCCGCGTCACCGGCAGTGGACTCCAGTGGAGACTGAGAGAGGGCACTGAAACCATAGTTATATTAACCGTGTATCGATTCCTGGGTTCAAATCCTCCAAGGGAAAAGTCGTTCTCGATAAAGTTGGTACCTGGACCTTCACTGGCAGAAATATCGGGCGGTTGAAGTTGAGGGCATATCTTGCAGAGGCATTAGCCCTCTCCGACCTAGCAGCTGACTACAAATGGTAACGCCATCACCTCCTCTTACTTCTGGTCAAGATACACTTCTTCCTTACCAGACAAGTGCTGACCTCAGACCTCGGTGGACCTACACTTTTAGTAGCATTATAATTAAATTAATCAATCAGGTTTCTCTTGTCTAGATCAGGAGTCTCCAGAATACGGTCCGGGAATCTTTATTTCATTACACGCTAAAACTTTTAAATTAGTTTAAAATGCGAATTTGGGAAAATTACTCAAACACTAGGTTACTACAACTTTTATTGCATGATTATTTTTTTTTTTTTTTTTTAGAAAATCCTTTTACAATTGAAGAATTATTTCTAGAAATATATCTTAGCTTTTGATAAAGTTGGTAAAAATCATCGTTTGTTGACGAGGTAGTCGATCATAGCTTGGAAAAAAATTATCAAGTTGTGGAACCAATTTGAGGCAAAATTTTATATTCTATAATTTCTTAATGATTATTTTTTCGCGTGGATGGACTGTTCACGAGTTATAGATGAAAAAAAAGAATGTGTTTGAAGTTTGTATTTGTCCTAGCAAACAAGTAAAAAACAAAACTGTTAACTGAGGCCACCTCAGGAGAACGTTTGGTAGTCAAAAATCTTTTTTTTTTTTTTTTGCATCGACATATGAAAGGTTTTTTTAAATTTATTTATTCATGATATTTACCAAGGCCGTCTGACTGTTGGTAAAAAAAATCAATTTTTTAAATAAAAATTAAGGCAAAATAGTTACTAATACTTGACAATCTTAGTAACTATAAGTAAATAATTGGTATAACCAATATACTTTTGCATCTAACTCCTCTAATTTTTCATTCGGGCTTAGTTAGGTTTCTCCTGTCTAAAAAATATAGTAATATCTCTATAGCGATAAGCTAATAAGTAACTGCAAGACAGTTGCGAGATTGTTGCGCAAGACCAAGACCATGACCAAGACTCGTCTCGGTCTCTCATTTGGGCAACACTATTTACAACTGTATTAAATTAAAACAACATCTTGTAAATTTGTACTCAGGAATGATACAATCACATGCTTCTTGAGAAACTACCCATTGGCAGCACTCTAATAATATATTTGCACATGTAGATCGCGAGGCCATCTTTTCTTCAGAGACCTCGGAGGGTTATCAGGAATCGAAGAAGAAGCAAGGTTTGAAACGACAGGGTTGGGATGGTTATGAAGTTTATTATGGAAGGATAGATATGTGGATGGGGCTAAATCAGAAACATATGGTACGATAAGATCGTTATGGATGATTTCATTTGTAAGGCGTATTGAAGATTTTGGATTTTAAGGATTAGATACGAGAGTAATTCGATGGTTTAGTGGAACCCCATAACTCAATTCCATTAGTCCAAATCGGGTTATTATAGTCATGTATATGAGTTTTTATTAATATATTGAAATTTTAGAGCATTTGTCTAGTAGATACTGGGGTAGTCGAAGCAGTTTCTTGTCGTTTCATTCATGTACATATTAAAGTTCAGAAATCAAAGCTTCTCTCACATTTTTCGCGACATTACTCCCCTTTCAATCTTCAACTGTCCGGCCTAATATCTTTTTAAATCTGCATTCTTTTAATCTGCGGCATTAGAATAGTAGATAAGAATCATTTTACTTAAAATAACGTAAATTTTTGTAATTCACATTCCAACCTTAGGGGTACACTACTCTCCCTAAGATCGATGACGAATAAACTTCCTTCCTCTTAAGAAATTTTATTGGCGTTCTCTGCTTAAAAAGAGTGCAACAGAAAGTATAAAAAGAACAATCGTAGATGATATACAATTCCATACGCTGTTTTCCCCTTGTTCTCTACTTGTACTACTATTCATTCCGAAAATTCATAGCTCATAGAAATATACTCCTTCAAAAAATCAAAACCTCAAAATGTGCACCCCTCAAAAATTTTGATGGCACAACTTGCGTCATAAAACCCCCTTTAGGATAACCTGATTTTTTGATAAAAGTTATGATATGCTATAAAAATTATTGGATTGAAAAAAAAAATTTACATATTTGTATGAAAAAAAAATATATGATGATGTTATATAATTTTTAATATAAAATATAATAATATTATAATATAAAATATAATTTCTAAAATCAATTATAATAAGTTCCTAAATTGTTTTAATGGGAAATGAATAAGAAACACCGATGTTCTATGCCGATGTTGGAGAACTAGATAATTATCAGGCTTTTAAGATTGAGCTCTTTACCTGTTGCCGATTACATTAATTTCAACAGATTCCTGGTCAGTACTCCACCAGAACCAAACCGACCCGCAATTCCTCGCCCACAGTCGTCACGGATGGAATGGACGCTGTTTTGGTTGAATAACAATGGCGTTAGTTTGGGAAACTATATCTGTGGTACGCCCTCCAGTGTCTCTCTAACTAGCTCCTTAAGTAGTCTTATACTAAAGTATTTTAGCTTGTTTATTAAGGGAAAAACCTGTGTAATATTCACACATTATTCTTTGAAAACGTTTGAACAATTACTAAATCGTGAGATTTAAAATTAATAGTTCTGAATTTATTTTCGAATTGTCAAGATATTAAATTAAATATAGAGTGTGAGTGTGTTCTCTGAACACTATTACAAATGTCCTTGATGTGACAGAATGTGATATTTCTAAATAAACAAATATAAAAAAAAAAAAAAAAATTTATTAAAAGATTAACAATAGTTACTTTGTTTAACTTACGCTCGAGGAATAGAATCTACACTTTTGTTGAGTGTATATTAAGAATTATAAATCAATAAACTAATATTGAAGATCCTTAAGGCGTACCAATTTTATTATTATGTTTCACCATATCAAATAAAATGGCAACTTCTAGTGAATCATCAAAACTATAACCAAGACCAGATGCAACTGACAGATGCAGAGACGCCTGAAAACTAGACCACGAATAAAAGAGAACTCTAAAGAACGTGACGAGAACTATTTCGCAAACAGTGAAAGTTCATACACGACTTTGGCAAAACAATAAGTCGTTATTGTTAGTCAAATGTCACCGCTTTTCTAAAAGTAACTAGTTACGGGAGAAGAATCTTAATAAGCCGAGAACTGTTTCGATTCTTTCCTTCGAGCTGACCTGCTAATTAATTTGATATCACCTTTTAATAACCTCCATTTCAATAATGGATAAGAGCTTAACCTTACCGCTGAAATCATCCATCAGACCGTTCCAAATATCATAGATGCAAACCATCAACTGAATTCAGGCTTTTAGAGTCGATGGGTCCACCGGATGTACTTGAGCTCTTAAGACTTCATCAGGGCTAAGAAAATAACCAGATAACAAGGTATGAGAAACATAAGTAATGATGGTAAAAAAGATAATAAAAAATGAGAAAATAAAAAAAAAAGTTATTAGAAAAATAAAATAGATAGATATAAAGTAAAATGAAATTGTTAGAATAATGACTAAGAACTAAGAGATAAATAATAAAAAATTGTTACATAGTATGGAATGATGAAGTAGGCATAATCAAAAAGGGGTGACAAAAGTGTTACATTGGGAATCTTAGAATAAAATGTAAAAACATAAAAAAGAAATATAAAGTTATATAAGAAATGAAAAGAAAATAAATAGTAAAATTAAAACATTGAGAATGGAGTAGTTAGATAGAAAATTGAGATGGCCTGAACTTCAGGTCGAAACGTCGGCATATGTAAAAAATAAATATTATAATTTATTTTTTGCCTTCCTTTTTGACTGAGCACCCCAACTATTCTTCTCTTCATTATCCACGACAGTCAACCAATTACCAATTATATATTGATAATTACTTTGGAAGAAAAAGAAAGAAACTAACTATCTATGTGAAATGGCGTTTAATTGATTCTTTATGTCCAAGTAAAAGTAATCACACGAAAAATAATACTTTTATTTATTTATTTTTTCATTAAAGATGGTTATATTTTACCTTTTTTGGGGAGGGGAGAGGGGCTTCAGCCTCGTTCTCCGTAATCCGCCTATGGCCGGATGTAACCTCAACACAACCTTAGTGTGTTAGTTATTGGTCGGTATGTTTAAATATTTATATTCAATTTATTTTGTGTTCACAATTATTTCTTTTTGGGTTGATATTTCCTTATATTTTTGTTATGTGTTCTGTAACTTTCCAAGCGTATAAACCCGCTGGAATCCAGTAGGTCGTTCCTAAGCTCGGAATAATCCGCTGTCCATTGCTGCTCGATTAAATAGATGTATTCCATCACTTTAAGAGCTCCTTATCGTGTTCAAACAACGTGTGAAATTGTGATGGAAAATTTTACTTTATTGTATAATTACAATAGACAATAAAATAAAATAACCTAAAAAAATAAGAAAATAAAACTAAGGAAAAAAAAAAAATAAATAACATGCATACCTATATACAATCAGGCGAGGGAACTCCAGGAGAACCCTGCGCTACTCTTCCAACCGCGTCACTGGTACTAAAGCCAGCGGAGATTGGTCGAGAGCACTTTAGCCACATACACACATGTCTTGAGTGAAGAATCTGGCCATTGCCAGAACTCCAATTTATATAATCTACAAAAGGTCGCGAGGCCACTGCCGTTTCAACCTTCTTGGAGGATTATAGGGATGGGAGATGATTGATAGGGATTGTGCAAGAGGATTTGGGTGGTAAGTAAGGTTCTGGTGAAATTTGGAGAATTTTTCTGGGATAAGGTCTAGGACAAATGGGATGTTAAGGTCATGATGTAGGGTTTTGTTGGATACATAGAAAGGAGCATCGACTATTGTTCGAAGGACTTTAGACTGGAAGGATTGGATGCGCTTGATGTTAGAAAATTTTGCTGATCCCCACAGTTCTAGTCCGTAAGTCCAAATAGGTTTCAGTATTGTCTTGTAGATCAGTAGCTTGTTTTCAATGGAAAGTTTAGATTTTCTGCTTAGTAGTCGGTATAGTTGGCCGTATCGTCGGTTGAGTTCTTGTCTTTTGAGTCTAGTATGCGGGTTCCAAGTTAGTCTTCGGTCTAAATGAAAGCCAAGATACCGGACTGTGTCTGAATAAGGAAGCTGGATGGAATTAAAGAGTACTGGTGGACAGGAATTGCGTCGGAGTGTAAAGGTAATATGTTGGCATTTAGATTCATTAACTTTAATGCGCCAGTTATTACACCAGTGCTCAATCAAGGTGAGGTGACTTTGGAGATTTAAGGATGCTATTTCGGGATCAGAGTTGGATGATAAGATTGCGGTGTCGTCAGCGAATGTTGCAAGAAAAGTATCGGGATGAACAGGGATGTCAGCAGTAAAGAGGATGTAAAGCACGGGACCCAAGACGCTGCCTTGGGGAACACCGGCTTTAACGGAGTAGATATTGGAAAATTCTGTTCCACAGCGAACTCGAAAGGAGCTGTCAGAGAGGTAGGATCGGAGGACTAGGTACAAGGACTGAGGTAAATGGATTTTAAGCTTGGAGAGCAGTCCGGAGTGCCATACCCGGTCAAATGCCTGTGCAATGTCCAGAAAGGCACCCGAACAGTATTCCTTGTTTTCTAGGGCTGAGGAAATATGATCAACAACTCGGAGTCCTTGTTGAACAGTAGAATGTTGAGAGCGAAAACCAAACTGATGGGAAGGGATATTTTGGGATTCTATAATGGGTAGGATTCGTTTCAAAAGGATTTTTTCAAAAATTTTTGAAAGGATTGGGAGTAGGCTGATTGGTCTATAGGATGTTGAGCTATTGAGAGGTTTTCCTGGTTTTGGGAAAAGGATAATAGTGGAGTGTTTCCATAACAGAGGGAAGTGGGTGGTGCGTAGGATACAATTGTAGATATATGTAAGGAATATGACTGCTTTGGATGGAAGTTGTCGAAGGATTTGAGGTGTAAGGAGATCATGTCCAGGAGCTTTACGGGGGATTAGTTTTTTTAATTGAAATTTTACTTCGGAAGGATGAATAGCTTTTGGGGGCAAGGAAAGTGGGATTGGTGATGTGATGAGGTGAATGGCGAACTCCTCAGCTTTATCTTCGTCAGATGCTGCCCAGGAGCCATCACCTCGTCGGAGAGGATGGGAAATGCGGTGAGGATTTAGGATTTTTGTTGTGGTTTTCCAAAGGGAATTGTCGCGAGAAGAGAGGGAGGATAGGTAGGAGTTGAAGGATTGTGATCTGAAGGTGGCTAATTCCAGTTTTAATTGTTTGCAGTAGTAATTATAGGAGCAGCGGTCGGTAGGATGTCGGGTACGTTGCCATAATAATCTGGCACGGCGTTTGGTGCGGATTAGGTTAAGGAGGTGTTGGGGTAGAATGGTCTTTATAGGAATTCTGGAGGAGTCTTTTGGAAAGGAGGCAGTCCAGGCGGCTTGTTGGATTGTGGTAGTAAAGGAATTTACGGCACTATCAAGGTCATCGGGAGTTTTGAGGGATATGTTGAGATCAATATTATCGGAGATTATTTGGCGGAAAAGGTCCCAGTTTACTGGGCCCCTAATGAATGACGGTGGAGAAGGTTTGGGAACAGGTTCAAGTGAAACATTAAGGATTAGAGGACTATGGTCAGAGGAAAGTTCATTTAGACGTGTAATGGAACAATTGAGGGGACTTAAGCCGCTGTGAATAAAGAAATCAAGAAGATCAGGATTACGGTTGGGATCTGTGGGCCAGTAGGTAGGAGAGTTGGGGGAAAGGAGGTGAAAACGTTGGGAATTGAGTGCAGACAGCAGGGTTCGGCCACGAGAATTCGTGGTTCTGGAACCCCATTGTTGGTGCTTGGCATTTAGGTCTGCACCCAAGATGAAGTGATGTCCTAAGGAGTCGAGGAGAGAACTGAATTGGGCATTGGATATGGATCGGTTAGGAGGGCAATACGCTGATGCAAGAGTGACCGGAAAGGAGAAGGTTTTTATCACGATAGCGGTGGACTGTAGGAAATCATGTATTGGTAATGGGAGTACGTGATGGGAGAGGGATTGGTGTAAAATTACAGCAGTACCGGCATGTGCTTTTCCGTCAGGGTGGTCAGTACGATACGTCAGGTATTGTGGTATATTGAAGTGCTGTTTAGTGGTTAGTCGAGTTTCAGTAATTAGTGCCACATCAATGTTCTTGTCAAGTAGTAAAGTAGATAGTTCGTCTGTATGATTTCTAACACCATTCGCATTCCAAAGGAGAATGGATATGGGTTTAGGGATGTGAGTCATTTAAGGATTTTTCAAAGGAGGGATGAGGTGAGATACGAGATTCGTGAGGAGTGATATGAGTGGAGTAACAAGGGATTTGAAATCGGTGAGGAAAGATGCTAACAAACTTGTGAGATCTGTTGCATTTGAAGGAGGAGGAATATGAGGAATTTGTTGTTGGTGGTTAGGTATATTAGGATGAAGAGGATTTTGAGGTTGGGTTTGAGGTTGTTGTTGTGGCAGGGCTTGACATTTATCGGTTAAAGTCTTACCTCTAAGTAGTTGGGAGAATGATACATCATTGTTTACAATTCTGGAAGGCTCTCTCTCTCTTCTTGTTCTTAGTGCTTCATCTTGAATCCGGTTTTTCTGGTGTCTGGTTTTGAGATTCTTGTAGATTTGGCAGCCTTTGTAGTTGGCCGGGTGTCCCTCCAAGCATAGGGCACATACTGCTGGATCTTGTATAGGTTTGTTGCACTCTACAGATTTGTGCTGTTCACCGCACTTCACGCAACGCGGCAGATGGTGGCAATATGTCTTTGTGTGGCCATAGGTCTGACAATTATGGCACTGCACGATGTCTCTCTTGGGATATGGCTTCTCAACTTTCACCATTGTGTAGTATATTCTTGTGATATCATATATTTTTTCGATACCTGGTGATGGCTCCAAGTCCACGAAAAACAATGGTAGTGGGATCCTATTTCGTAATCCTGGCTGCTCCCTGTCCTCCTTCAAAACGTTTGTTACCTGGCGTACATTGAAACCACGCGGCGTTAGTTCTTCTTTAATCACTTCAGTGGGGGTTGAGGAATGTAACTTTCTTATCACTACTCGTAAAGCTCTTTCCTGCCTCAGCTGGTAAGTGTGAAAATTCGCATTTGTTTCTGATAAGTACTTCACTATTTTTCGGTAGGCTTCTGCAGAATCAGGTGTTATTTTGGTGTCATTGGTCCTGTTAAGGCATGAATAACTGCCAGAGCAGATTTTATTTAGTTGGGTGCAGAACATCTGGAATTTTTTTATATTTTTCACAAATATCGGAGGAGGCTTTGGTTCTCTGGGTATTGCTGCAGACTCCATTACTTCTCTGTCATTTTGAAGCACTTGGTAGGGGTTTGGAGTAAAGAAAGGTGATTCTTCAATCGTTTCTTGTGCAGACGTACCTGGTTGGGGCTGAGGTTCTGGTTCTGAAGTGTTCATCTTGGTCACTGGAGGTATTTCTCGTAGGCAGCGACGAGTCCTTTGTTTGGCTGGTGAGCTAACTCCGTCTGACCGAGACCTCTTGGGCACCTTACTGGCTATCACTTGCTGATCATACCGCATATCATAAGAGAAAAATAAATAAATAAATAAAAAAAAAATAAAAAAATTTTTTTTTTTTTCTTAAAATAACAAAAAAAAAAGATGCCAACAGTAAATATCAACTGCTCTGATATACACTTTAACTGTATCACGTGAATAATCAGAGAGATTCCGCTATAAAATTGGTAAAAACTGAGAGAGGAGTTGAGGAGACAACCTTCTACTACTTTTGATTATTATTTTGTTCTATTTATTTATTTTTTTTTTGTACATATGGTGTGAATGTCATCCTACCTCACTATAACCAATGTCCAACAGACAGATTGTTATAATACTCAATAAAAAAAAAAAAAAAATTGTATAATTAATGATATATGATAAACTATAGAAGCAAAAAAAAAAAAAAAAACTTATGTAAACTTACAGTAGATACATTTATGTAACACTAAACATAACGATATCGTTATTTTTTTAAATTTAATCATTCATAATAATAATTAGGTTTTAAACTATTTAAAATAATCAATATTTTAAAATAAATTTTATTAAACACGCCTCATAGACTTAGATACAACAAATATAAAGCACTAAATTCGAAGATCATTAGTATGAAAATAAAAATAAAAAAAAATCTTCACACAGACACACTTATTTACTGTTTATTCCCGTTTTCATAATAAACTTTAGAGCGATCATAAACTCATAAAGACTCATTGTTTCCCATCGATGCTGGTTGGATTGTTGGCTTTCGCGAATATTTTTGATTGATAAATTATCATTACGAAAAGTTTTAGGGTGGTGATTCTGAACCACGGGTTCATTGGTAGTAAAAGCCTTCCTATACCGGATCGGACTTCCGATCGGAGGTTGGGTCGACTCCCAGGAACCAGCCACATTCCACTTTACAGGTCCGCGAATTTAGCTCCACCCCTTCACCATCCCACCGTTCAGGTGGTCCAAAAGATATGGAAGTGGAATCCAAGTCGGATAAGAGAAAGATCAGCCAAACAACCGATGGATATGTCTATCCTAAGAAAGCAGCAAAGACTCAGGATCAAGAAGTAACTCCAGTAAACGTTGCCAACTCTTTTTCTGCCCTTTCGAATAATATACCAGAAGATAACGTAAACGCCTCTGTCCCATTAGTACAAAGTAACCACCGCGGTAGTACTGAGCGCGGGATCTAAGAGCACAGAAATACGTCAATTACTGGATACAAATCATATTACGGAATATGGCATTCAAAAGTTCCGCGATTGAGTTAAAATATACCCCAGCAATCTCGAATCTTACTCTAACATCAAAAAACCTCATGTTAACAAAAGTCAATCAATGTTTCATACATTCACACCACTTGGTACCAACCATCCGTATCAAAAGTTCTTGATCTTAGGTCTCGATATTGCTCAAAATGTTGATGAAGTTAAAGAGGCTTTGCAGCACATCCAAGGCATCTTAGACATCCGTCGCCTTCAGAGGACCGATCCCAGCGGCGCTAAAACCGATTTATCCCCATTCTCATAACCACAATACCGGAGGTTGATTCTCAAGTAATTATGTCATTACAAGCCATAAACCGGTTCGTATAGTGAAGTAGCAAAAATCCAAAAAAGTCCTTCAATGTTATAGATGCCAACAGTTCGAGCACACTAAAAATCATTGTCATCGTTCGCTGCTCAGGGCCCCGTGATGTAAAGATGAACAGAGTGAAGTGCAACAACTACTAGGAAGAACATGTGGCCTCTTTTCGTCAATGCTCTAAAAGATTGGAATTCCTGGAATATCTGAAGAGGAGAAACGATGGTGATCGCAAACCTCCCACCGAAATCTTCGCAAACTTCTCGAAGACCTGATCAACAATTTTCAAAACCCCACAACACCACTCCATTCAAAACCTCACCAGCAACACAGTTTAGTTTTTCAGATATTATTACAGGAGTAAAGTTCCAGCACATTCACCTTGGTTCACTAACTTCTATAACACCACCTCACAACCCCAAACCTCAGCCTCAGATTAAAATCACTCATCTAAAAAGGCGTTCTTTGCCCTTCTCTTCTCTACGGTGATCCTCCATTGCCCCACGTTTCAGGAAACACAAGCAAGAGACTTCACTCACTTCCAAAATGGAATTTTAAAAAGGATTGCCAAAAACAGGTTATTTGAAAAAAAGAAATCTGATCAACTTCATACCTTGTTAAATTTGCCCAAAGTATCTGAATTCGTAAACAGATGGACAATCAAATTTTATGATTCTTTAAAATATTTTACCAACAATGAATTTAATACGCTTACATTTCTGCCGGCTCCTCGGCGAAGGCAAAATATAGATGTAAGGTAGATTTTTTTAATTAGTTTTATAAGAATATTATCAAGATAGAGTTAAACCCCAACACCCTGATTGGCAATCGAAAAATAAAGATTAACAGAACTAAGGAATTGCTCCGAAAGACTTTATAATGTACCTGAGATACCGAACAAGGAATCGTACCATCGTATTTGCTGACAGTTATATGCGATGATGGGATTTTTTTTTAAAAAGGTTGAACATGTATAGAATTCAGTGGTTCCTTAACTCTACCGAGTTAACTCAATTTATGTAATACTTCATATTTTCTTTGCTTTTTATATCCCTTGCATAAAAGACTTTAATGCTTCTACGGTCGGTAACTACAACGGTGGGTTAGAAAGGTAGTAGTCATAGACAGACAAGTACCACTTATTTCAAAGCCAAACGCTATAGTTAATTATCTGGCCTGTTTTACGGTTCTTATATGAGTCGAGATAAGAAGATGTGGTAGAAGGATCAAATCCGTTATGAACTTGCGAAGACCTCTTAAAGTGAATGAATCTCCTTTGACGCAGGATGGTTCATTAGACCCAAGGTTTTTGGAATGCTCAGGGAAAGGGTGCTGATGATGACTGCAAGAACTCCTGACATAAAAGTTGGCTTCGGCCAATGCTCGAAAGAAAATGGCAGGGAAACTGTTCTCAAGGCTTTCACTCGCCAGCCGACTATCTCAAAGAAGATCTGCTGCGGTATTTAGCAAGTTTCTATTTCAACTTACGTCAAAACATGTCGATTTTTTAATTTTGTGATATTTTTTTTTTTTTTAATTTTTTGGTTTAGCCTCTACCCCTAAGGGTCATTGGCTTAATGTTTCCATTTTATATTCGTTGATAAAAGTGAATAGTCTTTAAATATTTGAACAGTTTTTTCTATTTCATTCTCTCCATCTTGCAGAATTTCTTTCATTTCCGTTCCCATTTGAATTTTTTTCCTTATATTAGTGTACCTTCTACATTCAACTAGCATATGTTTTACTGTTCTGGGTACTAGGCAATGTGTGCAAGTTGGAGCTTCTAATCCTCGCAGGAGATATCCATGGGAAAACTCACAGTGCCCAATTCTTAGCCGACATAGTATCACTTCTTCTCGTCTAGATTTTCTGTTTAGTTATTTATATAATTATTTTTGATGAATGAAAGTATACTAGTCTGAACTTATTGTGTTCATTAAATGAAAATAATAAATAAACTGTTAACCGTACACTATAAATTGCAATAATTCAGAATTAACATTTATGCAGACATAAAAATAAGAAATCCGTTTTATAAAAGAATGAACATTTCAGAGGTCAAAAGAGTCATAAACTTTTTTAAATGAGCTTAATTTTAAAAGTAATTAGGAAACTTATTATGAAAAAGTTCTCGCAATAAATTTTTTCTAATACCTTTATGATAACAAATTTTTAATTATTGAATTCAATGAACAAAGAATTTTCAATTTTGGTATTTATGAAATTATTATTAGTTGTATCATTATATAAAATATATTTCTGAAATAACTTTCTTTTTGCCTAAAAACCTCTTAGGAATAACTTTCAGAATAACTATTTCTAATGAACTTTTAGTAAAAAAGTTGTTTGATTAAAGATTTAAAATAACCAAATAATAAAAACTTATGATAAAAACTAAGGTGTGTGCTTTTAGATCACACAATAGAAGTGAATACATCAATGCGAGACTAATAATATTAAATATAAATTATAAATAATACCTCATTTCAAAAAAAAAAATCATCTTTTCCTTCAGCTGAACATTCCCCTCATGGTACAGTATATAGACCCAATTTTTAGTCTCTGAAATACTTTAATCCATATGTTCAATTAAGTTTACCATTTGGTTATCAACACTATTTTTCTTTTTCGCCTCGCTCAAACGACGTCGCGTTAAGATATAATTTTGAATTACAGCCTATTACAGAGATGACGAAATGGTGAACAATTTCCTCGCTTACAGTATGCAGGCCCGATTTATAGTTTCTGAGATATTTTAATCCATGTGCAAAAATATTTTAATTAGCCGATTTTACCCGAACGTTAATACCGAACGAAATCTGACAGCTCAATCTAATTCACTCTCCACAAAAAAAGTGCAAAACGCTTTTAAAGAAGTTTTCACTTAAAAAAAATAGTAATTTTAAATTTCGGTTAAAAAGTGGTCATATTTTTAACCCCTAGAACATTTATAAGAAATATAATGTTGATTTCAAGGATGTGAACATATGCGATAATTGTTACTTTCACTAACCTATATATGCAATATTCGATCGTGAAAATTTTCTGATCTGAGTTTTCAACGGTAATTTTTTTTTGTTAAATTAGTTTTGAGGTCTCCTGAGTGCAAATAACCAAGTCTCGCAAAATGGTCTGTGTGTGTCTAGCTCAAAAACAAAACGTCATACGAAAATGAAATTGTCTATTTAAAGTTTTAATAAATCCGGGATGTAACAACTTTTTTGTCAAAATCTGTAAACCGGAAGTTAAATTAGTGAATAATTTGATGAATTTTCCCTTTGTGAAAATCACAAGATTATCCACTCACAATCAGCGTGACAACGTTTGACCTATCTATGACAGGCTCCGTTGTAAACTTTACAATGGAAAATAACAGTTTAATAACTAAAAGTCGTAAATCCATGATCATTTATAGGTTAAATATACCGATGCACTTTCAAATCTCTCAAGGTATATATGACCTTTCAGACAGACTAACTCCAATTTCAACATTTTTATTATTAATTTTAGTGCTATTTCCAGTGGAAGAAATTATACCTTTATCCACAGTTGTACATTTCAACACTGCAAACAGCTATTCTTGAATGAACTTAACAGTCACTGCCTGTACAGATATTATAAATATGGTAGAACATGTATAATTGGGGAGGTTATGCGAGGTCAAATAGTGATATCACATTTGTACTAATCTGATTATCTAATATCTAGTTTTCTGTGCTTATTTTCTTGTTTATTTCGTGTTTATTATCGTTCATTAATTTTCTAGTTAGTTTGTGTTATTTTTTGTATGTGTTTTGTTGTTATGGCTTAGTTTATTGTAAATATTATAAATAGCGAGGTTAGGAGTGGGACATTTCATTAACTTTCATACAGAGTAGATTCTTGTGAACTATTCTACAGTGGGTGGAAAGCACCATAGGAAGCCCTAGTGAAGATAGTTTATTTACTTGCTTGTGTAGGAACAAATTTAGTAAGTATATAGAGTACTAGACTTTTACTTTTACCACTAGTGATTCCTGCTGTTCGGGCAAGCCCATTCTAATAAGACATTTAAAAGTGTATTAAGAGACCCCTTAAGGTAAATGAAAACAATTTCAGGTGAATATAGTACTTCATTTAGTTCTTTATTAGTTATAGTTTAAAAGTGGAAGGTTATAAATTGCAGATAACGTTATCTCAGTTATAATAAACCCTATGGTCAATATCGAGATGGAGGGGGTACAAAAGGAAGGAAATCTCTCAAGAGCAGTGGCAAAACGACCAAGGAGGGGCTCTTCTCATTTACCAGAGGATTTGGAAGAGACTAGTACTAAAAGCAAACTTTGCCAGGCTAAAGATATACAGGAGAGCATCTCAATGGCCATTGAAAATAATGGAAAAAAATTAAGCTCTAGTGTCCGAGACCAGATTAATATCAAGGTACAATGCCTTGTTGATATTATTGAAAATCAGGAAAAGGAAAAAGAACAAGTTGGAGTCTCGGCCATAGTTCAAAAGGCTATTTTGGACACGCTTTCGTCACAGAAGGTGCATGATGTATTGAAACAAATTTTAGTAGATAAATCTCCGCAAAAATATACCGATACACTCACCACGTCAATTGGAGCACCTCACCAAGAACCTAAACGTTCGAAGGAACCTCAGACACAAGCCGAAAAAAACATTAATCAGGCTGGACCCTCAGCTGCCTCTGAATCCTTCACGGTGGTGGTAAGTAAAAGGAAAAAGAAGAGAAACAACGCTACCAGCAAAAAAGAGCCTGATGCAAAGGAAAATCCAATCGACAAACAAGGTACAAAACCAAAATCAATAGCGGAAATAGTTAAATCATTGCCAGCTAAACCGACTCAAACGCCAAGACCTACATATGTCACTATCAGCGGAGTAGGCAAAACTCCGGTAGACATTATTAATGGCTTGCCATCGCCGGATGAAATAGGTGTGAAGGCGTCCATAGTCCGAGCGACAAAGGCAGGCTCTGTCTTGGTTCGCATGGATGATAGGTCCGAAGCCACCAAAGTAATCGGGTGGCAGGGGCTGCGTGAAAAAGGACTTCAAGCAAAACTTGCTATGAAGAAGAAGCCCAAGATGGAAGTAAAAGGTGTGCCTCAAAGCTGGACATCTATGCAGCTGTTGGAATTTCTATGGGGAAGAATATCTGAAAAATCGGGCGCCACAACACTTGTTCCTGATGACATTCGGCCTCTTTTCTCTTCAATAGCAAGGAATGGTTTTACTAAGAATTGGGTGATCGAAGTTCATCCAATGGTTAGATTTATACTCTTAGAGACAGCCAGCTTAGATGGAGGATGGTGGTCGATGTCCTTTAAAGACTACATCGACGCTCCACGGTGCACTAAGTGTCAGGGCTACGGTCATACTAAAGCAACTTGCCCAGTAGATGGCGTAGTCTGTATCTGGTGTGCAACTATTGGCCACATGCTTAAGGACTGCCCCCAAAAAAAAGAGTTGACTGGTCCGACCTGTATAAACTGCGAGCGGGCCAATGTCCCATCTAGCCAACGGAAGCATAAGGCAGGCAGTCGTGAATGCCCTGTGCACTTAAAGTGGGCCAAGGAGGTGGCAAAAAAGACTTTTTATGAATAGAATCACCATCCTCCAACTGAATATGGGCCGCCGACGCATCGTGGCAGATGAACTTCGAGCTCTCTCCCAGCGATTCGACGTCATGGCGGTCCAAGAACCATGCTGCCGTGGGAACATGGTCACGGGGTTCGGCCTCGCATCGAGGGTTATCGCCCTGAGCAGTGGAGAGAGGAGGCCCAGGGCTGCCATAGTGGTCAATAACCCAAACCTCGATGTGATGGATCTGAGGCAGTACACCACGCCGGATAATGTCGCTTGCTTCATCAGGTGGAGTAACGTTACTTTTACGCTTGTATCGGCTTACCTACCTGATGGAAATGATATTAACGAAGACATATCCGCCATGGAGATGATCACAGCTTGTTCTCGAAACGTGATCATATGCTCAGATACCAACTCCTGGAACACGGTTTGGGGGTCCAATCGAACAAATAGAAGGGGTACTAAGCTCGGTGATTTCATATCTAGGAGTCAGCTAGTAGTAATTAACGATCCTTCTGCCATCCCTACATTCTCTAG
This sequence comes from Nezara viridula, assembly GCA_928085145.1. Classification (NCBI taxonomy): domain Eukaryota; kingdom Metazoa; phylum Arthropoda; class Insecta; order Hemiptera; family Pentatomidae; genus Nezara; species Nezara viridula. The sequence continues at coordinate 225,199 of OV725077.1, read as the reverse complement.
TGCTAGGGGACAGAGTTGGATTGATGTGACTCTGGCATCACCGCAGCTGGCTAACCGCATCACCGATTGGGCCCTCGGATCTGATACGAGTTCCGACCATCACTCAATAGTGTTTAGTGTCGTAGAAAATGCGACACTTACAAGTTCCCACGGCATAACTAAAGGCTATATTACAAAAAGAGGAAACTGGAGTGCCTTCCGGTCCACGTTAGAGGGAAAACTCGTTGACAATGAATGGGATGCGGCGGAGACGGATCTGACTGATGACCTAGATTACAGAGTCTCCAGGATAACAGATATCATCTGTGATGCTGCAGAGGAAACCCTCCAGCACCGGAAGGCAAGAGCTCGACCAGTCCCATGGTGGACGCCGGCCCTCACTATTATGAAGAGAGAACTCTACAAGGCACGGCGGTCGTACCAGAGGTGTAGTTGTGACGAGAGGCGCACTACACTTCGTGACGAGTACAAGTCTAAGGCCAGGACATACCGAAACGAAGTGCGGTCACTAAAGCGGAAGTCTTGGGACGAGTTTATCGTCGAGGAGTCATCCAAGAACCCCTGGGGTATCCCTTACAGAGTGGCCCTGGCTAAGATGAGTCCACAACAGGTGATTGCTGCAATGAAGAGCGGCGATGCCCAGGCGACCACTCTGGAGGAGACGGCGAAAAATTTCATTATAGAGACCTTCCCCAGAGATGATCCATCCCAAGATGACGAGAGAGACGCGTTTATTAGACGCACTACGGTATGCCCACCCGGTACAGACTTGTGCCCACCCTGGGACATATGGGATCTCCGTACTGCCGTGGATAGACAAAGGCTTGGTCGTGCCCCAGGTATTGACAATATTGATACGGCAATCCTCCGAAATAGTATTCCCTACATTGAAGATCAACTCCTGGCAATATTCAATGATTGCTTAGATAGGGGCTACTTCCCAAAAAAGTGGAAAATTGCCGATCTCAGACTTATTTACAAGGGAGGTGACAAGGATAAACAAATGGCAAAGTCTTATAGGCCTATCTGTCTCCTCCCTGTTATGAGTAAGGTGTTGGAGAACATGATGGTCACGAGCCTACAGCCTATTTTTTCGAGAGCTTCCCATCCACGGCAGTATGGATGTACCAAAGGCAGGGGAACTGCAGATGCCCTGCTGAGAGTACGCCATGACGTTGAAGAGAAGGCGGAGAAGTATGTCATGCTCCTCTTGTTTGACATCACCTCCGCCTTCGATAGCGTATGGTGGCCAAGTGTACTCCAGCAGCTGCAGAAATACGAGACTCCTAGCAACTTGTACATTTTGATGAGAAGTTATCTCCAGGATAGAACGCTCCGAATAAGAGGTAATTTCTACGAAGTAGAAGATAGTATGGAGAAAGGCTGTCCACAGGGCTCTGTCCTTGGCCCTGCTCTGTGGAAACTTGTCTTCGACGAGTTGCTGGGTGTGCTCGAAGAAGAGCAGTTCTCCGCCACAGCTTTTGTGGATGATTTAGCCGTTGTGGTGGCGTCGAACAGCAGAGCCAGGTTGAAAGAAGAAGCTGAGCGGTGCGCCAACCTGATAGAAAGATGGTGCGAGATGAAGAAACTGCGGATGTCAGCTGCTAAAACACAGGCTATCCTCTTGAAAGGCAAGACTGATAGGGCTCACCCTATTACAATGATAATCCAAGGATCGAGAATTCGTCCGAGTGAGGTTGTCACCTACCTCGGAGTCAGAATAGGAAGAAATTTCAACGTGTCACCTCACTTGGACTATTTGAGAAGTAGGGTGACCCTAGCGCTTAATGGACTCAGTCGTATCGGGGGTGCATTTTGGGGCCTCAGATACCCAGCGACTAAGACAATTTATAAAGGTGTAGTTCTGGGTATTCTGAGGTACGCGTCCCCAGGTTGGTTTCTGCATCTCTCGCACCACCAGAAGAGGAGGTTGGCTTCGATTCAGCGGACGGCTCTGCTGCGCGTCACCAGAGCTTTCAAGACAGTGTCTCATGAGGCAGTACAGGTCCTGGCAGGAGGTGTTCCTCTCGACCTCCTGTTGCAGGAAGACATGTTAAAGCACCAGCTTTCAAGAGAAGGCTCGGCAGGTCTACCAGAAAATCTCCGTGAGAAGATTAACCAACAGCCAGGTAGATGGAAAAAGATAATACAAGAGTACACCCTTGACGAATGGAACCAGCGATGGGTAACAACTCCGAAAGGAAGTACTCTTAGAAAATATTTTCCCACCATCGGTTCCCGGTTAGCAGCAAAATGGGTGGAACCTGGTTATTGGGTCTCCCAACTACTCACTGGACACGGGGGCTTCCGAGCAAAGCTCTTCCAATTTGGAAAGAATATCGACCCCTTGTGCCCCAGTTGCGGAGTCCCAGAGACTGCCGAGCACATTGTCGTAGCATGTTCTGCCTATGAGGCACAGAGAGCAAAACTGCTCAGGGAAACCGGTCTCTACATTTTGACTGAAAGGGAGCTCCCTCAACTCATGAGTGAGGAAAACTATCCTCATTTTATAGATTTCATTGCAAAATGGAAATCCATTATAGGCCCAACTCATTTCTACTTGGGAAGAAGAGGAGCTGCACCGCCTGGAAGGCCGCCGGACGGAGTAGCAGAAGAAATCCGTGACCAAACTTAGAAGAAATGTAGTTGAAATATGGACCCAGTCTATAAATATTGTTTTTCTAGCAGCAGTGTGTTGTTACGCGGAAACGCTTAACATCTCACTGCTGCTAAAACCCGTATTGCCTATCAGGCACGGCAGGGATGTAAATAAATAAATAAGATATTATAAATATTCCAACTAGAAAATCACTAAAATGACACAACTCAAAAATATTGAAATTGGAGTAAGTCAATCAGTCAACTGAAAGGGACATATAGCCCAGAATATGTAGTTATGTGGTCGACAACAGATGGAGTAACGAAGTTCAAGCTACTCTTAAATGTTTTAATGTGCTATTTGAAATGATTTAAGCTATAACTTTAATAAAATGTTTAGTATATTACGAAAAAAAATTGGATAAAGAATATCTCTTTATGAATATTATTTTGTCCACACATATATTATTACAGTAAGGCTCGAAATCGGTTTTGTACCAAATATAAGCTCCTATCAGGCTCAAATACCATGAATGGGGTACCGTTGGATTCAAAATTTCACGGGGGTTAGCGAATCGTATTTTCCAGTTTTGTTTTTCTTTCTAAAATGAATAAAGTCGATACAAATATTTTTCTAGACTTTAATACTGGAACGGTGGTAGGTCTGTAGATCGATACCGGACAAATTGGACCTTGAATATTTTGATGCGTTTATAATCCCAAAAACGTACTATTTTCGAGATAACTCAAGGCATAGGGTTCGCATCCACACCACCTTACATTAATTGTAGTACTGTCGTTGAATACATGTCTCATTTCGTCGACTTGAGGTCTCTATGGTCGAGAGAGGGGGAGTTTATATTATTTCTCGGTGGTGTTTTTGATCATCAAGCCATATCATTGTTAATTCTTCAAAAAATCTCAAGATTGAGCCACCAATATCGAAGGCTTCCTTCTCCTTAAGGCTGGCAAAATAGTCCAATCAACCCGAAAATTCAGGCAAACAAGTTATGAAAGAAAACATACTTTATTTGCGAATAACTAAAAAATTACACACTTTCTCTTTGGTTATGCCTATAATTATATAAAAGATTACTAAATTCCCTACAAAAGGAAAAATAAAATCATCGAAATCGGACAATTTTTAGCAAAGATACAGCTTATTGAAATTCGTTAACATGTTGGTTCCAAACATTAATGAAGATTTAAAATAATTTTTGTTTCCTTTGTCGTTTATATTTATCGATAAAGTAACAATTGATTTTTTTATCTTTTGATACGTTACATTTTTTTTTCTTAATAATTAGGCATTTGAAAACAATATGTTGTGCGAATTTTTCGCACGGGCCTACTAGTTTATATTAGTCCATAAATGCATTAATAATATTATTTATAATATTTATTGATATTTTTGTTGTATACATGTAAATAATGATGTTTCTTTCATACAATTCCTGTACAAATCCTCCTAACCTACCGAGAAGAATTATAATTGACGAAAAATGAAATAAAATTGAGCCGCGTCGAGTGATTGAGGACCTGGTGAAAGGAGCTATCCATTGTGGTGGCGCACACAAAGGAGAATGGGAATCAATGGGGAATTAATAACTGGAAACAGAGTCAAGGAGAAGAAGTTAATAGCAATCTTCAATCTTCTCAGTATGTCTCAATATAATATATAAATACTTTATGGCGCCATTAATAAAACATGCGGCATTTTTTACATATTATGAGTAATTATTAATTTTTTTTTTCATTGTGTGTAAAGTAGGTTCATAGCAGAAAAATATGGTTGGTGCGCGCCTCTCACAGCTTCCACTTACCACCATCTTCTTAACAGAAATAAGTATTTTCAGATAAAGGGGAAGTGAACATAAAAATTATAAAAGCTATATTGATGTATTTTTCATGGTGGTTGTCTTTATTTGTTTAAGTACCCTTATATATAAAAAATTTAATATTCATATCGCTGTAATCTATACCATTAAATATTAAATAATACCAATGATGTGTATATTAAACTCATATTACGTATGTAAGCGTCTTCTATTTCGGGCGAGCTCGGGTGCGCTCGTATTCCTTTGGTTTCTCAATTACAATTATTCTCCGTTACGATCTCTTATAGCCCCTTTAGTTAAATATCAAATTCTTTCAAATTTTATATTTAACTATCTTTTACATTAGAAATTAATGTGAAATGGTCAATTGTTCAAATAAAAAAATTAAAGGTAATTTAAGGGGAGCTGATATTGAAAATTAGTCTTTTAAGCCCTGTTAGAGAACATCAATCAGAATATAAACTACATTTTATTTAAAACTGCTTAATTTTACACTGAAGTAATGAATTTAATCAAAATTGTTACCACCATTTTTGAGAAAATCTTAAACATGCGTTTAGTCCATGATATAAAGTGCCACTTCCAGTTAGCAGATTTTAACTAAAAAGTTGCTGTAACATCCCTAACATATGAAAACCTTAAATATGCAATTTCACTTTCGTACGACGTTTCGTTTTTCAGCTATACTATTAGCACACACACATCATTTTGCGGGACTTAGTTATTTCAACTCAGGGGACTTCAAAACATGTATTTTCGTTGAAAACTCAGATTCGAAAATTTTCACCATCGCAATACTTTATCTTGCAATATATTTCATAAATAGGCAAGTGAAAGTAAAAACGCCTCAGAGAAAATATCTTGAACATATTTATATTCATTGTGAATTTAATTATCTATTTTTCTTTTATTCAATTTATTTATTCTGTTTAATTTTATTCACAGATGTAAAGAATAGACAGATATTACTTTTGCTGGAATATACTAACTTGATTCTAACATCCTTGTTTTAATGAAAAGTATCAAATAAACGAAAAAAGGGAGGGAGAGAAAACAATAAATTTTATCAAGTATTTGACAATGTTTTTCACTTTAAAATTTTTTTTTCTATTGGAAGTACTTTTGGAGTTTTGAATAATAACTATTTGAATAATTTAACAGTTTGTATTCGTCACGGAGAAATAAAGACGGCATTGCCCTTTACTTCTTCACTCAGTGGCCATTTTTAAAATGCCAACCTGACATTTGCTTTGCTATGTTGTTATCTTTATTTAATAACTTAAAAAACATTTCATATAGCTTTACATTTTACAAATTATCAAAATCCCACTTTTATCGAAATTCCACGCGTTTTAAATTTGAATTGCTCATGCATGCCTTGTGACTACAGAATTTTAAATTTGACAGTCCATAGTAACCTACCTATTTTTGTAAAAAATTCAGAATTTTAGATTTTAGGCATACATAAGATAGACATAAAAAAAAGTTTTAAATCTATTTATTTTATACCTTTGGTTCAAATTTGTACAGTGTGTACAGTCCCCCCATTTCTTGAGGGACACATCTTGTATAATACATGCAATCGATGTAAACAATTTTTGTTATTTTTGTTCAAACGGGTCTAATCTTACTCCAGACAGATATAAGACCGGTTTAGTATTATAGTATAGTATTAGTACAATATTGCGGGCTCGACAATATAATATAACTATACATATGCGGTTTTCATAAATGCTATTGTTGGTATTATTTTATTTAATTGTATAGATTACAGCGATATAAATATTAAAATTTGTATATATAAGAATACTTACACAAATAAAAATACCCAAAATGAAATATAAATTAATATAGCGTCTATAATTTTTACTTTCAATTTCCCTTTTTCTTATTTCTGCTAAGAAGAGGGTGGCAAGTGAAAGTTTTGTGATGCGCGCACCGCCCCACATTTTTTTTACGGCAATGTTGTAATAATGGTGACTGATAAGTTCCTCAATATTTATATTGTATCTTTTTTTTACTATTTGCAGTAAATATGTCAATATCATATTTTTGTTGTTTTTTTTTGCTTTTGTCGTCCCTTTATTTAAAAATTGAAATATCATGGTGTTCAATATCGTGATCGAACAATTAGGAAAGAATTCACCACCACTATCGGAATTTCGTTAGCGACTTCCTTATTTTGATTTGGAACTAAACAGCCTCTCAGGGAAAGAAACTTGTTTATATTTTTTTTTTAGTTTCACAACTTAGGCAGCGTGATAAATTAATTAATTACTTTAAATATCATTTTCATTATTAAAATTTATTTATTAAGACGATAATTACAACATTTTAAATATTATTCGATTATATATATAAAACCATTGGGACATTTTTTTATAAACATAAATTTTAGGTCTCTGGAAAGTGAACTCCAAATTTAATCGGCTTGGGTTTACCGTACAGCTTGCAGGCGCTCAAGAAGGCTTTTATACACACTTAAAATTTACGTCACGGATCTAAATGGACATTAATGAAAATTTCACGGATAATTTCCTAGAAAGTAACGAAGGCGAAGAAATGGAATACTAAGGAATTGAACCGTGACTGTTGAGTAACAGAATCAACAAAGCAACAAAAAACAAATATATATATCTTGCAATATTGTTCTGCCGAACACATGTTATTTCTAAAATAAACCAAATATTTAACCAATAATAAACTGGTATTTGAATGTATAAATAGCTATAGGAAGTCAGTATCTAATTCCTTCCCTAGTAGACAATGGTTCCTTAATATTTTCCATCAGAAACGGAATTGGTTTCTTTGGTTACAGGGCTCGCACGGGCGGATCTACGGGGGAGGGGGCTTTCGGGCTGAAGTCCCTCTCCCCCAAAATGGGAAAATATAACCATGTTTTATCGAAAAAAATATTTAAAAATTATCTCTCAAAGTATTATTGTTTGTGTAATTACATTTAAAAGGGCTTTAGGAATCATTTAAACACAATTTCATATAGGTCGTTAGTTTCTTTCTTTTTTTCTAAAGTAATTATCGTTATTTTTATGAAAAAAAAATTTTCGGGCTGAAGCCCCCCCCCCCCCAAAATAATCCTGTATCCGCTAGTGAGGGCTCGTGAACGTGGAATGATGAACAAAACACAACTCAACAATTCAACTCTTGTAGTGTACCGCGTTGTCGACCGGTAACTGTGTCGTGAACTATTTCGCCAGTGAGCTAAAATCCTTTAGTTCGGGGGCTTTCTTCCAGGCCTCAGCCGTGACGCCTCACACGTTTCATACAGGTCCGAGGTGGAGGAAAATGGAGAAACCGAATCGAGCCTCGCCTTGAACTTTCGATTGTGAGCAGTCGAGGTCGACTCCATTCTGCAACGGTCCCGCCACTCTTACTTTTACAACAGTTATCTCTTTATCCCAACAACATTCATATATATATATTATTATTATTATTATTATATGTATATATTATTACATGCATATATATATTTACAAAATTTATTCAATCGACATTTAAGTATTACATTTTAACATAATTATTTAATTGGGAATTAGGTCACTTATATTATATAATATTATTATTAATGAAGAGAAGAATAGTTGGGGTGGCCAGTCAAAAAAGAAGGCAAAAATAAATGACAATATTTATTTTAACATATGCCGACGTTTCGACCTGAAGTTTAGGTCTTTATCAGGGCTAAGAAAATAACCAGATAACAAGGTATGAGAAACATAAGTAGTGATGGTAAAAAATAAAATAAAAAAATACTGACCACCCTAACTATTCTTCTCTTCATTATCCACGACAGTCAACCATTTACCAATTACGAATATTATTATTATTTTATCACTTTTTATTTAGTGACCTAATTTCCAGTTAAATAATTATGTTATTTTATATATATATATATATACATATACAGACTGTCCCGTAAGTAGAGGGACATTTTTATAGGAGTGACATCAGATCTCAAGGCCTACAAAAAAGTTCCTATAAGCAATAGGCTAACTCTCAGAAGAAAAGTAGCAAATCTTATTTTAGGATTTTTTTTAAATAAGTCATCATTTTTGATGAATAGAAAGCAATAACTAAAGAAATATCTAATTTAAATAATTACCAATTATTCCACTGTAAACTAGATAAAATTTTTCTTTATACAAAAACAGAATTTGTCACTGTTTAAACCATTTAAAGAGGATTTTTTTAACGGCTAATCTTGGCTAAGTTCTGTCTTAAAAAAAATCAAATTTTAGGTATAAATACGTTTAAAATTTTAGGATTAGAAACATTAAGTTTATCAGTTGTAAATATAATATTGTATGATCTTAATTATAATTATTTAAAACTATAATATTTCAATTACCATATTCTAAATGTAAAACGCAAACAAAAATTTACTTAAAATAATTTCCTCTCCTTAACTAAAGTATCTTTATTTAATGAAGAGGAGAATAGTTGGGGTGGTCAGTCAAAAAAGAAGGCAAAAATAAATGATAATATTTATTTTTACATATGCCTGATGAAGGCCTGAACTTCAGGTCGAAACGTCGGCATATGTAAAAATAAATATCATTAATTTTTGCCTTCTTTTTTGACTGACCATCCCAAATATTCTTCTCTTCATTATCCACGACAGTCAACCATTTACCAATTATGTATCATTATTTAAAATTAAGTGATGAATTTTGATCCATATACAGCCTAATTAATTGAAAGCTCCTCTTCCACGGTTCAGCTCTTGCTGAAGGAGGCCTAATACCGGTTTGAGTTGAATATTACTCGGCTTGTAGGCCGACGGCTCCGTAACAGCTGCTGCGGAGAAAGGCCGCGGGTTGCGAAACTCGACCAGCCTCGGTCACCGAGTTCTTTCTGGAGCTGCCTCGTAACGCTAGCTGTCTGCTTTAATAGAATAGAATAGAATCCATCTTAGTCCATTAATTGATGTCTTGAACAACAAACAATCAGCAAATTAAACATGATATTATGTTTATTTATGATTGATCAGGGAATTGAATATTTTTTTTGACTTTATTTTTACATTTAACACTTTGAGAAATAATAGCAGCTTCGCTGTATGGTGTCGGAAAGTAGATTAGTGTACGAAATTGATTTAAGTTCATAGGAGAGAAGACCCAGCGGCATTCCTTCATATCTTGAATTTAGTATAAATATTTAAGCAATGAATCCTCATCCAATTTCTTTTCGGTTTCCTAAAGGCGTTATTTACCATGTTAATTGCGGTCATGAATGTGTTATAGTATGCCCGTGTAAGTTATCACGAAATCTGTAATTCCTAAGATGTGATCATTCCGATGTCGGGATGTGAAGGTCTGTTTTTAAAGTAATATTAAATCTTAGCAACACTCAGAAACATGTTTATATAAACAGTAAAAACAGAAAATTTGGTATTCCTTGTTTATTTATTGGTATTTCTTGCCTAGTTAGGTCTATTTCCATATCAAGAAATGTAGGCTCAATAATAATTATTTCCAGTTAATTTTACATTGTTAATTATTAGAAATGGAACCATTTGATAAAAGTGTTTTTTTTATGACTGCCAAAAAAAATTTATAAAATATAAAACAAATGTTTTTAATTTAAAAATTAATAATAAAAAACGTTTACACAAAAACAATCAGATTAATCATTTTGTTTAATTTTCACGCTTTAACTATGTAGTATAATCAGATATTAGTTTTAAGTGAAAATTTTGTCACAATAATTTTTTTTTAAAATAATTTATACATTGTATAATTAATTTTTTTATATCCGAAGCTCTTAATTTTGAGAGAAACAAACAATAGATTTCTCAAAATTAACATTTCCCATTGAATCTCACAATTTAGGCGAGGTGATTTTTCTTCTGCGATGGAAATATTTATTTTCCTAACTTTTAAAGCACTCTCGCTCAAACTCCACTGGCTTTAGCACCAGTGACGCGGTTAAGAGAGTAGCGCAGGGATCTCTTGGAGTCCTGCTTTTCCTTCTATAGTTGGAGGGAGAGGCCTGGGGTTCCCTACCTGATTGTATGTATATAGGTATGACTGTGTTTTTAATTTACTGAACTTTAGGTTATTTTATTTTTTATTGTACATAGTTTTTTATTATTATTAAGTTATTAATTTACTTTTGTTAATTTTATATTTTCTGTATATATGGTGTGAATATACAGATATATATCACTATAATTATTGTCCAAGTGACAGATTATTATATTTCTAAATAAATAAATTAAAAATAAAAACAACTTTAAAAAGAAAATTTCACTATAATATAGCATTTAAAGGAAAAATGGTTAGGAAAGGTGTATATAACTATGCTTATTTTTTTGTTGCTCATTATAAATCATACAAATCATATATATTTATATATATTAAATGATCACACTCCCTTTCTTCAAACATGCCGTAAAACGATTCGGTTTTCTAATCCTCCTCAAAAGATTTTCTTTCGAACGCAAGTATACGAATATTGATTGCAACCCAAATATTTGTGGTTGAGACTGCAAAGGATGTTCCTTCTATCTCAATCGTGTGTTGATTCATGTTTTGCTTACGAAACGGAGTGAGTGGGCTAGGCATCGAATTCGCCATATTGGTTCCTACCAGCTGTTCCTGGTCTGCTTAGAACCTAAATATTCAAGAACTCTTTTCTGTTAGAAATCACTGTTGGGAAAACATAGTAATATCGTTGGCAACATTTTAATGTAACGAATATGAGCCTGTTAAACTCCCTACATTCCTTAATTTAACATGGTTATAACAATTTGTTGAGGCTATTCTTAAAAAAATGCTACTTTAATTATAACGATATTTCTTCTCGTTGGATTTGCAGAGCTGGTTGATCTTCGATTGTCTTAAACAGCCTGCACCTCGGTCTTTCTCAAGCTACTCAAGATATAGATAGCTCTGCAATCTTTGTTGGTCCTACCTATCCATCATGGTCTTTAGCCTCCAAAGGCTTTTTTTTTACTATTGAGATATTGATTGTAGTTTTAGATTGCTTCTAGCTACATCCACCACCCATCTTAACCTTCTTCCTTTCATATCATGAGGTATTGATTGGCCAGTTTCTGTAAGAAATCTTTATTGGTCTTTCTCCTCCACGATTTAGTATCCAGATTCCTGATCGCTCTGATGCGAAGGATATTTCTCTCAAATCTTTTAAATATTTTTAACTAAGCTGGTTCGTGTCCAGAAACCGCACACATATATTCAGAACTGGCTTTATCGTATTGTAAACCTTTAATTAGACATTTTTCGGGATTTCAATTTCTTCAAAAGAGAGAATAAAGCTCTGTTCGTGCTTGTTAAACATTAATCTGTTTCTGATCGTAGTTCCATTAATTGAGGTCATTGTGGAGTCGAGGTATTTGAATCTGTCCACTCTCGGCAGCGATATCCCTTTTAGGAAGATTTTGTTCTTGGGTCGAATTTTAGATTTATTATCATATATTTTGTTTTACCTTTATTTACTTGGCCGATTTTCTCTACTTCTCTTATAAGAGTCTTAGCGAGCCTCACAATCTCTTGATTACATTCAACAATAACTATATCATCTACATGTCCAAGGATTTTATGAATCATGTCATAAACTCTCCATTGCCTCAAGATGTGACCATTACGGCCGAACCCATCCTAATATTACAATGATTCGAATATTCTTTACTGGTTAAATAATCAAAGAAACTCCATCTTCCCATCCCTCAATTCGACACGGTAGCAAATGTGTTTGTATACTCCTGAAACGAGATTGGACACGATTATCGCCCAGGTACAGAAAAGAGAAAGTGTTGAATAGAACATTTCGATTGTAAGAAGTTGATGCCTTCCTTAATAATTCGTTATGGTATTGGAGATTCAGTGGATTATTGAAAAGAAAAAGAAAAGAATATCCCTATCGAGAACCGGTACACATCCAACTTCTACGGCTATTCATAAATCAAGATTTTGTGAATCCTTTGTAAGGTCTTTCCTTTCCATCGGAAAAGAGTCTGGTGTCATCAGGATTCATCCCGAAGCAATTAGGCTTCAAATGGGGCCACCTCAGCTCCTTCAGGGAAACTAGTTATGACATCAACAGAAGTTTGACTTGAATGGGTTTTAGTTTTGCTAATGGAGCCCATAATAATATTTGGCAGTTTTTTACTCTTCGCAAAGATATTTTTGTATATTCAATATCTTATTAAACACGAAACCCCCAGCAGCTTCCTCATTTTGAAATCACATTAAAATTTTCCTCCTTTAAGTAAGTAAAGTTTATAGCAATATCTATGCTTGTGGTAAGTTTCTTAAAAATTGATACATGGGGTTCATTTATTCCATTAATTAAATACATTATTTTTTCTTTTTCTTCAGTATTTTTATTTTTTTTATTATTAAACTTTAAATATTAATGCGATATTGATCAACACTATGAGACGTTGAATGCAAATATATTATTCTTTAAAGATTTTTTTTTATTATTTTGCATTTTCAATTATGGACCAAAGCTTATGAATGAGGCATCATTTGCAAGACTAAGTACATCCACCAGTCCGGATAAATTTCATAAAGTTTATTTAAGCATAACACAATAAGTGTACAATTGATGGTTGATTATACTCATCATAATTTGAATAGCTCCTGAATTCTCTATCAAATGAAAACAAATCAAAATCAGACCTTTTTTTATAAAAAATGCAGCCTTTTGTAATCTTTACACAGATTTTTGGTTATTTCAAATCAACAATTGTAATTGAACAAAAAAAAAAAGAAAATTAATTCCTTGCCCTCAAGATACATCTTGTTTGTTTACTTCCATAATATATAATAGCTATATGTTCAGCTATTTGTTATTGCAAATTATTCTTACGGGCCAACTAATATTATTAAAATACAAGATTGACAACACTATAATATAATGTAATAGCCATTATATTATGATGCATTTGTGTTTTATACATTTTAACGTTTATAATGTTTTCTCTTATGTACTGCCAAATAAATAAATGTTGCTCCACAAATTCTTCTTGCTAATATTTGCTTTATTGCTGAGACTTCTGTAGTTTAATAACTTTATTTGAAATAAATTAGTTGAATTTGATTACTTCATATATCTATATACTATAGTATACACTATTTATTACTAAAAAAAAGCCAAGCAAATTAAAAAATATTGTGTTTCTTTCATTTCGAATTGATTAACAGTTGATGAAGTCACTATCGACAATACCCAGTCCACACTGCCATCATGATCGTACCGCGGAGCCACGGGCTGCTTGATAGTTGGCAGGCAGCGCTCACTTCCTCATCCCTAATTAGAGGAGAACTAGACCGGAAACAGCTTTTACTTTTCTACACCAGCGTAACGGAACTATTGTGCCCCTGCCTTCCAGTTGTAGGCGGTAGGGCCGTTACAAGTGTGCGGTGGAAAAATGGAATCATGTAACACGAGAAAAGCTGCCATTATTTGCCATATCGTCAGGACTGCTTCCTCTGGTTACGCCATCCTTAATAGCGCAATTCTTTCTTTCATTTCTAGAAATTGGTAAAATTAGGCGAAAGTCGGATCTGCTGAATGGTACAAACAGCTTTCGTCCGCTCTTTGATTTTTATTTTAGATATTTATTATTTTTATTTTTATAATTTATCCTATATTTGAAAATTATAAAATACTACATTCAAATAGTATAACAAAAATATTTACAAATTATAATCCTGATTCGGTATTAAATTCAGAATAAAAAAAATCTAAATTTATATATTGACATTTGATTTTCAGATGCGCAAGAGATGAAACATATTATAGCGTAACTATGTTATCAATATGTTCTTAGTCAGTCTACGATATTTACAAATCTGAGCTATGTTGTATTACAGAGCTGCCCAGAAGGGGGGGGGGGGTTCATGGCGCTAGTTGTGCCATCAAAATTTTTGAGGGGGCAATATTTTGAATGTTTCAGAGGACGGAGTTGTGCATTTTCAGACTAAGGCAAAAGGGGAAAACATGAAACAGGCCGCATTAATTGTAATTGTATATTTCTAAATCGATTTTTCTAATTCCACCTCAGCCAGCTCTGTTCTTAAGAAAAGGTGAGCAATAAAATATCTTGGGAGGGGGGGGGGGCAACCCTGTTGTCAAAAATCAAAACAATCGATTGTAAAACGTTTAAATCCTCTAATTTATTGTAGGTTTTTATAAAAATTCAAAGCATAAAAATAACGCTGCAAATTATTTCACAATGGTTTATTATCTCCAGACAATTATACATCTAAAGTAACATTACCTTCCGAATTACAAAGAAAAAAAAGCAAAAGGTGATTCCAATTATTGGACTAAACTGTTTTTCTTTAATCATTAGTAATATGCTAAAAAAAAAAAATAGCATTAGTTCAGTAACACATTTAAAATTTAAAAACCAAACCAAGGATATAACTTTTGGAGTAGAACATATAAAAAAAAAACCGGAGACCATATCTTTGCTCCTAATTGTCCGATTATAACGATTTTTTTTGTTTTTTAGGAAATTTCGTAAACTTTAAAAAAAATATCAATATCAACAAAAAAGCAAAAACTTTTCGAGTTATTCGGAATTTAATTTTACCATCCCTCGTAACTTTTTTTCCAGCTTCTTTTCGTTAAGTATGTTATATAGATAAATTTAAAGGGCGTCGGGAAAATGACTTTAGCGAAGTTTCATTGAAATCTGTACATTCGTTTAGGAATAGCAACGCAGGTTTTTCGGCCGCCATTTTGAAAGTTAAAGGCGGAGAGTAATGTCGATGAAGGAGGATCATCCTCGGGTGATCTCTGATTTCAAAAATTTGAAAAAAATCGGTTCAGTAGTTTCGGAGAAAATGCGCGGACGGACAAAAAAAATTTTATTCGTTTTTCGAATTCTACGCGTCTTGAAACGTGAAACCTCAAATTTTGAGAGGGGGTTATGTTTTTGAATTATTTGGTCGATCATAATGTTTCATTATTGAAAATAATAAAGTAAAAATGTTGGAAAAATATCTGCACCGAAATTTAAATGTTACCAAGGACAAGAACGAGGTAAATGTAAACAACAGAACATATGTACAACAGGAATACGAGAGGATCCGGTAAAAGATCGTACGATAAATCTTTGGCCAGCTTGTATAGGTTATATTATAGCTGGCTGATGAAATATAATAAGTAATAGAGAACTTGGACGAACAATGTAATGAATCAGGCACGGTCACTTTTGCCGAACCAAGCCGTTCAAGATGGCTTCGGCACGGAGAAAGAATAGAAGGAATTAGGAACCAGAAAAAAAATGATGATGATGTGCAGAGGACGGGAACTGGACAATGAAGGAGCCGCTGATGTATGAATTTCAGCGCAGGCGCGAAGTAGATTGACTATCAACAATGGCAAATTATGTTAATTAAAAACCTTTACTGTTGGTCTGCAAAGACCTCAGCCTCAGCTTTACCCGATCGTATATTGGATTCGTACGATAACTATCGATATAATATAAATCTATGCGTAATATCGGACCATCTCTAATAGTTCAATCGTACGATAACTATCGATATAATATAAATCTATGCGTAATATCGGACCATCTCTAATAGTTCAATCGTACGATAACTATCGATATAATATAAATCTATGCACAGTAGCGGACCATCTCTAATAGTTTTATCGTACGATAACTATCGACATAATATAAATCTATGCACAGTAGCGGACCATCTCTAATAGTTTTATCGTACGATAACTATCGACATAATATAAATCTATGCACAGTAGCGGACCATCTCTAATAGTTTTATCGTACGATAACTTTCGACATAATATAAATCTATGCACAGTAGCGGACCATCTCTAATAGTTTTATCGTACGATAACTATCGACATAATATAAATCTATGCACAGTAGCGGACCATCTCTAATAGTTTTATCGTACGATAACTATCGACATAATATAAATCTATGCACAGTAGCGGACCATCTCTAATAGTTTTATCGTACGATAACTATCGACATAATATAAATCTATGCACAGTAGCGGACCATCTCTAATAGTTTTATCGTACGATAACTATCGACATAATATAAATCTATGCACAGTAGCGGACCATCTCTAATAGTTTTATCGTACGATAACTATCGACATAATATAAATCTATGCACAGTAGCGGACCATCTCTAATAGTTTAATCACTCGCTCCAACGAATAACAATTCCTGTCTCTCGCGACAAATGGACCATTAGATTCTTACGTTGATTGACGTCAGTCACAGAATTACTCGCCATACTCCCTAAAGCGGTTGGATTGATTGCACATTGAAATATATTCAACACTGTTGGTCACTTCTTCAAGCGTGGCACCTTTCCAGTAGTAGGAGAGGAAAATTATTCATAGGAACAATTTACAATTTTCGCTCTTGCTGTTCTCGAGAATGAAAACTTAATATACTTGTTCAATTCATGGATAAAGTATCTCAAGAGGCAAGAGTTTCGATATGAAAGTCCTCCTACAGGATGATGTGAAGCGAAAGAATTATCTTGATGGAAGTTGAAGAACGAAGATCTTAATGAGTTGGTTTAGAAATGGTCTGGAGAGAGGGTAGAACTAACTAGGTACATCTTATTCGCTTCAAATATCCGATAAAATACGTAACTGATTATTAAGTAAATTTCTAAGTGATATTTCACCTTTTTAACGAAATGACATTCAGACTACTCAAAATCAGGGATGAAAGATGTGCTGGAACAGCTGACGAAGTAGTTATAAAAATGTAGGTAAAATAGCTTCTGAATATATAGAGCTACTACCTTCCCAGCATATCTAGTGATTATTCATCTACATAACAAAATAATAATTTATTTAATACAAATTATACCCGTATAAAACTATTAATTATAGTAATTATCATCGCAGGAAGGCACCAGCAATCAAATTTCTTGGGAAGAGGGTGGCCCTGTGCCATCGACCTTGGGGAGCAGGAGTCCACCAACCCTCATTGTCTGAACACCTTCCATTTCATTTTCTTCTTGGTTCTCGTTACAAGTTTATAAAGTTTAAAACATAAAATTATTATTATAACAAATTTATTAGCCATTGATAAACGCAAATATCATGTAACTATAAGAAGTCTACCAAAACTATGTGCTTTTTCTTCTCCTTTTTTGAATGATCTCAAGTCTTGCCAACCTAAGGCATGCCTCTAACCCTACCCTCATGGACTTCAGTTGAAGAATCCTAAAAAGGATCTACATAGGGTAAAAGATTTTAAAAAATGCTCTCCAAAACTGAATTGGATCGGCTTGTTCTTCCGTCTGGTGGCTTCTCCATTGGACCATGAAGTGCCAAATCTTTATTCTGATAGATGGAGCCATCATGGCTGCTTGTTGAACCAGTTTCATGGCAGGTTCTACTCTTGACATTATACAAAGATTCTAGGCTTCTGTTGGATTTATTGAAGTTTATTGGTTTTTGTTTTCATTTCAAGAACTTAAATTACTGCTGTATTTTTCCACATCGCTTCATCATAATTACCGTGAACTAAGATTAAAATCAAAATTATCAAAAAATATGAAGAAAAATAAATATATTTATTGTTTCAAAATAATGTCTGTATTGACATATTTACGACATAAATCACATAATTTGAGTATGATGACTTGCAAAATAAATTATTAAAAATGTCCAGGAAATCTGACCTTTTCTTCCTGGCTGTAATTGCTTCTTCACTTTGCGATAACAAATCTTCCTGCCATTACTACAGAAGATAATGGAGCTAACCCAATAAAAAATATATATTTTTTCATTTCTCTTATGAACTTATTTTCACAATAGGAATAACACAATTGTTGATAGAGTATAACCGCTGAGGTGAAATGGCAATGCATGGATCTCTCTGATTAATAATAAATTCATATAAGAAAAAATAAAATATATTTCTGTGCTCCTCTGAGGTTGGATACGCGGCTAGGAGGGAAATCTAAAAGAAAGTGGCTCAATGAAGTCGGCCCCCTTCGCCCAACTCGGAACGAACAAGAACAAACCGAATCTGGGGCGAGAGAAACTCCTCTCTGTAACCACCTGTGGCAAGTTGGTGTTTTAACTGTTAGTGGTCTTGTCTCTACTTCGACAAATAGAAAGAATAATAATATGAAACCAAAGGACATGATCTCAGGGGAGAGGGCAATAAACCATGTTGCTTAGCAACCGTTCTTCATCCGGATCAGTTAATATTCCTTTGATAGGTTTTCCAAGAATTAAAGGGGGGAGGGGCAAACTAAAGGTACCCCAAATATCCTTCTCTGGTTCCATTCTTGAAATTACACATAAAAAAATTAGTGCGATGCGCACACAACTTTCACTTACCACCCACCCTCTTAGCAGAAATAAGTATTTTCAAACAAAGGGGAAGTGAAAGTAAAAAATTATAAACGCTATATGGATTTACATTTCATTATGGATGTTTTTATTTGTTGAAGTACCTTTATATATACAAATTATAATATTTATATCGCTGTAATATATACAATTAAATATTAAATAACACCAACGAAAACATTAAGGAACACCTCACATGTATATGTACATAATGCTGTCATAGTCCGTATTATATTAAGCTCATGTTACTATGGAAGCCTGTTCCAATCTTCGGGCAAGCTCGGGTGTGCTCGGCCGAGCTCGTATTCCTTTAGCTCCTTCATTACAACTATTCTCTGTTACGATATCTTATTTCTCCTTTAGTTAATTATCAAATTATTTCGTATTTTATATTTAACTATGTTTTATATTAGGAATCAATGTGAAATTGTCAATCGTTTCAAATAAAAAAAAATAAAGGTACTTTAGAGGAATCTAATATTGAAAATGAGCCATTTAAGTTTCCAGGGGAATATTTGTTGGTAATTTGGAGGAATCCATTTCGAAAATCCGATAATTAAGCTCTGTGAGGCAGCCTCATCGATGCTATGTACGACTTACCTGCTGTTGAAAACCACTTCAATGTACATTGGTAGAACGAGTTTAATTTAAAGTTGTGTGAGCTGTTTTAGAGAAATATGTTATATAAAGTGCCACTTCCAGTTCGTCGACTGAGTTGCTGTGATATCCCAGAAATATACATTTATACCTCAAATTCGTAATTTTATATTCACACTACTTTTGTTTTTGATTTAGGCTCTTTCCATTAAGACCATTTTGCGAAGCAAGGTTGGACTCCAGAGGACCTCAGAAGTGTATTTCCGTTGAAAACTCGAATTCTTTCACGATCGCAATACTTTCCCTTACTATTGTGTACATTTTATGTATAGTGAAAATAATAATATTTATATTGAATACATATTGGTTGAACATTGTATATTTTAGAGAAAGGACATGGTCCGGGATGGCGGTCATAAAGAGACCAAAATAGTGGAAAAACTATTTGATTTCAAGCCAACGTTTCGACCCGACTTTGCAGGTCTTCTTCAGGGGGGGGGGTGAGTTCAGCAAGGAGTTTCAGTTTTAATGCACCCCCCTGAAGAAGACCTGCAAAGTCTGATCGAAACGTTGGCTTGAAAAAAAATAGTTTTGCCACTATTTTATTCTCTTTATGACCGCCAGCCCGGATCATCTTCTCTAAAATAATATTTTCAACGTAATAAAATCTAGAGAAAGGTAAAATAATGGACTCTAAAGAACAAAAAGTAACGTGCCTATTAGAAAATAAAGTTGTTATTATTGTCATCAATTCCCTTAATAATACAATAAATAACAATAAGATATCACTGTAATAGTTGCAAAGTTATAGGCTTTGAGAAGGAGAGTGGCCCTGTAGAGGGTGTGTTTAACGTAATATAATATCTCCTCCAAGGTATCCCGTCACATTACCTCTTTTTTCTTTTATTTCCTGCCTCAGGTGACCTAGGGGTTTATAATGGCGCTTCAGGTACAATTATAGTTCTGCAATTATACATTATATCTTATACATTCGAAAGGAGAACATCTGGTGTGCCCATCATACAATTTTCTTTTACCACTCAGCTAGAATCAGAAAATAATTTTTGCTCAAAACTTGAATCTATTATTAGTTCACAACTTATTAAAAAAAAAGTTATTAAGGGTTATAACCATAATATAATATTATCATGATCTTCTAATTTATGAGACCTCATAATTACTTTTCTTTTAATTATAGATGACGATATATTTCACAACTTAAGGATTGTCATGTAGTGTACAAATAATATATATATACTATTTATGTATGTGTTACTATTTAATGTCATATTAATAGATTTCTGGAAGTGGAGTAGCCCAGTGGTTGGTTAATAAGCTTCCAATGCTAAAGGTTTGAATCCCGGCACATGGCTGAAAAATTATTTATTCTGTTTCGTTGTCCGTGAGAAGACCATGGGTAGGTAGACCATCCTGGGGCATACCCAGTCTATAAAATGGGTACTCTTTATAAAGGGGACAGACTGGCAGTTGAGCGTGATCTCGGTCAAATCACCTACTTGTTTAATCGTAGACCAAGAATAGAGAATAGAAACCGCTTTTCCTAAATATTACTGAAGCTACAACCCTTCATGGGTTGGGATGGTACAGTTTTTTAAAAATAAATTTTCAGATTCTCAATACAGTAATTGTCCTCATAACTTCCAGATGGTACGTTCTTATTTAAACTTAAAGGCACTTATACTTAATGAGGGGATCCCGGAAGGAGGTTTCATGGCGCAAGCTGCTTGAAGTCCTATTAAATGTAATTACACGAACAATACTACGTTAAGAGATTATTTTTAAATATTTTTCACCATAAAACATGGTTACATTTTACCATTTTGGGGGGCTCCAGCCCGAAAGTCCCTCCCCTCCCCCGTATATCCGCCTCTGCAACCTTAGGGAAGATGTATATACCCCTGTACTGAATTATATACTACCCTGTACTGAACCATACTAAGGCTTTATCGTACAATTTATATTATTAGTGAATTAAGAAAAAGCGTTATAAGAACCACTATTTGCAATGCAATGACATAATGATCACCGACTGTTGTTAAGAAATAATTTCTTCAAGTTGGTTACCAAGAGAAAGCATCGAATATCGGTTCAACGGATATCAATTTTCTCATGTGAAGCAGAAACGTTTCCGGTATTACCATATGGCGGGAAGTGGTAATCCAGGAATTTTCCTTTATTGTAATTAAACAGGCTCCATT
The DNA here is from genome assembly GCA_928085145.1 of Nezara viridula. Taxonomy (NCBI): domain Eukaryota; kingdom Metazoa; phylum Arthropoda; class Insecta; order Hemiptera; family Pentatomidae; genus Nezara; species Nezara viridula. Next base: position 203,590 of record OV725077.1, on the reverse strand, counting down.
TAACGGGTTAATTAGAGTAAACTAAATTAGGGGAAAGTAGACTAGGGTTACGATATGGGAACGCAGATTTCACAGCTCGGTCGTTTTGTTATATTATAGCTATTAGCTAATATATATTATTTCCTTCAAAGGGGTTCCTCTACTCCCTCAACGATACAATGAACCCTTCAATTAGAATATTGCGACCAGGTTTATCAAAAAATAAAGTTTAAGCCCAGAGGATATAATAATGTATCGTTTTGGATCCAGTTTTCCGTCAATTCACAAGAGGTTTAAAACACACCCCTAAATCATAAAGAAGACACAGTATGTTTTACTGTTGGTTTCAAACATTCCTCTGAAAAGTGCACTTTAGATATTTTCTTACAACTGCATCTTTCCGGAACCAAACATTTCAAATTTTGACTCATCTCTCCATAGAAATTTGATCCATTCTTCTTTCGTCCGATTTTCGTGTTGTTTGGCAAACTTAAGTCGCTTTTATTTGTTTAGAGATCGAAAATATGGTTTTCTTCTGACAACAAAACCTGGAATGATAGGAATTCAAGCCAAGAAGGGTGAACTTGGGTCCTTGTAGCATCGGCTATTTCCTGAGCCAGTTCTCTGATTTTTAGCGGTTGTCCAATTACAATAATTTTAAATGTTACTAAGAAGAAGGAAATTTTTTTTAAATATGCCTGAACGTTTAAAATCTCCAGTTTAAACTAAATTTTCTTAAAACTTTTTGATGAAATAATCAATCCCAGAAATAGAACCTTTAACTTCCCTTGACTGTAAGTCCTCGTTGGCGCAAAATTATAAATTTATGTTGGCCAAAAATATGATATTTTCCCACTTTCTGCAATAATGTTAACATTAAATAGAAAACGTAGAAATAAATAAAGAAATATGGAATGCAGAAATTAAATTAAATTAGGGGAAAAATACTAAGAATTGCAATATTAGAACTATTTTAACAGATACATTATTCAGTTCTCAATATTCTATAAACAAAGGCTCTTGACATCAAGAATAAAGAGTAAAGACTGAAGTGAGTCACAATGTAGCGAAATCTAAAAAAAAAAAAAAAGAAGCATTATTCTGAGAGAAGGAGAAAGGGAGGGACGTAATCTCAACGCATTGGTCCCTTGTCTTTTTGTTAATTGAAAATAAGGATAATTTAAGGATTGGGTTAGCAAATAAGTCCTTTCGGGTTTTCAGGGTGAAATAAAACTCAATGTATTACAAACATAAAATTTATTTTAATCTACAACATATTAACATTATTTAATATTACTTTTTCCCATCTTTTCACTAACTGCATAGTGTCATGTTCATAGAATGTCTGCAGTGTATTGTTTAAAACTGATCCAAGTGGTTTTTGTGGTCCTCTTCCTTTTGAATTTTTTTTTCTTTTGCATTCATGAAGTTATGAATGGTAGTCACTTGGAGCTAGGTCTGGTGAATAGGGAGGGTGTGGCAAAAGTCCCATCCAAGGTTCAATAATTTATTGCGGGTGACCAATGAGGTGTGGGGCCTAGCGACCTAGCGTTGTCATGGTGGAACACAACACCCTTCCGATTCGCCAGTCCTGGGCGTTTATTTTTAATTGATTGATCCAATTTTGTTAATTGTGAGCAGTATAAAGATGAATCAATTGTTTATGGGAATAGCTCATAGAAAATCACCATCTTGAAATCCCACCATATGGAAAGTATTATCCTTTTTGGTTTTGGCATTCTTCTAGGAGCCTCACTACTAGGTCCCCAAGATTTTCTACGGACTACATTATCGTAAAATATCCATTTTTAATCTCCTGTTACCAACTTTTTCAAAAATGGGTCGTTTTGTTGCCGTTTCCGTATTGAATCACAAATAGAAATGCGTGTTGCCAAGTTGACGACTTCGGTTTAAGAGTAACAGACCCAAATATTAAGCCTGGAAACATAACCGAGCTTGTGCAAATGGTTTTTAACGCTTGTGTGCGACAAATTTAGGGCTATCAGACTCTAGCACTTATTAGGTGGGATTTTGATCAACAATGGCCTTAAGATGGCTCATTTCAATTTCATGCGGGCAATCAGACCGTTGAGCAGTATTGCTGTCCAAAATTTCCTGATTGAAATCTGGCAAACCAATTTTGAAAGGTGTGTTGGGTTAAAGCCTCGTTTCCATAAACACTGCAAATATTTCTGTGAGCTTCTGCAGCACGCTCACCTTTTTTAAAATAATGCAACAAAATATGCCGATAATGAATGATATTTTCTTCCATATTCACAGTACAATAGCAAACACAATACTAAGCTAGTTTCAACAAGAGTTAACCGATATAGATGTTGACATATTACAAACAGTATAAACAATCCACATTAGGGATTAATTCATCAGATAATAAGTGTGTCATAGTGACATAAAAAGAAACAGAAAAACCGAAAAACTAATTTGCCAACCCAATATACATCGTAGATTTTTTGCAAAAAGTCATTAAGTGAAATTTCAGAATCTTAACTAATCGAGAACTTTGAACAATTTTTCCTTTTTGAAAACTGTGCGCTTATTGTGGGTATATTTGATGAATAAAAGGGTATGGTTCATAATCCATGTCCTTGTTGTGTTTTTGTGTGGATAAATAAAGCCAGAATTCATAAAACCATTTTTGGAAGTTAACCTATTTTAAAAACACACTTAGTTAATTTTTGTAATAAACCGACAATATAACATCTACAATGTCTGTAAGATTAAATAAATCTACAATTAACAAGATAAAAACACTATTAATTGAAACATATATCATTTTTATAAACATTTGGTTGGTTCGAAGATATTTTCACACCACTGTATGTATATATATATATATATATATATATATCATAATAAAGAAATGATTTACAAAATTTGAAGGAAGAGAAATAATTCTCGAGTAACATCAGAAACATTCAAACTATTAAACCTACTTAGCAAATTATTGAAAGAGTGGTTTTGACTTTTGAGAAGAGAACAGAATAAACTGGAACCTTGGACTGAAAGACTGCAGGGCTTTGTGTGGACTGCATTTCCGAACTTTTAACCTTTAAGAAAGTGAAAGGAACTCGACGCGCTGGTATTGCATTTGTCCATTCGGATTATCTACCATTAGTCCTTTGTTATTTCTGTCTTTCTTTATTTAATGGAATATTGTTGTAATTATATTTATTTTTTCAGTTTAGTTGTCGAACATGTAATGGTAACCTTCTGGCCTTTATGTAACATGATTATGTAACTGAAATAGTAGTTTATGAGTCCTTATTAAGACAATAAAATGAAGTTTAATGTTTAAGAAAATATTATTATCTGATTCTTCAATCTCATGAATATATATTTTTTTAATCTTGCTAATATCCACTTACTTTCATAATGACTTACATCATAAAAAGAATACTGAACCATGGAGGGAAACGCGGACATTTTCGTTAACCATTGAAGAAAAAAAATATGAATACCTAGTGCCCCCAAGACTCGCGAAGAAGTATGAATAAATAACCCTCTATAAGGTAGGGAGGATAATTGCTTTATTACAATTTCTTCCATAGACGAGCTGATATTTCTCTCAAATTCTATGGCCACTCTGTTAGTTCCATAGGCGCCGGCTACTAGAGGCTCGTGGGGCTTGGGTTCCTCCCCCCCCCCCCCCCCCTCAATGCTACTGTGAACTTAATACCTTCTTGAGACGGTAATTTTTCATGAAGGCATATATTATATATTGCATAAAGGCATATAGAATACATACCAAATAATATCTGCACCCTCCAAGGCAAGATTAATAACATGAAATATAAATTATAAATAATAGCTCATTACAAAGAAGATGCTGAACATTTCCCTCACTTACAGTATACAGATCCGATTTTTAGTATCTGAAATATTTTAATCCATATATTCAACTACCTCGTTATCATTTGGTTTTCAACACTATTTTTTCCTTTTCGCTTCCCTAACACGGCGTCGCGTTGAGATACAATTTTTAATTATAGCCTATTACAGAGAGGATGAAATGCTGAACAATTTCCTCGCTTACAGTATGCAGGCCCGATTTATAGTACCTGAGATATTTTAATCCATATGTAAAAATATTTTAATTATTCGAATCTAGCCGAGTTTAATTCTAATTCACTCTCCACAAAAAAAGTGGAAAATGCGCCTTCCATTTATGAAATCAACAAAAGACAAAATGTGTGGCTCTTTAAATGCACGCTGATATTATATAAAGTATATAAATGGATTTGACTATCATTAATTTATTTTTATTTAATGATGTTTTTGTACGCCATTGTCCAAATAGAGCAGCAAAGACATGCTACCCTAAACATTCAACTCTTCTAGCCAGACTGCGAAGGTAGAAATTCATTCGAATGGTCCGGCAGGAAATAAAAGTCTCCTAGAAGAAATATAAAGCTCTTTAACGGGATTCACGAGTCAATATGGCATGAGGGTGCACGTCTCAGAAGGCTATGCCGTCGTGGTCCCAGAATTTGTTAAAAGATTGGAGATAAAGCAAAAATATAAATACATCATACTAACTGTTTCAAAAAATAAATAAATAATGTACAGCTAAACAGGTAATAGAACCACGTTTTACAGCATAAATTAATAACAAAGACAGAAAATATTTCTGGCTACCAACGTAAATTTCAAACAAGTGAGAAAAAAATATTAAGTATGAAAACAGAGACCATAATAACTTTAGTGATTTCAGGCAGGTTATTGGCAACTAAAGAGTATCACATATAAAAAATATATGTTGGAAAGTACACCAAAATATAATTTAAAAAAATATTTCGACTACATATCCATACAATTTTTCTTATTATAATTTCAACAGTCGACTATCTACCCATCTCCAAAATATAATTTTCAAGTCGCAATTATTAGAGTCAATCAAAGTCAGGCCATTTTACTTTTATGATTTATCTTAAATTTTATGTTAAACAAAAATAATTCACACATCTTTATGGAATAAATTTACAGTTGTAATAACATCAATATATCTTTTTGGAACTGTTATTATCGGTATTTTCCAAATTTAATAACATCAAAATTTGAAATGCTAACCAATTTTACTCTCAAAATGATAAGGAGCTTTACTGACCTGTCAGAATGCTTATAATTAAATAACTTTAAATATTTTTCTAAGATAAATTTCAATTATGATTTCTTAGAATATATATTATAATATTATAATGAATACGTATTGCAATAAAAGTTATAAAAAGTTTATTTGAGAAGGTTGTTTCCAAAAGTGGACACCTCTAGTTTGACATGAACTGAGATTTCGATTAAATTTGGTAGTTATTCAAGGCCGTCTCTAATCCTCCGCTTCTTAAATAAATGTTTTCCCTTTAGAACAATGAATGGAAAAGTGGCCTCTTCAACAACATTGAACATCCTTAAATAGTACAAATTAGTGTTGGCCGAGTCTTAGACTTGCCCATTCATTTTCATGTACAAAAGTCTTGCACTCACCTATCAGCTTATTTCTATTTATTCAACATAATTTACTTTATATCTTAGAAAAGCGCCACAGAATAGGTCCAATTAAATACACAGGACTTCCCTACCGATTTTTTTTTTTTTTTTGAGCTTATTTATTGAAAAATATTACAATCTGTCTCAAGGACATTTATAATAGTGTTCATAGATCACATTCACACTCTATGTACAGTAAATCAAATAAATTATACAGAAAAATAATATATATACAATAAATAAGAATAAAATAACCTAAAAATAAATGAATAAAAAAGAACACATACATACCTATATACAATATTTACAATCTGGCGAGAGAACTCCAAACCAGACTTGTCCCTCCAACTGCGGAGGGAAAAGCATGACTCCACGAGATCCGTGCACTTCTCTCTCAACCGCGTTACTTGGGCTAAACCCAGTGGAGATTGAGCAAGAATGCCCTACCGATTTTAAACTTTTTTTTTTTCATTTTTAAATATGTGCATTAACAACATTAACATTAACACAATTGAATTAGAATAATTTTCCTGATAATCTACCAGAGAAATCATTTGAGTACGATTTCTTTGATGAACTAAAGCAATGTAAACGGGCTAGTGAACAATTATCAGTGTATACAATTCGATAAACTGTAACGTTGCTAAAACTGGTCCGATTTAGAAGATTTATTTATAGCTCTGTCGGAAATTTAATAACCTTTAAAAAAAATTTACCAGTTGAGATATCACTGTTATTTTTCAGAATAGGGAAAACCTAACCAAGCCCAGAATGAAAAATTGGAAGAGTTAAATACAAAAGTATATTGGTTCTACCAATTCTTTACACATACTAACTAAAATTGTCTAGTATTAGTAAAATTTTACCTTAATTTTTATTCACAAAAACTTTTTTTTTTTTTCCAATCTTAGTCTCTGTCTTGCAAAAGTTAGACTTTCTTGGTCTTGGTCTTGCAAAGTGCAAGATTTTTGGGCAACGTAATCAATGATAAGGGAATTTCCTAAATCTATCCATTTTTTAGAGATATATATTCATTACAGTCCTGAGGTATCGAGCTACAGATATCAGGATATATATATACACATATTCGCGAGATATCGGGCCAGGAATCAAGGAAACAATCAGCGAACCGATGAGACGCGGGTCTTCACCGTTATGACAGTCGAGAGGCGGTGCCCCTAGCAGTACTGTGTAGGTAGGGTTGGTTATTCTAGGCACGGGCCGTGGGAGGGTCGATAACCCCTCGTCGTCTCCCTGACCCCTCCTGTGTCCGTGTCACTTCTTTTGCAGTGTCATTAGATTCATCAGATAGAGTCATTAGATTCAGTTGTAGGCCACTGCCGTTCATTTACGAAATTTATCACACTTATCACATTAGGAATATTAGTAAATTTGGCATAATTTAAACTCTTCTTGTGCGAAATGAAGTTCTCAAGAAGAACTTAAACATTTATAAAATAAATTGATAGGCAATGATGGAATGAAGATATCCTACAATAGAACACCATATAATGTTAATGGAAATATCTTGCATCAACTACGTCACTCCAAAACTTATATAAGGCAACAATATAACAATCTCATATATTCTAAAATAAATCATTTCAACTTACATTGTACATAAATAACAACTTACCTATACAATTGAATCAACTTCATTAAGTGAGACCACAGGCGGATTTTCGGGCTGAAGCCACCCCCCAAAATTGTAAAATGTAACTATGTTTTATCATAAAAAAGACTAAAAAATTATGTCTTAAAGTATTATTGCTCGTTTAATTACATTTAATAGGACTTCAAGAATTACTTAAACACCATTTCATATAGGTAATTAGTATCTTTCTGTTTTTCTAAAGTAATTATTGTTATATATATATTTATATATATATGAAAAAAAAAGCTTCCGGGCTGAAGCCCCCCCCCCCAAATTAAATCCTGGATCCGCTAGTGAGTGAGACACTAAAAGGTTATATTACCTAAAAGTCAGTTGCTGTATAATTTAAATGATTAAATAAGTCATTATCATAGGTTTTTTATAAAGCATTAAAGGAAATATATATAATTTTTTTTATTGTAAATAGATATCTAAATATCTAATAGATAACAATAAAGTAAATGATAATATATTTACCTGGCAGTACAAGTGGATCTACGGGGGGGGAGAGGGCTTTCGGGCTGAAGTCTCCCCCCCAAAATGATAAAATGTAGCCATGTTTTACAAAAAAAAAATATTAAAAACTATCTCTTAAAGTATTCTTGTTTGTGTAATTATATTTAATAGGACTTTAAGAACCACTTAAACACCATTTCATATAGGTTATTAATTTCTTTAATTTTTTTTTCAAATTAATTATCGTTATATGTATATGAAAAAAAAATCTTTCGGGCTGAAGCCCCCCCCCAAAATTAAATCCTGAATCCGGTAGTGTCTGGCAGTATAGTAAAATATAAATGACCAACATATTAAGTTTGTAATTAATGGCATTTAGACTTGTGCTACACCAATATACATTAATTCAATGTAATTAAATTAAATTCATAAACAAGTATTAAAAATAAACAATCGATATTATAATAGATAATAATAAAAAAATCATTAAATACATATAAATAACGCAATCAAAATTGAATACAAAGTAAATTAAATAATATAAAAATAAATAATTTATATTATAAATGTCATTCAGATAATAAATATATATATCCTTTATATATATATATCCTTTATTTAATTTATTTTTTAAGATTTTAGATACCATTTCAATTGCTATAGTCAGGTTAAAGCAATAGATAGTATAAACATAGATACTAGAGAATGTTAAGTGATCGCTACCTTTCTTATCCACCGTTGCAGTTACCGGTGGTAGAAGCGTTGAAGTCTTTAATTAAAAATCGGTGCAAAGTTATTACCTTTTAACTTTTTTCTTCTTTGTTTTAAATTTAGCTACTCATTGGAGGATATACTTCAGTTCTGAACTGATATATGTTAATGCACATCAAAAGAATTTTTAATTTTAAGTATATTTATCTCTTATTTTATAAATATAAGAATTATTATTTCATGGTTTCACGTTACAAAAATTAATATTTTATTTCTACATTTCAGGTGAGCTTTACAACCATTAGAAGAATAACTCCTTCGATCTTCAGTCTTCGGGTTTAAGGTATCGTGTAGAATATTTGGTGCGAGGAAAAATGAGTTTCCTGGAGGTGTTATAAGGTTACACAAGAACAATATATGTGATATGACAATGTTGCTCAAGGAAAGATTAACTCACTCTAACAGCAAGCATCGAAGATATCTATGAAGATTTTAGATTTTACTTTCACTTTTGCGAAAAGGCTCAAGTTGCTAAAGGCCCGTGCAGACAGAACGCGATTTATGCCCACGGGAGCTGGCAGACTAGTCGTATAACTACTTAGCTTGTAATTACACGAAGAGATCGGCGATCGTAGGTTCATATCGCGTTCTGTCTGCATGATCAGCAGTACTCGGTGGCATATCTAGGGGAGAGGGGGCGGAGAGCGAAGTTTGAGTAATGAGTTGATCATCGATCACAAGTTTAAAAAATAATATTTTCATTAGATATTTTATGAAGTATTTTTTAAACATATTTAATTCTAACAAGTGGTATGATGTTGCGTAAAACAAAATATGAACAATTAATTGATGTATCTATCTATTATAGGAAAAAATAAAATAACTCCAGACCCGAATATTTTGTGCTGACTTTGTTTCGCATAATCTTCTTTATTTTCAAATACAGCTAAAAAATTCTATACAATATAGAAATTTAATATTCTTAGATGTAACTCATTTATTAACAACAGTACATCGATGATGAACAAATCGTAACTCATATATGCAAAAGGACTAGGTACTTAAGATACAAAACACTTTTAGAAATAGTTAGTTAAGATTAATATAAAAGGATAAAATCGGAATAAAGAGGAGAAATAGATAGTTTGATTAATGAAATATATTACAATTGCAGCAATTTTTTATTTAATTTGGACCAATAAAAAAAATTAGTTTTGATGTTTACCATACCCGCCCGCCTCCCATAGATCCGCAAGTGCCCCGAAATCCTCCCTATAATCCATTCTTACTAATTTCTAACTATTAGCTTTTTAACAGTTCGAGATATTTATAACCCTCCTAATGATATTCTTGATACTTCCGCTTTCAAAATTGTCATGCCACGCCATTATATAATACATATTTTTTTATGAAATAACAGAAAATACGTGGCGTGGCATGAAGCAGGTAATACTCCCTATTCCAGTCACGGTCCATTTTTTTAAATCAATAAATAAGTTAAATTAAATAAAGTTCATAAACTCAAGAAAAGCATTGTAATATCGAGTTTTTATCATAGGCTACTGCCTATATTATACTATATTAGGTATAGTATCATTCAAATAACACATACGAAATATGCAGTCAAATAGAGATGGAGTAAGGTTATTATTATAGGTAAGCAATAATAACAGTGGGCACTCTCTTCGAAATCTTGTATTTCCTCTTTACACCCACCTTTAATACCCTGCCATCAAATGGTTCATTAATTAGTTATTAAATGGAGCCTTCGGTCCACCGCGGTACCGGCCGCAAGGCTGCATTCCAAATCATGTTTCCCGTTGGGCCCGCATTAGCAGCAAGGTCGTTTAGTTATTCCAGGATATTCCGTTCTCGTTTACTTTGCTGTTTCCGTTATTTGCTTTATAAATTTAATAGCGAGTCTTAAGTTTTAATGACAAAAATAATCTCTGTTAATTTAGTAATTATTAAAAACAATGTATTAATTGTAATCAAGTTAGATATCAATGAATCTTCTTAGAGGCCCCGTAGCAACAAAATAAGAATAAGATTTTTCCAGTTACCTAACAACTTCCATACTTTCAAGAATTCATATACATGCACGGTACCGTAGTCGTCATACCAACACTAATTTAACGATACGAAATAATTAAAACAATTTAAAGATGAAAAATGATGAAGCTCCATAGAAGGTGAGGATAAAGAAGGCATTCTACCCAAGGTCATCCGACAGTAAGATCGGTGAAGACAATGGAGGGATGTTAAGAAGCAGAACAAACTTGACCCCCATAACCACCCGTATATATCACCCCTTCCTCCTCTAGGGGATAGTCATCGGGGCCTTCTTGGAGCAATTTGATGGATGGAGCCTAGAAGTGAAAGCTCATCATCTTCGGCCATTCTTCAAGGCTGACCTCTTCTCATCGCCGAGGAATGCCTCATGAAACAGCTCAACGGAACATTGCTTAAGATATCCAATATTTTGTCATATAGATCGGTAAGAAATACTAATAAAAGAAGTCGTCTATTGTTACCATCAAATAATAATGCCAAGAGGTTACATAGGAGAGGTGGGGAGGGGGGAGGGGGGGAGTTCGGACTCAAAACCCTTCTATTTCTCCCAGAAAAATATTTTTTTTTTTCATATTTGTTTTTATGAATGATCTGACTTAAAAAACTACAGTATCTACTTTTAAAAATTATAACGAATATAGAGCTACTAAATGCAAGCAAGTGTCAAGGAAAACCACAAAGAGTTTATCCCAAAAAGCTTTGTTGTTTCTGTAACCACCACGAAACATGTTCGGTAATCTGAAGCAGACATCAATGAAGGGACTGGTAAATAGATCAGGCCTGGAAGGGTTGATGGGTGGGCTGTGATGGTGCGACTTGGGATAGTTTCTTTGCACGATGCCATTGCAGACCAGAGAGCCTATTCTTTGAGGCCGCAACGCGACAGCGGCTGGATGAAAGAGGTGCGAGGCCCTCGAGGGAACAAAGCTTCGGCTGCTCCATCATTAGAACACTATTAGCCTCGATACTCCATTCAGCTCACCTCACCTTTATATCGCGGGGTTCAACGCCTTTCTTTTCTTTTTGTCGTCGCTAAGTACCTTTCGTAGTACTCGTAGCTGTACTCATTTACTATTTTAAGAAAGTGTCACTCGCCGATTTTACTCGAAAAGTGTAAATCTGTTATGTATCTTGCTAGAAAAAATAAAATAAAATAATAATAAGCCTTAGCGAACCCGAAGGTTCGATGCCGACACCACCAATCGCTTATTACACACCTCCCTCCACCGTTCGCCGTCCAAACTCAGTCCCTTCAGATCGGCTTTAATGCAATCTTCCCACCTTCGCTTCGGTCTACCCCTCGGACGCTTACCATTCGGCACAGCAAATATTAACCTTTTAGGAATTCTCTCGTTACTAAGCCCAACAACTTTACAAGCCCATTTGATTCGCCGCGATGAAATTACATCAATTATATTACCCGGATACAGCTCACGCAATTCGGCGTTGTGTAACCGTCTGAACTCTCCGGTTAACTCATCCTTCTTCGGTCCGAATATTCTACGCAATACTTTATTTTCAAAAACCTTAAGACGCTGCTCATCCCTTAATGTAAGCGGCCAAGTTTCGCATCCATAAAGAACTGTAGGCAAGATAATTGTTTTATAGATTCTAATTTTTAAGTTCCGGGACAAGAGGCGCGAACTAAGTAGTTTTGTCACAGAAAAATAACAAGCATTTCCCGCCTTCAGTCTAACCTTAATCTCTTCTTCAATTTCGTTTTTTCTAGTTATCGTTGAACCTAGATACCTAAATTTATCTACCTGTTCAAACATATTACCATCTATATCGATGTCACCAGTAGTATCGCCATTTTTGCAGCTAACCATATATTTTGTTTTATCCACGTTTATTTCGAGTCCTAGTTCTTTACCGGCTTTCATTAACGTTGTCGTATTTAGTTTTATAGTTTCAACGTCTTCGCTTAACAGTACCAGATCATCAGCATAGCCCAGCACGGATGTTGTCCCGCCCAGATCCAACCCTTTCTCGGTTCGCATTACCTCCCTAATGGCATGTTCTAATGCCAAATTGAACAGGACAGGCGAAAGAGAATCCCCCTGTTTTAAGCCCGAACGAACCTCAAATTTTTCGGACAAATTATTACCGATTCTAACTTTATTGAGTGTCTCCGTCAAGCATATCCTGACTAGATTTACTAGTTGTTTTGGAATCCCCTGCTCGATTAGAATATTATACAGTTTCTGGCGGTCAATAGAATCGTAAGCCTTTTTAAAATCTATATACTGCTGGTGAACAATACCGTTATACTCCAATTGTTTCTCTAATATTTGCCGTAAAGAAAATATTTGATCAATAGTCGAACGATTCCGTCTAAATCCGCATTGGTAGTCTCCGATAATTTCCTTGGCGTATTCCGTGATTCGACTAAAGATTAAAGTGAATATTTTATAACATACCGGAAGGAGTGAAATTCCTCGATAGTTATTACAATCCGTCCTCGGACCCTTTTTGTGAATCGGAATAAGAATAGATTCTTTTTTTTTTTTAAAGAAAAAAAAATAGAAATTCATTTTTTTTTTAATACCAAAATTCATCGAATAAAGAAAAAGAATTCCTCAGTGGTTAATTAGGTCAATCCTATTTTTTTGAGGTTTGAAAATTGAAAAATGGCTTCACGATCTTGACACAACAGAAATTTGATGTATGAAGAAAATGAAAATACCACAAATGACAATCAGCTGGAATGGTTACCCACTTTCCTCTCACAGTTAAAAAGTGAATCAATAAGCACAGTAATATTCCTCATTAACTCTTATAATTAATAATTCAAGTGGTTGAAGGTGTCAATCAATATTATTCCAGCTCTGATAAAAGTTATTTCAAATTACTTTTATCCACTTTTAGTATCCACTATCAGTATTCACTATATTATGGCAGAAGTGTACCGTCACCTTTATCAACTTACTCCTGAGTCAGCTATCGAATTTAGGAGGAAACAAAAACAAATTTCTACCTTTCCGACTTCCAATCAGTCTTTGGCCACTTTTACAGTAGAACCAACTGTCGAAAGGTTTTTCCCTTTGTCTTTTTCTCAAGTTAAGATGGCTATGTGGTCCCAATGTCAAGACGAGGTAATGCATACACTCCTCCTATCTCGAAAATCTTTTTTTTGTAATCAGATTACTTGAAGGCCACGTTTCGCCTTTGCAATAATTCAATTTAATTATAAGACTTTATCTTGATAAGAAAATCTACATAAAATGGCTCGTTAACACTTTATCTACTAATGGAATTAAGGACTTACAAATGAGGTCCTTCATATTTTATTAAACTTTAATGAACCACAATAGAAGAATATTACGAAATTTAATGAATAAATTTTCCACTAAAATTTAGAGCTGTATGGGAAAGTTATTTTATATCAAATCAATGACCTTTCTAATTTTATTCAGAGAAACACTTTAATTATAGCTCAGGTGTGTAAGGAGAGAATTTAAGATATTAAGATTATGTATAATTTAAAATATTTATTGAGGCGACAGGAACATCTATGAACTGAAATAAATAAAAAAAAATTTAAAAACAATTTTCAGTTCCTATGTATCCGTATTATCAATAACTAAATTTCATATTGGTATTTTTATATTGATATGTTAATCGCTATGGTTCGATATAGTGAAGAATTTTTTTTTCAAGCTTTTGGTTTCTACGAAAATTGGGTTTATAGAAGGAAACATAATATTTTTTTATAATAGCAATTACTATAAAAGAAAAAGAAAAACTATATAAAATGATGTTCAAGTGGTCCTTTAGATTTTGTTAAAAAAATTAAATAACAATAACAATAATGATTTTAGGTTTTATTTTTCCTTGGCATGTGCTTGCATTAAGTAACTGTAGATGCATTAAAATTAAAATAGAGGACATGCGGTGAAGTATTTAGATCTGATTAGTCACAAAAATAATTAGTAGCCAATGAAGAAAAAAAATGTTTATTCGCCAGTGTTCTATACGTGCATAATTAATTGTAGAAAGATAATTAAGAAAAATATTGAATTATTTAAATTTGATTTTGAATGAACCTTAAGATGGCAAATCGACTTCTGTTCGGTTGAGCAACAACAATTGCTCCACTTCGGTTTCTCCAGGACACACCTATTTGAGGCGTGGGCCTCCAGCAGCGAGGACAGACTGGGTCAATGCATTCATCGGTTATCTCTTGGTCGGTATAATCTTCAACATCTTATTGCCATTGGAACATAACCGCTTGTCTGCGATCTCGTCTTCGAATAGCCGATTATCTAATCCGAACAGACTACTGCTAATTTATCGTGTCTTTGATTCTCTTTGGAATCCTAGAATCAGTTATCAAATTGAAGGAAGAAGACAAAATCAGAATCTAACAAGGAAAAACATCAAGCATCAATGTAGTTGTGGATTTTGATTACATTTTAAAACATTTGTCACATACCCCCCCAAAATGAACCAAAAGGTTGATATTTAACGCTGAAGTTCCCCCCACGGATTGTAAATACTAGTCAAGCCAAAAAACATGGAAAATCATTAGAAACATAAATATTTATAACAACCACCTATACTAACTTTTTTTTTTCACTATTTGTATTCATTTTGAATAAATTTTGAGAACTCAGATATCATTATTGGCAACAAAAAAAAATTAGATATCGTCAGTTTATTTCAACAAGTCACTAAGTATACTTTTGGTCACTTTAAACCTGAAGGTGGGTAGTTGTTGATTTCGATCATATTTATCGGTGCAATACCTCACTAACCGCATACAAATAACACAAATTATTTTATTCGTCAAAAATAGTTTCATTAAGGACAAGATGTCCTCACTATACAGAGCGAAAAGTCATCAAGTTACTTAATGAAATTCTTCTTCTTTAAACAAGGAACGCCATAATTCACTACCTGGTACTTAATGATTTCTTTCACTGGATTAAAACAAACTAAGAGAGGTAGATCTAACTCACCTTCTACGTGAGTCCAAAAAGTGGAAAAGATTAACAAGAGAGGCTTGGTTCTTGCAGGATCGTAGCGCCAAAAAATAAATATATTTGTCAAGTATTTTAAATAATTATAGGAAAAATAATACATATTTAAAATTGCAAACAACAAAAAATAAATAATAAAATTTTAATATAATAAACTATTTTAATATTTGAAGAGAAGGATGGTAGGGGTGTTCAGTCAAATTGAAATGGTAAAAAATAAATAATTTTATTTATTTTTACATTCGCCGAAGTTTCGGCCCGAAGTTCTGGCCTTCATCAGGGTTACTGTACAAGAAGTAAATTCACACCTTAAAGATCTCATCAACTCAAAATGTTATCAAAATTCACACCTTAAAGATCTCATCAACCAAAATGTTACTTAATGACTTTTTGCAATAAACCGACTATATGTTGAAATTATAGTTTTTCTACTTTATCTATAACAAAATATTAACATTAGTTAAATTATAAAGTATTAATTTAATATTCTTTCTGCATAATAATAAGGTAGAGTTGAGGTGAGGTAAACCCCTCCAGCAGTGAGCATTTACGTAAGAAATGCCAGAACACCAGGATTGGCCACGTAACCAGCTTAGACAAGAGCTCTCTGGGGAAACAAGCTCATGCAGAGACAGCGATCTCACTCGGGTATCATCCCGTCGACCTCTTGGTGCCTATTTACCTAGCTCACAGCTCAACCTTACATTAGTTCTCATTCTTCATATTTATTTTCAAAAAGAATCAATATTTTATAATGGTTATCCTTACTTTGTCGATTCGTCCTACAGATTACTACATCACTTGGTAGTTCATCTTCTGACTGAGCTTCGATGAATTCTTCTTTTGGGAAAACTTTAGAGAGCTTTCTCAAACATGACTCACTCAATCCTTAGCCTGGGTATTTCATTCTAGCGTTAGGAAACGCATTTAACAGATCTGGAATCCATGTTTCGTTTGGCATTGAATTTTTCATTATTAGGTTTCATTAGAAAAATTTTTAGGACCTATGTTGAATCCTAAAATACCTAAAAAAAAAGAAATAAGCGGCATTCAAGTTTTTAAATTCCATTTTCCTATATATATAAATGCTGATTTATTAATATTATAAAATCCAGCAGTTGGTAATGTAAATCAGTGGTACCAACCACACCCTTCAGACCTTGGCATTCCATATCCGGTAGGACCGCTCGCCACGGTACTTGGATAATGGCCACAATATCAGTTCCTTGTTTGCTTCCTGCATGGCATTTCGTTTACACAACTCCTGCTCTTGAGGAATTATGATTAAATTATTGCTTAAAATATAATAGAAGAAAATCGAATATAATTTCTTATCCATATTCATTAAAATAAGTTAGCGATATCTTTTAAATAGGAGAATACAAGAGGCACATCTCAAAAAAACTTAAATTAGAACGCAAAACAACTTAAATTTTATATAACGAATAATACTGGTAGTTGATATACTTTATACATTGATTTGCCACGATATTTGAAACGCATAAACACCAATCGTTCAAGAACGATGTGTCAAACTGAATTTAAAAGATTAACTGATCTGAACACTAAATGTTTCCAACTAAAGACTGAACCTCATGGGATCGAAACGTTGCTCAAGATCAGCAGGAACATCTATTCCTAAAACGTAAATAACGTAACGTGTTTTTTTAAACACAAATATATTTCAAAATGTCTCGTCTAATTCGAACCAAATTTAGAGGGACAGGAAAGTAAAGGACTAATGAAAAATTTACCTATGTAATTTTCTTTAAATTGCATGCACTATTTTCGCTTAGGTTTTTTCTTTGACACATTTTTATTTCAAAAATCGTCCGTCCCGCAGATTTTGTTATCAAAAGATGAGTCATTGAAATTAGATTGAATGAATGAATAAAGCTCTTTTATGGTAATAAATAACATTTATATGATAGATGTTAATGTTATATTGAATACTGAATGTTATCTAGATTACTGAATGTTATATAGATGTTAATGTTATCAAGATTACTGAATGTTATATAGATGTTAATGTTATCTAGATTACTGAATGTTATATAGATGTTAATGTCGTCTAGAGTACTGAATGTTATATAGATGTT
Source organism: Nezara viridula (assembly GCA_928085145.1). NCBI lineage: Eukaryota > Metazoa > Arthropoda > Insecta > Hemiptera > Pentatomidae > Nezara > Nezara viridula. The sequence continues at coordinate 186,134 of OV725077.1, read as the reverse complement.
AATGTCGTCTAGAGTACTGAATGTTATATAGATGTTAATGTCGTCTAGAGTACTGAATGTTATATAGATGTTAATGTTGTCAAGATTACTGAATGTTATATAGATGTTAATGTTATATAGATGTTAATGTTATATAGAATATTGAAATATAGATCATTAGGTAACAAATAGGACTGGTTAGAAAGCTCTACTTATACCGGTTGTCAGACCTTTCTCCTAATATTTTCAGTCTTGTTATCATTTAATTTCATCGTATATTTAATTAAAATACTTCATGTGCTTAAAGTCGGTCAGAAAAAAATAGTTTTGATCGATTAGTTATAAAATGTATCAATCGTAACACGAGCTAGAATACTAATGTGGGTCGAAACGTGAGCATTGAATAAATAATAATAATAAAAGGCTTAGCAAACCCGAAGGTTCGATGGGCTCACTTTCGACAGAAGGATTACATGAGTCCCGCATGTTAAAATGAAACGTAAGACACTTAGCAAACTATTTTAATCTCCTTTTGCTAAATCTTCAAAACTAAAACTGAGACAGAAACTGAATACATATACATACTTTTTTAAACCCATTTGGACGTACTCATCACAAATATACGGTATCGCTAAAAAAAAAACCCACCTACAAAAACTTCTAACGTTCCAATCAAAATTATTGCGCTTCATAACAAAAACACCTTGGTATGTGACCAAAAAAACCCTACATACTGACCTCCACCTTCCAACAGTTGAACAAAATATAAAGATCCTATATCAACGGTTTTACACTAATTAAAACTAAAGATATGAAATGAAATGAAATGAAAATAGCCTTTATAAATATTAAAATTTCTATAAAACATACAATTACAAAAGAAAACAAACCATTGTTTATATTATTATAATTTATAAAGAAACTTTTTGCTATTCTTGCATAGGCCTTCCCTTAGGAGTAATAGTCTTTAACACTTCCCTGGGTGACTAGCCCTACTGGGAAGCGGGATTTCTGACCTTTAACCAGTTTTCTTTCCACACATCTCTGTCCCTAGCTGATTTCCACCAGAGAGGTCCTGCCAAAAGTAAAAAAACAAAAAACAAAAAAAACACAGGTATAATAACAGATTAATAAGTGACATGGCCATAGCTGACATACCTCAGAACATGAGGAGGAGACTAAAAAGGCGTTGGATGAGAGATCTCCTTCCTTAGATAACCTAAGTAATTGGAACAAGTTAGGGAAGAGGTACTGCTGAGTACTTTCCTTCCCCATGCCTGTCATGTCATTATATCATTATCGCCATCACATTTGCTGATTGTCAACAATAATTTGACAGGCGCAAATACATTGATTTATAAAGACAAAAAAAATTTTTTCAATTTTTATTTGGAAAATACTATACTCACTTTTTTTCAAAATTAAACAAAAATTAAATATACTCCTACACATACCTACTCAAACCAATATTGACATCCACCTCACAGATTTTCGGTTCATTCAATGTTTTAATAAAACTAATAAAACAAAGTACGTTAACAACAAAGTGTTACATATCGACTTACGACAACCAAATATCGACCAACAAACGCGTACTCTTTACCCCTGATTTCATGTTAAACACACCGACACAACAAGAGACTTATAAACAATATAGCCACAACTGATATGTCCTTCAGAAGGAGACTAAAAAGGAGCTGGATGAGAGACATCCTAAATTAAGTAAACAAAGATCTTTTTCCTACTTCATTACATCACATCTGCTCATTGTTAAATCCATGGCAGGTATCAATTAAAATTTTAAGAGAAAAAATGATTACATTGTTGTACTTAAACAATTTACATAATTAACAAGTACATTTTGATATATATTAACTTATGAGAACTGCAAAACTTGAGAACACGAATCTGACATTACGGTGCAGACGAAACTCTGAGCCAACTGCTTATCATCTTCGTGAAGTCATCGGTTGATCTAATCGCTCTTGAACGGTGTTTCTTAATCGGAAAACACGCTCCTAAGGACGAATCCTGATGAGTCATAGACAACTCGACCAGCACATTAATGTCACATTCTTTTCAAACTTGGAAGCCTAAGGAACAAAGGATTGAGTAATTGTAAATTTATAAATACTAACTAATTTATTTTAGTAGCCAATGTAATAAATGTTTATCCGCTCAAAATATTCATCTTGAAGGCGAAATGAGAAATTACGACAAAGGGGTTAAGAAACTTTGGTTTTAAGGACTCAAGGGCTAACCTTTTGAAAGCGATGCGTCATGCTTACGTCACTCCGACATAAACCTTTTGTCTGGGCAGGAATTTTATAGTCTCCGGTTTACTCAACTTCAGGAAACTTAAGGATCATCTTAAGAAAACATTTTTCAGAACTAGTCCTTCATCTTCTCAGGATTCCCTAAGGCTATGGTATTTCTTATTAGTATATAACATATGAACCTATCTGTTTTATTAATATTAAATTAATACAAATTTAAAATAAATGTTAATCAAATATACATTCAGAGACATTGTAACATTTTTTTGGAGAGCAACTTCTAAAATTCCTCTATATAATAAAACATTCCAATGCTGTCGACATTATTTATTCTAGGACATCTTTCATATTTAATTTGTTTATTTTTTGTTTTTGTTATTTTAATTTTTCACGTATTCATGTACTTTAATTTAAGGGTGAATTATTTGTTTATATTGTATCCATATAATATTAACTAGAGATATTTATTGGTTTCCGATTGGTTTTTTTTTAAAAATGTTTAAAAATGTTGATTGGTTTTTTTTTTTAAGTTATAACTTGTTTTAGCCCTAAGGACGATTTTTAAATGATTTCCATGCCATAGTGTTTCTTTGTTGACCGCGATCCCCACCATCTCCTCTTTGATCCGACGATACCTCTACCATCATACTCCAACAGATGCCTTCAGAGGACCCTAACCGCCCCCAGAAGGCTCAGCTAAACCGCTTCGTATTAATTCTTGGCCTCAGTTGGAGGTGACAATGCCAAAGTTGCCTAACTCCGTTTCCCGGCCCGTTTCTAAACAAAGAACTCCATTATTAAAATACACCTTTATGATGAGGCGGATCGTCGCCCTGCACCTGCCTAATTAACTTATCACTAAGAAGATTTCGAATATTATTATGTGATCTAGCGAAAAAAAGAAGAAAGTAGTCCTCTTTACTGGAAGTTAGCAACTTATTGTTGAAAACTTAATCAACACTTTACTATTGATATAGATAGCAGTGGAGTATATACATGATAACAATATATAGCAGTGGACTATATAACAGATAAGAATATATAGCAATTTATACATAAATAATATATGAGATAAGAATATATAAAGATAGGGCTGGTGGGAGAGTGCAATGACAGACCGTAACGGCCCTACAAGGACGCCCACTGGCGGCCTTCGGTTATTCTTTGTGCCGCTAGCTCTGGCAGTCGCTGCCTTGTAACTTCACTGCGGTTCTGGATCAACAGTATTTTAAATATTTTTGTTAAAATACAGTATTCAATATTTCAAGTATTTTATCTTTTAAAATATAGCGTATTTTAATTACAGATTATTTAAATTGTTTTTAAGAAAAGTATTCCAATACTTCTTGTATTTTGTATTTTAATAACAAAATACATACGTCTCATGAAGTGAAGGTTTACACCTAATTCCTTAAAAAATAGGTTTATCCTGGCGTAAAGAGGAGTTATGAAATTAGAATACATTGGATAATCTTTTAAAATAATTAATTGGAAATAAACTATTTTATTCGATTAATATTATTTCTTAAAAAATAGAAGTAACACTATCAAATTATTTAATTTTAAATAAAGTTCTTCAAAATAATATTAAAGAAAACATATTTTTTTTTTCAACTAAAAAATTTATTGAACAAGATGTTCTCTTCTATCCCTATCTGTGATAATCCCAACAGTCCTTAATAATTTTTTTTTAGACTAATCAATTTTATGGCCAAAGATAATTGTATGATAAATTTTACACTATCGCCATTTTCAAATTTCTAACTTTGAGTTTTGCTATGAAGAATACCCTTATTAATAACCCCCTCCAATCCTTAAACGAAGCTATTCGTTTGGTCCAAACTGGATCCGCCGGTACTTCTTAAATGTTAATTACGGCACAAACCAGACCGTTAAGCGTCATCAACAACAAATCACCTACACGGAGCGCACGACTGGACTGATGAATGAGTAAAATAAGCGTTGCCGGCAACCTTATGATAATCCGAAGATTAAAAGTTCAAATACCGTCGCCGCAGGGACTTTTAACTCTACCTTAAATTTCCCCGCCCTTTCCTCCGGTCCGGAAAAAAACCCGTATAGCCTAAAAGGCGAGGAAGGGGAGAAAAGGGAAAAATCACCTCCTTACACAACCGTTGACCAAGAAACAGTACTCCCTTACATTGTACTGAACCCAACACTCTTCATAGCTTCTATATTAGAGGTTTTTTTTATATATATTTTTTAATGAGTTTGCCAAATTTTAAGAATAAATTTATTTTGCGGTGATTGCTTCGTCAGTTACAATTCATTTCACGTTTTAAGTATATCTCATCTCTTAGGGATAAGCATCGGCAATAGATGCCCCAAGATACTCTCTTTACTAATTGAGGATCCCCATTGGCATTATTTAACAGTATGAGGAATTATGGCAACTTCAGTTTTGGAAAACTAGATTTATAGGTCTTCAAACAGTTTATTACATTATAACTTACTATTATCTTCCCAGACAGATCAAAACGTGGTTTTCAAATGAACTAAGGTGCCTTAAGAAGCAAAAAAAAAGTCTGCCAAGTAAGGTCAGTATAGAACCTTACAAATAACTACGTCCTCACTATTTATCATCTAGAGTAAAGAGAATGAATGGTATTCTCTTTACTAAAAAAAAAAAGTTTTGAAGAAAAATAAAAATGTCGATTTTCATCCAAATATAAAGCATCTAAAGATTTGATGATTAAAATTTCTTTGAGAGCAAGTGAAAGAGCATTTGGGCCCTGGAAAATTGTTTTCTGCTTGTGGTAGAAGCTCTACATAAAAATATCACGGAAGCTATTCTGTAATTTTTCTATTTTAATTTATTACGTTAAAGAAAAGTTTCAATATTATTAAATACAAGAACAAGGTTTGTGCTTATCTGCAACCGAGGTGCCCAGAAGGGGGGGTCATGACTTAAGTCGCGCCAATAAAATTTTTTAGGGGGGCACATTTCGACGGGTTTATGAATTTTCAAAATGAAACGTTTCAACTAGAAAAGTGGAAGCATGGGACAGGCTGCAGGATGTGTAATTGTTTATTCTCAATCGATATTAAAGTTCTATTTACGTTCGCTCTGTTTTTAAAAAGCAGAGAGCAATGAAATATCTTGAATGGGATGGGAGAAGGATTATGCGCCATCGGCCTTAATTGGGATTGGCACCCCTGTTCTGCAATGCATACCAGACAAGATTCTAGTAATGTCACATCTTGTTCTATAAAAATTAAAAGACAGGAATGACAACAAATCTGTGGAAAAATAAAAACATATCTAAATAGGTTAAGTAATATCAAAACAGAAAAGGTATTTTAAACAATAGGGAGTAGCAACGTGGTAAATATGTGACAAATTCTAAATAAAAATCTAACAAATGGGAGTAGCGATGTGGTAAATATGTGACAAATTCTAAATAAAAATATTGATAACTGAGCAATTACCAACTGGTAATGAGTCGTTAGATATTGCGGAATCAGTTTGCATTCACCTCCATGTTATAACGATTTCGATCCCAAAAGCTGTCTTAGAAAGAATCCTGGTAAAGATGACTTTTACCTCTTCGCCTCCTTTGTGGTCCTCGCGGTTCGCGTTGCAAAACCTTTCCAAAGCAACAATGATGGAGAGAGCCAAATCAGACGTACTGAAAATATTTCCACCGATCCTAAACTCTTGAGTAATTCATAGATATATGGAATAAAAAATACTTTATATATTCAACATGGCTAAATAAATGAACTAATTACTTCTTTATTAACATGGTATGTGTGAAATTATTAACGTAAAACAAATAATGGTTATTTACATATAAATTAACTTCTTAACCCTTAGAATTAATATGTTTCAAAAAAAAAATACATTCACTTATAATTATTGTCTTAAATCATATTTTTTTATTTCCACCATCCTCTTTTTAATCTTTATTAGCTCATACAGTCAGCAGATTTAATATATCGCTAGTGTCAGTGAAAAAAGGTCGTATCTAAAAATTTTCATTTTATTTGTTCCAATAGTGACATTTTGTAGTCTGCAAATGTTGTATGTAGTCTGCTACTATGGAGCAGAGGAAAATAGAATATGAAATGATATTTATAAATCATAAAGAAATGATAACTTTTTATGCTCTCCTGCAAAACAATCAAGTTTTAAATACGACCTTTTACAATGTAAGTTGAGATATAGTATACAACTATAAAAGTACCTATAATAATTTTTTTAACAAATAGCAAAACACTAATACGCTATGAACATATTAAAAAAAAAATTGGACAAGAAACGACATTATGATTTTATTTCATTCAACAAATCTAATGTTTTTTTTATAATTGTAAATTTTTCTTTTTTTTTTCTTACTTAATTACTTAAATATAAATATATCTCTATGGAAGTGTTTAGCTATGAAACATGCCATGGTAAAGCATGGAGTATGAATAATAAAAATGAATGGTCCCTGCATGCTGTAACAACACGTAAAAAAAAAAAAAAACCTACTCCTTTCACTTCTGCCGCCCCCCCCCCTCTACCTCCTCCCGCTGTCTTGGCTTACTGCATTGTTCACTTTGGTCCAGGGAGGTGGGAGGTAATTTCATAACACCAACAAATATATTTCAATATGTATATATATGCATATAATATAACTCATAATGTGTACGTATATAATAAGAGGTGTTTTGGTCGCCCGCTAAAAGATATTGTATATAACACTTTTATTGTATATAACACTTAGAACGTCTGGATCGATTTTTAAGTTTGACATATATTATTCTGTGAGGTTCCATGAGTGTTTTGAAAGAATTTGAGCTCAAAATATATAAAGATATTTTAGCTTAAAATTGTGGCAAATTACTGTGTAAAGTTTGTTTAGTAATTCACTAAAAGCTACGTATCTATTTTGAGTGGATGGCATGATCGATTTTTAACTTTGACATCTACAATTACTCAGTAAGATCCCATGAATGCTTTGAAACAATTGACCATAAAATAATGAAAAAATGTTTTATTATCATTTAACCATCTCGATTGGTTTTCAAGTTACATAAAATTACTCATAACAATTGCCAAAATTCAAGCTCAATATAAGGAACAAATTTTAATTTTATATTTCGAATATTATTAAGTTTTTGTTGACTTCATAATATGTACAAGTTCTTGATTATATGTGCTAAATATAAATTGTCAATAGTCAACTTTAAATGAGCTAAGTCATATTTTTTTTTAAATATTGGTTATTTTGTCAGTAACACTGTTGACTTGTGTTAAGTAGTAAAATTTTGATTTTTTGTGTTGGGATTCTCTATTATTTATTTCACTATTTTCTACACTATTGCTGGATGATGCTTCATTATGGTTTACTGGTTTCAAAAAATGTGTAATCAATATATTTTTGATATTAATGGATTTTTGTTCCTCTTAGTTCTGTTCATTTTCCAAGTTGTAAAGGAGTTTCTTTTCATACTGTTGACAATGGACAGTGCTTTGTGTTTTTTATACTTATACAAAAATCGGTCGAGATGGTTAAATGATAGTAAAACATGTTTTCATTATTTTATGCTCAATTGTTTCAAAACATTCATGGGATCTTACTGAGTAATTGTAGATGTCAAAGTTAAAAATCGATCATGGCATCCACCCAAAATCGATACGTAGCTTTAAGTCGATTATTAAACACACTTTACACAGTAATTTGCCACAATTTTAAGCTAAAATATCTTTATATATTTTGAGCTCAAATTCTTTCAAAACACTCATGGAACCTCACAGAATAATATATGTCAAACTTAAAAACCTATCCAGTCGTTCGCTCGAAAAATCGTTACGTATCAACCTAAAACAAATAAGCAGACATGGATCTAACATAATTTTTTTCTTACTATCTTAATAATTAACGGTGATGATACTAATACTCGATAAATAAACACAACATTAAATATAGTAATAATTTAAATGTTTAATATTTTAATGTATATCATATAATCGTTATTTAGCAAGTTGTGTTACAGAAGATAAACTTTTCCCATATCCTGGTAATTATAATATGTCGCTTCCAAAATGGCCAGAACAAATTGGATCTTGCTGGCAGTGAAAGTGATATCAGGGTAGCCGGCCTTCCGTGCTCTGCAGCTGGTCACGTCCTTACATAACTCTATGTTCCTATCCCAACCAGTACTTTACAGTATATACAATTTAAGCTCTTAATATAAAGCATTATTGTTCAACGTTCATGACACGTATACCTAGACCTCTTTACTTCTCCAGCATTATCTTTTTCTGCACTAGAACCAATTAGGAGATAATACTAAAGGAGACCTCCCATCAGCCTTCTATTAACTATAACCAGGATGTGTTCTTCTTCGTGTTTTATCAGTCCATCTTAATGCGATCTTCAGTATCACAACTATTCAGATATATTTATATATAGTACCTTTTAAATAAACATATCATTAGCAAAATAATAGTAAACTTGTAAATAGAAGGATTATCATTGTAAAGTGGTGCCCTGCACGTTGGCGATAAGCCCTCAGTGGTCCTTCGTCCCTAGCTCCAGGAGTGGCCGATGCGACCTGAGGTGCTACACATTGCCGCCACGTAACATGGTGATGTTATTCTCCAACATTATGCAATAAGACCGGAATCGCCATCGTTAAATTGGAAAGGGAAACTTTTTGAAACGGTCCGATGAGTTTGTCGTTTTGGCAATTCTAAAAGCACCGTTGACGGTTTTGTGGTAAAGGAAACGTAAAGTGGTTGAAAAAAACATTATTGGACTTATTGTTAAACATTGGACGGGCAAAAATAGGCTTCGAATATCGGAAGGCCAGTCAGAAAAATAAAAACGAGATGAAAAATCTGATAAAAAACAAAGTAGACAACTATTTCTATTATGAGGATTATGAAGCTGATTTGTTTCTATTGCACATAACTACTTTTAATATATAAATGCAACTAAATGCTTTTTTGTGTTTTTTTTTTTGTTTTTTAATGTAAGCTGTTAGTCTTCTAAGCAAACGTTCCGTGCCTCTAATTTGTATCTCTAATCAGTTCCGCCCATGAATAAAATAATCAATAGTTATTTCTTAGGTATTATTTATATCATATATCATAAGATGTTCGAACAAGCGATGTGGTCCTCTTAGTTGGTGGTTGGTAGCCATCGTGGAATGGGATATATAGGTGATTCCTTTGAGAACAATCTCAAAGTCCTTCCCACCAACTAACTGAGGTTCAAACACAGTGACAAATCGTTCCTGATTCACGCCTCACACGTAGACCTATATTCCTTTCCTCGAAACAGATCATCCATGTATCAAACCTTCGGGCGGCTAATGACATTCTGGAATATCACATTTTAATTCCCTATCAAAGAACACGGAGTAGGGTCATTACAGTGACAAATCCTACACCTGGTGGATATTAGTTTCCGCCAGTAGGCTGGCGGGCCACACGTACCTGTACGGGGATCTGGAGCAGCGTAGCTTTGTCCAATGGACGGAGGACAACCATCCAAGTACCAAGCATCCGTGTACAACGTTTCTTAAATTTGATTACCTACTGTAAGCGCCTTAGCTCCCTAGGCCATCCTATTAATATGTCAATATTAATTTAGGTATTTGCCATACGGCAAAAGTGTTAGAGTTAAGTTACAGTTATGTAAAAACCACGAAACATTGGAGGATTGTCTAGAAGTGAAGCTCCTGGTAGGAGAAAAACTCCATATAGCCTGCAAGGTGAAGAAGAGGAAAAAAAAAAAAGATTGCAATGTTTTCAAAAATATACAATGTAGAATTTAGGGAAGTGGGAATATTTGAAGAAATCTGTAACTATATATATATATATTTGTTTAAGAATGTATATTGGGCAGAATAAGATTCGGAGAAAAATCTTGATGGCCAATCGCAATACAAAATAAATAAGTTACAGTTTTAAGAACCTTTTAGCTCTAATTCGGTCTCGTTGATCCTCAGAACTGAACGAAATAGAAAATACTTAAGGAGACGACTGAAAAGGGGTAAAGCCGATAACGAGAGAGCCGGAGGGCGCGATCAATCGATATGTCGATAAAGAGGAACTTTTTATCGATTGTGGTTGTTGGGCCGAAGGGACCACAATGGAGTGCCCCGCCATTGACGGCTTTCCCAGCTCCGCTGTCCCTTCCACTCTGTCGATGGGGTTTTCACTATTTCGTTTTGTTCAGCTGTGATTCATGCGATCGTGAGGAAACGGATCGGGTGACTGTGCCAGCTGAGCAGCCTTAACCTATCCGCGGGGTTGAGGTTTGGCACAACTTCCAGATCAAGGTCACACGGGTCACATCGCGAAGCAGTGAGCTCATGGCTACCTGAATAGGCTCATTCCATTTTTCTAGACTAATCGCAATGGTTGCATTGAAGTTCTTTAACTGGCTATTGACTGCCGACGTCATGGCCGTATCTGAGAGGGGGCATGGTGAGGAGGTCCCTCCCCCCAATCCTTTTGAAAACTGATCAACAGCGACCAATCGGTAGTTAGTATTTCCAGGTGTGAAAGGAGTGGATAGCGGAATAAAGTCGATATTCCTCCAGGCTTAAATTAAACATCCTCATCTTGAATAACTGCCCTCCATTCGGCTTTAAACTGGCTACCTCTGAATGACAACTTTTATGAAGAAAAAAGTGAGATTTTCTTAGAGAACGGCCAACGTATAATATTTTACTAATATTTATATACATATATATACATAACTTGTAGATCGAAGACTGTATAAATTTTTCATAAACAATCAAAAGTGGACCACGCGTTGAAAAGTAAATATAATGCGTTGGGATTTCTCGTAGTGGGTTCAATTGTTTATGTTGAAAGGTTGAGTGATGTGATGTCAGTTACTACCGTGTATAGGATGGCTTCTTAAATATATCGTGAGGAAAAGCCCCTCAGTATTGGCACGTTTACTACACAAATATATCTTTCTAATATATTAACGCCTTTCCTAAATTTTATTTTTGTAAATTATTTACTTTACATACAATAAAGGAAGGCGATGGTCCGGGGTTGCGGTCATAAATAGTTTTGCCACTATTTAGCCTATTTATGACCGCAACCCCGGACCGTCTCCTTCCTTTATAATGCAAATGTCAACTATTAAATATTCAATATTACATATAATAAGTTTGAAAAAATGTCTGCCATTTATAACGTCTACTAAAAATATAATACTTATAATTAGAAATTTAAATAATTTATTATTTAATTTTGCTTTATTTATTTTTTGTAGAACGTACTACCATATTAATTTTAGTAATTGGTAGTTGTGCTAAGCTATTACTCTGCATGTGCTGTGCCTCTTGACTTATTACCAAGTTTTGTGCTGCTGTTACTATAACAACAACAATAATAATAAACATGATGACAAACAGAAGCCTGGATCTGCTTCGCTGTTGATGCTATTACAACCACGGGCGGATCTACGGGGGAGGGGCTTTCGGGCTGAAGGCTCCCCCCCAAAATGGAAAAATATAACCATGTTTTATGGGGAAAAAAATTTAAAAAATACCTCTTAAAGTATTATTGTTCGTGTAATTGCATTTAAAAGTACTTAAGGAATAACTTAAACACCATTTCATATAGGTAGTTAGTTTCTTTCTGTTTTTCCAAAGTAATTATCGTTATTTTTATGAAAAAAAATTGTTTCGGGCTGAAGCCTCCCCCAAAATTAAATCCTGGATCCGCTAGTGATTACAACAGAATATTAAAAACATTAAAACTCAGCGGCTGAAACGTGTTCACTTATGAGATGTTGAAAAGAAAATTTCAGAGCGATCACCAGACCCGTCTACTTTTGTATACCTGATATAATAATAAAGAATTAGTTTTGTTTAAACAATGGCAGCTGAGCTAGGACGGTCGACATTTAGCAGGCCGCTGATTGGACGCCCACCGCCGGAGCTGCCAACATAACGGCCACCGCTACCAGAGAAAATAGTCTGAGGCGACCAAGGACAGTGGGTGGGGCGGGTCGAGGAACCTTGTCCACGTCGATCTGCGCTGCTTCCGGGGTCATTCAAGAATTAACAGGCAGTCGTTAACGATATTACGATTCTAATAATCGAAAGTAAATAGTTTTTATTTATTTACAATTTTCCTTCAAACTGTTCCGAGTGAAAACATCTTTAGAACCGCCTTGCACTTTGCTAAGGGCAATGCACGAGACTGAGTCGTCACGCTCAGACATGTAACGCTCATTTGGGTAAAGTTGGCTCGAAATCAACTAATTGAATTGTTTTTGCATTTGGATTAAAATATCTGAGAAATTAACAATCGGATCAGCATACTGTAAGCGAGGGCAATTTTCAGCATTCCATCCCCTCAGTAATGAGCTATTATTCAAAATTTTATCTTAACGTCACGCGTGTTAGAAAGAAAAAAAAGGAAGAAGATAGTGTCCAAAACCAATTGCTAACGAGTAGTGCTGGCTTCAGGGTGGGGCATAATATATAAAACGTATTAAAATAATTAATTTTAGCCTATCTATAAATAAACTGTATTAGACAAATATTTAATGAAATAAAATTCAAATGCTGCATAATATAAAATAGCTTGAGAAATAAATTCATTTTTATTTAGATCCGCCGATCATCCCTGGGTTTTTTTGATTCCTTACCTTTTAGACTATACGGGATTTTCTCCGGGCCAGGGGAGAGGGCGTGGAAAAATTCCAGAGATAAATGTCTACTCGGCACGGGGATTTGAACTCAAATTATATTCGGTTTATCAAGTTGTCGGGCAACACATATTTTACATATGCGTAAGTCCGCTCGGGCATTCTGCCCTCATTTTTATACAAAGCTAGTGTTTCCTCAATTTATAGGATTTTTAAAGTCCACTTCCATATATTTCTGATCGGGTTCCATTCCTCTCACAAATCACCTTCCCCCAACAAAGGTTATCCTGTCTCATCTTTTTAAACCTAATATAACCTAAAACCTAATATAATCAGATTGGTACTAAAATACAAAAATAGATTTCTCAACGACATAACAATGTGAAGCAACAACTAGGTGTAACATTAAAACTCTCTTTGGTCCTTGATCGAGACTGAAACGTAAATTAAATCTTGTTACTCAATCTTGACCCAATCAGCAGCTTGAGTTCAACAAGATATCATAACCATTTCAATCCTGGTGTTGGTACTTTTGTGGAGAAATGGTCATTGTTCCAAGAACTTTGGATGGAAAGGATTCGTTGCGTTTTACGTAAGAAAATTCATTGCAACACAACAGGTCCAGAATTATCTTGAAACTAGTTTATTAATTAGTGGAATTTCAACGTAATACACGCCCAATATTTAGAAAGCAAGTACAGTTCGGAGGGGGGACAGTTTCAGAGAAAATTTTAAAATTCTGAAAACATCTTTATTGAGTATTACAATTATACAATGGTAGCTTCCATACATTTCACCTACAAGTACGAAAAATTAAAATTCAAAAAATGTTTTTATTATTCAATTTGAAAATTGCTAATACCAATATTGATAAAATAAAAAAGTATATTTCAGAGCCAACATTTCATAATTTTTGATTTAATTTCTATCTTTCATGATACATAATAAATAGACTATTTGAGCTTTTTAGACAATATTAAATATATTAATTTATATATGTTATACTTAACCGAAGGATGCTTCCTTGAAATTCGCCAGCAAGGACTTGACAGTAAGGATGCAGATATACGATAACTGACTGCCCTGAAGAAAGTAGAAGCTCCTTGCACAGAAATGTGCGGGGAGGCGGGAGGAGCTGTCGTCCACTATTTTCGAAATGGTGAAATATTTTTATGAAAAATATTAAAAAATTATCTCTCAAAGTATTGTTTGTCTAATTATATTTAATAGGACTTCATGAATTTCATATAGGCAGTTAGTTTCTTTATTTTTCTTCCAAAATAATTATCGTAATATATATTTAAAAAAAAGTTATCGGGCTGAAGCCTTCATCAAAATTAAATCCTGGACCCGCTAGCGGCTTCTTGTGCACACATTTCGAAATGTGAATATACTTCAAATTGCAAACCTTTCAATAGGAATGAGACATTAAGTAACTAAATAAAAATATTTGTTTTCCTTTTTCGCAGGCTCCAAGTATTCTAGGAGTGATATCCATCCTTACTATTTTTCCTTCTAACAAACCTAACGATCTTTGCCTTATTATTGATGATGATTCGGTTTTCTATTATTACCGTGATTTGTATTGTGGTTAGTGATTAGTGATCGTTACACTGGCCAATCAGGCGGCCTTCAACATTAGCGCTCCGTTTCCGGTTCCGTAAATTTTTTCATGAATTAAAACTGATTCGTTCGGTAAAAGTGAACGTTCGCTGCTAATGTAACCAATTCTATTTCGTATCATCTCTTTTAATTAACTTTTTGATGAATCTAGGTTTAGCTATAATCGATTATAATCGATAGGTAACAAACATTAAAAAAATTAAAGGTACTTTAGAGGAAGACGTATATGAACATTGGGCATTTAAGCCCTGTAAAGTGACATCAATGGGGATAAGACCTAATTTATATTAAAGACCACTTAATTATACAATGATACACCGAGTTTAATCAAAATTGTTAGAGCCGTTTTTGAGAAAACTGTGAAAATGTGTTCCAGCGTTGATATAAAGTGGCACTTCAGGTTAGCCGATTTTAAGGAAAATGTTGCCGTCAAAACTAAGGCACATACCTATCTTAAATACGTGATATCAGTTTCATAGAACTTTTCGTTTTTGAGTTGGAATGCTAACATACAGACACACAGACCATTTGTCGGGACTTGGTGATTTGGACTCAGGGTACCTCAAAACGTATAAATCCGTCGAATACTCAGATTCAAAAATTTTCTTGATCGAAATACTTACACTTACTATATATTACATATATACGTAAGTGAAAGTAAAAAGGTTGGTTCTTCAAATCACACATTTATTGACAGCAATCAAATACTGCTTCTCTATTTTCCAGCAGGCACTGCCATAGATCCCAGCCTCTGGTTTTCACTCAACAGAGAAAATATTCTAACTGGACTTTAAAATATACTAACTGGACTTTAAAATATACTAACTAGACTTTAAAATATACTAACTGGACTTTAAAATATACTAATTAGACTTTACAATATTCTAACTAGACTTTAAAATATACTAACTAGACTTTAAAATATTCTAACTAGACTTTACAATATACTAATTAGACTTTACAATATTCTAACTAGACTTTAAAATATACTAACCAGACTTTATAATATACTAACTAGACTTAAAATATTCTAACTAGACTTTACAATATTCTAACTAGACTTTATGGTTACAATAATCGTTTCAATGATTGATTATCTCGAGCAATAGGAGCGGCTCGAAGGACATAATGCCCAAGCCTTCACCTTTGTATCAGCTCGCTTGTTTCCTCTATTGGACTTTATCCCAACTTCCAAAGCCTTGGTTTCCAAAACAATAGAACTATTGAGTAACCTAATCAAGGAGTCACATACGAGCCATCCTCATTCTATCGTCAGTAGATAATACCTTCTCATTAACATGATAACATTAATTCATATATCAATCGACAAAATTATCATGGAGCACATGTGACCTATGAAATAATAATTGTGTTGGGATTTTCTAAAGATCCCAGAACTAACTCATTTGCCCAGCAACACTTATTTTACCAGATTTTTATAAAATATTTCTAATTTATTATTCGTAATGGTTTCTAATAAAGTTAGTTCTCTATGTCATAACCAGAAATATAAGATTTATCTGCATTAAAAATGCATTAAGGTTCAAAAGTATGTAGTAATGTGTAACAATAGAGACTCAACCCTTTGGATGTATAAAGTTTCGAATCCATGATATATATTATTTTGATATATATATATATATATATATATATATATATATATATATATATATATATATATATATATTATATATATATATATATATATCATGATGAAACTTTATACATCCAAAGGGTTGAGTCTCTATTGTTACACATTACTACATACTTTTGAACCTTAATGCATTTTTAATGCAGATAAATCTTATATTTCTGTATATATATATATATATATAGTTCATATGCCTATGAATTACCTAAAGGTCATCAAAGAAGAAAATCAATCATATTTTATCTATAGCCCGTCCTATGTATTCATATTCCAAATGCTATTTTATATAATCTTCAATGAGCAAAATAAATTTTTTGTCCATCGAAAACGAAGTCCTACCGTGAATTTCATAAATAATACTTTATTTCATAGCGAATAGTAATAACTGTTTGGATAAAATGGAGATAGATAAGTTCGTTGTTGGGAATTTGGTGGTCCTTTCATATAAATTGCAGATAGGTAAGTCCGGAGTTGGGAATTTGGTGGTCCTTTCATATAAATTGCAGATAGGTAAGTCCGGAGTTGGGAATTTGGTGGTCCTTTCATATAAATTGCAGATAGGTAAGTCCGGAGTTGGGAATTTGGTGGTCCTTTCATATAAATTGCAGATAGGTAAGTCCGGAGTTGGGAATTTGGTGGTCCTTTCATATAAATTGCAGATAGGTAAGTCCGGAGTTGGGAATTTGGTGGTCCTTTCATATAAATTGCAGATAGGTAAGTCCGGAGTTGGGAATTTGGTGGTCCTTTCATATAAATTGCAGATAGGTAAGTCCGGAGTTGGGAATTTGGTGGTTCTTTCATATAAATTGCAGATAGGTAAGTCCGGAGTTGGGAGTTTGGTAGTGTCATCAGATAAGCAAAGCAACAGGTCAGTTCTTTCCTTTTTCTTCATTTAGTTTTAAAATTTTGAGCAAGCCAAGTGCGCTAACGACATGATGAACGTCACAGGGTTCAATACAATATGGAGAAATAGACAAAAAAAAGTGATTTCTAATTACAGTTCCGGCCTTAGACATTCGGCGCCCCTGGGAAATGACGCCATCTTCCCCCCTAAAATAAATAAACTTATTTCTTTAGCTGTTTTATATTATGAAATATCTGAATTTCCTTTTATTCAACATTTCCCTAATATATTTGCTTCATTGATTGGCTTAAATTGATTATTTTAAAACGTTTTGTAAGTTTTTGAAACTTCTTTAGGCGCGTTTTGAATTTGACAGGGTGGGGCAATAGTCGTTAGTCAGAGGCGCTCAACCCTTTTTTTTAATTAAAAAAATACATGAAACGTATTAAAGTAATTAATTTTAGCCTATCAATGAAGCAACAATACTAGAGGAATATAGTTAGAGAGTCGAAAAGGAAAAAATAGTGTCGAAAACCAAATGATAACGAGTTTAGTTGAACACATAGATTAAAATATTTCAGATACTAAAAATCGGACTTGTATACTGTAAGCGCGAAAATTATTCAGCATTTCATCCTGTCTGCAATGGACTATTACTCAAAATTCTTAACGCGACGCCGTGTTAGAGAGGCGAAAAGGAAAAATAATGTCGAAAACCAAACGATAACGAGTTTTATGGAATATGTGGATTAAAATATCTCAAAAACTAAAAATCGAACCTGTATACTGTAAGCGAGGGAAATGTTCAGCGTTTCATCCTCTTTATAATAAGGTATTATTTATAATTTATATTTCATATCATTAATCCCTCCTTGTTGATGTTTTCACTTCTATCGTGTGGTCTAAAGCGTACATCTTGATTTTTTTTTTAATTTCCAAAAGTGACCCCTAAAGATTGGCCGATACCCCCGGGCAATTGCCTCGCTTGCCCCACCCTAAGGCACTGTCTAATTATTTTATTCCAAACTAAATGAGAACATCTTCGAGCTTTCCTATTTATTTATTTTATTTTATTTTTTTGGTTGAAAAAGTGACCACGATATTGAGGACTGCCTTCGTCACCGAAAGCGGAGAAACTGGATTTGAAAAGCAGTCAACGACAATAAAACTCAACGAAAGCAGGTTGAGAGGCCTTGAGTTGTGCTCTCGGGGAATATAGGTCCTTTCTCTATTTAGAAACAGTCTGTATGAAACATCATCCCACAAATCGCTATGTCATTTCGGTTTTATCTTCTCCAAAACCATATTTAATTTAAGTTATAAGCCTATTACTATATCAGGTAATATTACATAACTTTTTGATCGGCATGATATTATTTTATTTTCACGCCAATAAACCAGATATTGTGTTAATTTTTTTTTTTATTTATTTAGACATATAATATTCTGTCACAGGGACAATAATTATATTGATAAATGAACACATTCACACCGTATATACAAAAAAGAAACAAAATTAACAAAAGTAAAATAATAACTAAATAATAATAAATAAAAACTATATACAATAAAAAAACCTAAATATAAGTAAATTAAAAACATAAAAATACAGTCATACCTATATACAATATATACAATCAGGCGGGGAACCCAAATCCCTGCGCTACTCTCTCAACCGCCTCACCGGTGCTAAAGCCGGTGGAGTTTGAGCGAGAGCGATGTGTGTTAATAAAATGCGGCAATAATTGATGTGGGAGTAGGAGTCCACCCATCTCCCCACCCCCTGGCAGTAGTGTTCAGTTGTCAATTAATCCTTTTACCAATAAAAATAATAAATTTAAATAACTAACTTCGGATTTTTTAATTACTCGTTATTATCTTATTACTTCGCACTGGTTAGGTTATCGTTGTTTCTTCCTCTCTAACTTTTTTAACATTTTTAAAATATGTAAACAAATATTTTCGAGAATTCAAACAAAGAATATAACGACAGTAACACTGCAAAAGTCAGTAAGGACAATTTCTTTGGAAAGTGAGGTTTTGAGCTTTTGTTATCAATCTTGTTCTGGCGCATATTTTGATCTAACAAAAAGAAACCTACGATCATTCAATTCCACTCTATATGACCTTTTTTCTAAAAACCTGTAACTTAAAACCCGCAAACCGTGAAGTGAAAAACTGTAAGTTACAGTGAAGCTTATAGAGATTGTGTAGTTAAAAAACGTAATGAAATGCTCAACGAAAGGTGGTCATGTAAATATAGAATATATAAAGCGTTTTGTGCATAAACTACAGAATCAATTTGCTTTATTAATAGAATAAAAGAAATTTTCATATTCGCTTTGCATTCTTATTTTTAATTTCTAATAAGTGGCGGGGAGTTCCAGCCCGACGCCTCTGGGAGAAAGCCCCCGGGTTCCCTGCCCCGAGACCGGCACTGCTTACCATGAAACTAGAAGAAGCAAAGAAGAGAGTGGTAAGTGTGGATATAATATTTAACGGCCTTCAAAACAACCGAGACTTCCAGAAAACAGCAAATGACGCCGAATTTCAGATAGTGAGAGACATAGAATTGATTTTTGACATAGAATCAGGAGTGCCCGGGAGGGAGTTTTATGGCGGATGCTGCGCTATCAAAAGTTTTGAGGGGGCCCATTTTGATGGCTTTATGAATTTTTGCGAGGGGCACTGATCGACGGGGTTAGGCATTTTCAGAACAAAAAGTTTGAATCCAGAAGACAAGGGGAAGCATAGAACAGTCTACAGGATGTGTAATTGTATATAATCTAAAAAAAAAAATGAATTTTATTTTCTTGCACAATTTTTAAGAAGAGCACAGTAATAAAATATTTTGAGAGTGGGGAGGAAGAGTTTCGACCTTTGATGGGCGGGGGAGAGGGGGTAATGGGCACCGCTACATAGAATTGACATTGCGATAGAATTAAATTGGATAATTTAATACGAGACGAAAGAATATTTCTAGTTTCATCTTTCAAACCAATGAATCATCGAAATAGCAAGAAGCTCAGAAAAAAAATGTTCTACACATCAGCAGGTTATCTAAAACTTATCAAGCATTCGTGAATCAAACCATGTTGTCCAAATGAAGTTGAGTACGTTAAAAAAAAAATTCATTTAAGGTATCGTTTCTTTATTTTGGAAACTGACTTTGTTTATGTCATGATGTCATCATTATTAACAAAGTTATGTGTGTTACACTAATACAGTAAATTTGATAGTTTTTACTTAAGTAATGCCTGTTTTTCAAAATAACTAAAAAGTTAGAAGTTATGGCTCTAAAAGATTATAGATACCTAGAGATTATATATACCTTTCTCTTAGGTCTGCAAAAAAAAAATTGAACCGAAAACATAATGCTCACAGAACAAAAATTTCGCGGTTTTTATCGTCTCCTGAAAATGTTTAGTTTTTATTCTTACAGGTTTTCGCAGTGTGGTTGTCGATATGTAATTTTTTTTCCTGAACTTCAAATCCACGGGCGTGGGTAGCGCTGAGATCACCACGCCCAATGTTATAGTCTTGAAGGTCTTGTTTTCAGTCTTGAAGGTCAGAGGAGAGTTGATATTTGAAGCAAGACCTGTTTGAACAAAGCCAGCCACCTTCTTCGAGCAGCTTTGAGGCCGAAATCACTTACATGCAGATGATCTACAAATTCACTTATCATTCCAACCACCTGAGATGGCTAAACTACAAGAGGATATTGACTGTGTCCTCAGATGGGAAGAAAAAAATGAACTGATGCTAAATGCAGATAAAACCAAGGCTATCCTCACCGACTCCATGCACCTCATTAGTTCCCTTCCTTTCTCTACTTCACCTCAATAACCGTCCCATCCATTTCTCTCCGATCGTCAAGAACCTCCGCGTCATCTTTGATCAGAACCTTTCTTGTTACAACCACATTTCCCAGATTACCCGTAAATCTATAACTATCCTTGAACGATTCCTACAATTCCGTGATTCCGTTCTAAAAAAAACAGACAGCTCGTTGTAACATCCCTAGCCCCCTCCCCCTCCACTTCGACTACGGTTGCCTGGTGTACGGAGGGCTGTCCACAGGACTGGAGGCGAGGCTGAAGAAAATTATGAATTCCTTCATAATATTCATCTTTGGCCTTCCTAGGCATGTTCATGTATCCTGTTGCTACATCGAATTGAACTGGCTTTATCCTACTTCCTGACGGCGATTCCTTGGTGTTTTCCTTTTCCAAATCCTTATCCTCAGAACCAAAAACCATCACTACATCTTAGAACTCCTTACATTACGTCCCCCTATTCACTCTCTCAATACCAGATCTCAACCTATATATTTATGTATCCCCTCACATCAAACCACTTCCTTCAGTAAATCCTTCGTCATTCGTGCTACCTCCTTCTAGAACTCTTTACCCACCTCCATACGTTAAACCACGTCCATAAACTCCTTCAAACGATTCCTATTCCACCACCAACTACAAATTCAAACTTCCGCAAGCTTGTGAAAATTTATGGGTTGTATAAGTACGTTCATCACCAGCAGTTAATTGATAAGTCATTTTATTTTTATTTATTTACCATTTTTTTCCTCTTAGTATTGCTTGTATATATTTGTATTTTTCCTTAATATTTTTTGTATACATTGATATTTTCCTCAGTATTTTTTTATATATTTGTATTTTCCTTAGTATTTGTATGTATATGTATATATGTATGTATACATGTGTATGTATATATATTTACATTTTTCTTATTATTTTTCGTATATATTTGTATTATATCTACATGCCAGAATAATATATATATTTTTTGAAGTCTACTATTATTGTAAGGGGCTACAGTCCCTGAGTAAAATTATTTTTTATTTAATTTCAAAAGTGATGTTGGTTCGATTCCAACTGCTGACGTATAGGTGTTGGTAATGTATGCGAAATGTTTTCCTCGCTAATACACACATTTTGAAACTAAAAAAAAAAGTAAAATCTATTTTACGATTCTCGTAAGGGCAGTGGACCCACAGATGCGATGAGTCAACTGTTCATAAATAAAAATATTTTCATTTTATTAGGGAAGGGTCCTGATATCAAAATTGGCGAGTCAAATTACGAGGACGAATATCATGGAAACTATGAAATATAGCGAAAAAAGCAATATAATCATTTCTATTTAAAATGTTGTCAGCTTTAATTTCACACATGACATTATTATAGATAGAAACAAAAAAGAAAATGTACTTTTTGAATCTTAAATTCAATGTTTCTAACTGAATATTATTTCATGTCTTAAGATTGTAAATACTATAAATTTAAAAGCTTTATATATCTATAAGACCTCTCTCTATATACGCTTACAACCTATGAAGGGTCTCTATCTATCTTCACATGGCCGCCATTTTGTATTTCAGCTGCTATATTCTGGCAGACGTGCATTTTCCTCCTCAGGCATATGGATATGGTCAATTTATAAGGACAAACCTTAGCATGAAATATGACACCTTTTTTTGCCACGGGCTGCAGGACTAAAACGACATATAAACCTTAAAATGCAACTAATTATAGACCGAAAAGAAATATCGCGGAAGCTATACTGGACATCCTTGGCAGACCTTTTTAATACAGAATTAAAATAGTTTTGTTATTTTTCTTTATACAATATGAATATAACTTTATTACAATACTTACACTATTATTTTTCTTTTAAAAAGAATTAAAATAAGCATTGAATTGCAGGCATTGGCAACTTGGGCCACAGGACGCAGGCGGCCTAGATATCGAGGTCTGGGGCGATTTGTCAATATTGGGTAAAAATGTGGGGGGTCCCTAGAGAACGGTTCCCATGGCAACGCGGTGAGAACCTGCAGCTCTCAGAGCTCACTCGCCATTTTATATCAAAATGATTTAATAACTCCAGCAGTTAGTAACTGCAATTAGGTGATTTGTTCGAGTAGACCCAATTTGGATGATTTCGTATCAAAAAGCCTCAAAACGAAATGAGCGTTTCAAAAACAGACAGAAGTCTATTAATTATTATATTTCTGGGTATGATCGCAGTAGCTGTTTAAAGTCTTGCCATACAACTAAGGATAAATAAATCCACGAAAATTATAATCATCATCGAGCAATATTGTGATGATACAGAGTCTAACGTCGATTTCTTCAATATCGAATGATGTCATCATTACAACAATGTCAAAAGAAACAAAAAAAAAAAAACTTTTATACTTCGAGTATTTTACACTACTTGTAAGTCACTTCGCAGAGGAAAAATTCATCAAATTTGTTAATAATTCTTCTTCATCTCCCTCACGTGCCATTTCTAGAGTCCAGGAGCCTCTAGCCACTCTTCCCGGTCTCTTCCTAATTCCTGATATGAAACCCTGGGACGCCCTCGGGTTCTCTTCCCAGTGGTTCTAACCTCTGATACCTTTATAGGGTCCATACTCTCGTTCATGTGGCAGACATGTTCAAACCATTTGAGTTTTCTATCCTCCAAAGAGGTTTTGAGTTCAGTTACTTTCAGCTGCTCTCTTACGGTTTGTATAAGAGATAAAATAAAATCATAAGTATAAGAGAGCAAACAAATAAATAATTATACGTTAATGTTTATTTACACACTTATGAAATGTGTTTAATCACCTTACGTAATGAAGCGTATAATAAAATGATGGAATTTCTCCTTTTTAGTTTCTCAATTACGTATTATTATTTCTATTAGGTGTAGAATTAACCCGGCTGAAATATGGATTTCATGAAAATTGTAGCTTCCTTGGTAATTAATGTATTTTATTGAAGGTATTGTAACTAATTGAGCCAGTTTGTCCATCGGGTAATGTGGCCAGTTCCTTATGGCGTAAAATGTCACTGAAATCCGGTTACAACTTCAATGCCTGTTTTTATTAATCCATTATTACATTATTATTTTCATTCTAAGTGTATTCTGTATTCTTTTTTTTAGACCACACTCCTTTCAAGACTATAACTAGGAATGTGGGTGGTTTGACTAAAGATAAATTCATTGAGTTCAAATAAATAATTGCAAATAAAGACGCAGATATTTACGGGAGGGGCGGCTTAGAATCTTAGGACTTCTTTAAAGATCCTGGTCACCAGATCTATGATCTTTGACGTTGGAGCCGTTGATAAAATTGTAAACATTTGTTTCACCGTTGATATAAAGTGGCACTTCCTGTTAGCCAATTTAAAGGAAAACGTTTCTGTAACATCTAAGGATTATACTTATCTTAAATACGTAATATCAGTTTCGTTTTTGAGCTAGGCTGTTCACATACATACAAACAGACCATTTTGCGGGACTTAGTTATTTGGATTCAGAAGACCTCAAAACATGTATTTCCGTTGAAAAATCAGATTCGAAAATTTTCACGATCGCAATACTTACTCTTACTATATATTACATATAGAGGATAGTGAAGTAAAAATAGAGGCATAAGTATCGTTTAAAAATATTTTTCAGTTGATCCAAGTTACGATAAAAAAATTGACACAAAATCATTGACTGGTTTGAGAATCATCTTCAATATAATATTTACCAAGTAACAATTACCGGCTCCTTAATACCACCGAAATGATTGATAATTAATGTATCAAAAATATATATTTACCAGCCTTATAATATATCAAAAATATATATTTATAAGCCTTATAATCGATTCGAAACTCATACATTGACATTATTGATAATTTGGACAGGATAAAATAGTTAAAACTGCCTTAATTTACATTAGTTATTTAACATGAGGTTATTTAAAGCTCTATTTTTGGAAATATAAAGAAGGTAATAAAATAAACTATGTTTGCAGTTGGGAGAGGAGGACAGATGGCGACCCTGCGGCCGCATTTCGTCACCCACAACGGCCCCCCAGACCTGTCCGACGATGGCACCGACGATGAGGGGACGCCGCTCACCCACGATATCTATGGCGGAAGGTAAGGCACCATATCTATCTTCTTATAAATCATATTATACACTTTACTATATACTTAGACATATAGTATTGAAAGGGACATGGTACGAATGAATATTTTATATTAATTTCATCAAAAATCTATTCCGTTATTCTTGTGTGTTTATTGAAAAGACCACGTAATCGCAAGAAGAAAAAAAAATACATATTTTCAGAAAAATTTAAAGATAAACAAAGGAGACAAAGCATCTGAAGAAAGTAGAACGACAACTGATAATTCAAATCGATTCTCAACGATGATATTATGTTATGTTACAGAGGAATAATATCAATGCCAATGAAAAGACTAATTTTTGCATTTATTTATATCAATAAACAATGCTATTTAAATTAAACAAATTATACATATCGCCGGCACCATGTTAAAGTAACATGTTAAACTAACGAATGTGCGGCAATAAACAGGTTATGATTCCTTAATTTAACATGTTACTTTAACATGGTGCCGACAATACATCAAACGGTAGTTGGGCGCATTTAACCACGCTTCTTTTTACCCAGATTAACAAAACTGCTGATATTCATCCATAAGTGCAATATAGACTGCAAACTGTCTAAAGGCACAGCCATGTCATGTTTCATCATTAATACCTTTATGGCATATCGGAATGAGATGTGTCACCATTATCCGAACAATGGTCACCGGCTTAAAGTGCCGGATCAATCGTAAAGGTTAAAGTGCTTCGACCTAGGCAATTATTGAGGGTGGTTACTGTAGCGGGGTTATGTAGGCTGTTTGCTCAACAGCGTAAAAGGAGTTGCGCAAGGAGCGCTGCTCGCTCCCTTTGTTTAGCCTCAGGCAGCGCCAACACGCTCTCAAAGAACGGCTTTATTCTCCTCCACGCTTCGTTCAATGGCTCTCTATGACCTTTTTACGCTTTATTCAAATTGGCACTGTCCTTTTTATACAATATTCGCCAACAATGGCATATTTTGGAACCACATCAAATCAACCAAAAGGAAATAGAATATTTACAAAGAAAAGTCAATTATGAAACTAAACATCTGTAATAAGGAAATATCAGCAGGTGCGTGTAGGCGAGTAGACTCCGTCGCTTGAAAATTAAAATGTTAGGAAATTTAAGACCGGAAAAATCTACTCCAAATTGCAAAATTGTGGGAGGACTCTAAAAAATATAAATTGTTTTCATCCTGACTATAACAGTTAGGGACGCATTGTATTTTTGCGGGAAGTAAAAAAAAAATTGTTTAGAATTGACATTTGCCACTGGCCAGCGTTAATTTTGAAGACGTTTCTGCCTGTTATCAAATGTGACTGCCATATCATCTACTGCGGTTTATCCGATTGTCATCATATTTTCAGATAGTGCGGGTTGATGCCTTACCTAAGTGGCCCCATATCAATGGTGCCTATGGGTGCTTAGGAGTTATCATATCAAATCCCATCCAATACTTTCGCTTGCGCAAGTGTAAATTTATTTTCTTAGATATGCCCGTATTTCATAAACGGTGCGTTAGAATTCGCTCAAAGTTGGGGATTGGTGACTAAACGATGATGTAACAAGTTATTAAATTATATGAGCTAATTCCTCTTACATTTGCGCAAACGTATTTCCCTTGATACGCCTTTATCTCAAAAACAGTATATTCAATTTGGCCCAATTTTTTAGGGAAGTTTCATAAACTCTGAAAATGTAGGTGGTGATTTCAAGCTTATTTCTTAATACGGAAAATGTTGTTTGGCGACTGGTTTAAATTTGAGTAAAGAAAAATAACTTTTCCTAACCAAACCTTATTAATTCCCTATATATATATATTATTGGCAAGGATATGTCATTGGTGAAATATTTTACATTAATTTTTTCTAATGCCCCAAATATGAATAAGCATCATAAGTTGAAACACATATCACATTTCTATTATTTAGCCATGACCAAAGCTTATTCGATATCATTTTTGTAGGATTTTATTTTATTTTGATATAATCTTGTTTTGTTTTTTATTGTATATATGGTATGTTTGTATTTCATTCATCCTAATTACTCAATGCCCTTAATTGAGGCAAAATGTATTTTTTCTAAATAAAAAAAATTAAAAAATATCCTTGAAATTTTTGTAGTATATCCTAAATATTATATTTTGTGTGTATTGGTTCATGTTTTCTGTCCTGATTTGATTACCTAAATCAATTATTTGAAAATTACATGTGTTTTTTTATTTTGAAATAAGTTTTTGATGATTGAATAAATGAATCACACATTTATTGTGAATTATATTTAAAGATATTAAAAAAATTGTTTTCAATCGTTTCAGTTTGTCAGTTGGGCAAACCAAAGTGAAAAGATATAATCTGCTACAGTTGGTCCTATTTTCAGGAAACTTACAAAGGTTGTGTTGATACTGAAATGGTACCATACCGATTCCATCTACCGCTTCCACTTATGCGCTTGGCACAACTGTCTCATTGAACGAGATTATTCGGCACCAATAATAATCGGAACCTCAAGGAGGCGGGAACCAGGTTCCCGGAGCGGTTTGACTAACCTCAACGAAGAGCTGGATGAGACCTGATGACCGACGGTCTATCTACTGTTGGTCGGCGATTGGCGGTTCCTATCCTTCCTTTCTTACTGACAGATCAGCAAAGAGGGGTCCATATTGTTTTCTAACTGATTTATTTGTTGAAATCTACAATCGCAGAACAAAAATACTACTAAACATGAATAACATTGAGTAGTCAAGGAGCGGAGATAGAATGTCTATGTTTAAGTATCTAGAAGCAATCTTCTTTTCAGCCACTTCCACAGGTTGTTAATTTGGATTATCATTTTTGGTAACTGTAGAGGTGTGAATACACACCAAAACTATAGAATAATTTCCATCTGTAGATATATCCTGTAATAGTCTTCACAAACTCGGTACTTCATGGCGTTCAGAACAATTACAATCACGATGAGTTATAGATGTTTTGGTGTTCTGCTGACCTTACCACTCCTTGACAATATACATATTTAATCCCTATCACTAAAGTTGTTTTTTATTTAATTTCTGAAGGTGCTATGATGAAAAACATTGTTCTTTTTTATTTGAACTAATTTGCAAATTTGCTCCTAGGAGTATTATAGCGGAACAGGTTACAATAACTTCAACAATAGATGCCAGCCCGAGGGGGAAATTAACTTGAAACAGGTCAGTCCTTCATTCCCGTACTTATATTCAGATAATATCATTTTATATGTTTGGAAATATTTTGTCAACAGAATCGGAGAGTAAAGGGAAAACAGACGTTAGTTTCAATTTATGAGCTCTATGTGGGGGACAGTTTAATTATTAGTTTTACATTTGAAACAAAGTTGGGATCTAAAATTATCTAATATTTTTGATATATTATTTTATTTATGAATCAACCAAACAATCATTTTTATTTTTTATCATGAAATAGCCGTCCAATAATAATAATAGGATTTACTTTCATAAAATCATTCTTATTAAAGGTTTTTTTTTGGTTTTTTTATAGTGTAGTATGTTTTTTGTTTCTTTTTGGTACGACATGTCCTTGGGTTACTAAGATAACAAGACCAAAACAGACCACACACCTGGAGATGATCGAATGTGCCCTATCAATACGCGACGGGGTAATGGTCAGACTGCATGAGGGCGGTACTTCAAAGAGGAGTCATTGTTCCAATTTAATTAACAATTACAGAACCTGCCTTCCTGACGGAGCCCATTGTGAGGAGAGCCGGGCGTCAATGACAGCTGTCGCCATCAATGGCAGCGGCTTCCACTGCAATCTCTTCCTCTCGGAACAGTTCTTCAATCCACAATCTCATCTGCGAGTACTATCCTTTGTAGCAAGGAAGAAAATGACGACCCCGGAGAGACAATTGTCAGGAGGAAGCTAAATCAAAATGTGACTATAATGGAAATGAAATTTCGTTGACTGCTTTCTGTTCGGCTTTGTCCGCTCGAGGCAGCCTTCTTCACCGGCCTCAGGCATTAGGTGCTCCTGCGAAATGACGTCATCTCCCAATTTATTTCTCAAGCTGTTTTATATTATGTGATTTTTGAATTTTATTTCAATTTTTTTCTTTTCCTGTAATACATTTTCTTTATTGATAGGCTAAAATTAATTATTTTAATCTTTTAATATATATTTTTATTTCTCACATGTGGCGGTCGCCCCTGGAGATCGGCCGGCGCTCCCAACGGGCTATCCTCCAGGTCCATTTGATTGTATATATCCACCTCGTTTTTGCCCCGCCCATCTCCCAACATGGTCTCTTACCAACTATTGTGACATTCACTGTTCATGCACTGCCGATTTAGCCTCCTTGCCTTCACACAGATATGGATTGATCGATTTCTGTGTGCGCTGTTTATTGTACTCCCATCCTAGATCACTCCGGTTATCTTGCGAAGCATTTTACTCTCAAATCCTTCATTACATCTTTATAGGGTAATGGTAAGTGCCCAGAACGTATAGGGAATGTAAAATATTCAAAATTACCATAATAAACTGTGTAAACAACTGGATAAATTCGATTTCAAACCTTTTGCAAAGAAGATATAACAATTACTTCTTAATTTTGATTGAATCCTTTTATAAATAACCGTTATTAATAAAATAAACATATTGATGAAACTGAACTCTGGGAAGTATACGAGGCAGTATACATTTCCTCTTCATTTTAGTGGTTCTTTCTTCTTTGAGCGGGTGAATGCCATCAAGTGACTCGGAATTGGATGTCGACATTATTCAAGTGTGTTAAAAGCGGGCGCGTGATCCCACTACTTTCAAGTCATCTCTTTGGCCCAAAGTGGCAGGCGGAAACAGCTGAGAACTCGTGAACTGGCTTGGTCGCTTCAATCCAATAGGAGTCGGAGAAAGTTCCTCAAGGTCTCTTGAATAACACTGTTTGCACAAAAAGGAACAGTTTTGTCCATTAAACAAAAGTGTTGACACAAAAAAAAAGTTTTGTTCAATAAATAAGAAGAATGAGAGGTAATCCACAGACAAATATTGAACGAAAGGGACCAATTACATTTTTTTATAACGATACAAAACTATTGGAAGAGCGGGAGGAATACAAACGACCAGCCAACTGTGCCATTAAACAGTAAAAAACTATCAAGTTCATTAATGAATGACGCTCCACGAACTGAAAAGAATAGGAAACTGGGAGTCTAACATCCGGAAACTTGCCGATGTTGTTTTATCAGTGTTGGCAGGGCGTAATAAGTGGCCCTGGCCTCTGCAGGACAGTGAAGAGGGGCACAGCGTAACATAAAGTAAAAGCCCAAGGTGGAAGATCTCGCGGAAGGTTTTGATACATTGGTTGGCAAATAAGTCCTTTCGGTTTTTCAGGATGAAATAAAACTCAATGTATTATAGACATATTTTTTTTTTTTTAATCTACAATATATTTACCACCATTTAATATGATTTTTTCCCACCTTTCCACTAACTGCATAATGCTGTGTTCATAGAATATTTGGAGTTTATAGTTAAAAAATTTCATCCAAGTGGTTTTTGATGTCCTCTTTTGGAATTTCAATCCATTCATGGAGTTCTGCAAAAACCGGAGCAAGTGGTAGTCACTTGGAGCTAGGTCTGGTGAATGGAGAGGGTGGAGCAAAAGGTCTAAACATTTAAGGCTCAACAATTTATTGCGAGTGACCAATGAGGAATGGGGCCTAGCGTTAATTTGGTGGATCACAAAACCCTTCCGATTATTCATAACTATTCAGGATGTTCTCCAAATTCGATGTTACTATATCCGTTGAAAAGCTGAATTATTGCTCTTCAAAGTCGTATGAATGTTTTTTTTTATTTAATATCCACATGATAATAAATTAAAAAACTCCTTGTGCGTTTTTATTTTATATATCCATTTGTAGTTTGTTTATGGAGGTCCTGTTGATGTCATTTTGTGTACTTTATGTGGCCCTAAATTCCAGCTAAATTTCTTGTAGATAGCTAAAGTTTTATTGAAGTTATAACATTTTTTGTGATTTTAGAAAACAAATCAGTGAAGGACACAAACATAATCATGGGAACATGGCCGAGGAGCTTGTGCTAATAGTTTTCTACGGTTGTGTGCGACACATTTAGGGCCGTAGCAATCTCTCGCAGTGATTGGGTGCAATTTTGATCAACAATGGCCTTAACATCGCTCATTTCAATTTCATGTGGGCGACCAGACCGTTGAGTATCATGGATGTCAAAATTTCCTGAATGGAATTTGGCAAACTAATTTTGACAGGTGCGTTCGGTGAAGGCACAGTACCCATAAATTTTTTTATGAGCTTCTGCAACACGTTTACCTTTTTTAAAATAATATAAAAAAATATGTTGTATTATTTTCATATTCACAGTGCAATAGCAACCACAACACTAAGCTAGTTTCAACAAGAGTTAACAGATATAGTTGTTGACATATTACAAACAGGATAAACAATCTACCTTAGGGATTAATTAATCAGATAAAAAGTGTATCATAGTCGCATAAAAATATAAACTATTTGCCATCCCAATAGATCAGCAATCTCCAAACTTTTAGCCCGCGGGCCACATAGAGACCGCCAAACTATGTCCCGCGGCCCGTGGCTTGTAATGAAAAAATATATTGGACTATAAATGACACTCAAGTTGCGTAATGGGCTAAGAGGGAAAAAATGTAACAAATTTTGTAGTAACCTCTTGTCTGAGTAATTTGAGAAATTTCACATTTTTTTTAATTTCCCTATTTAATCAAAGGAACTTTCGCGGGCGAGGCAGGGTCTTCGAGGTATTGAGAATACTCGATATATTAAGCTCTCAAGCTAGGATTTAAAATAATTTAAATTCGGTTTTTGTAATGAAAAAAAAATGTATTTAAACAACCAAGAAAGTGATAATATTGAATAAATAAAAAATTAAATAATGCCTTCAAAAGTGCGGAATTGTAACATGCTAAAATATTTACGTAGAAACATGCCTTCATACCTGCAGACTTAGCAACCATCTGAAATTCCCGGAGAAAAAAAGCGTTCAACAAGCAACCAATCACCACCCTCTTTGTACACTAGGGTGGGAAATTTATCATTTACTGAATTCATTTCCTAAAATGTTACTTTTTTTTTCTGAATAAACCGACAGTAAATCTATCCCGTATCTGAATTTTTTAACCTAGAGTAAATTTATTTGTGGTTATAAAGATATGGTTAACCATCAGTAAATACTGCTCCAAATATTTTGCCTCAAATTAACTTATATGACTTTATATATATTTAAATAAAATCCTCAGCTTTCCTATGAAATATTTTACTTATATATTTTGAATCTTACTTCCAGAAAAACATTTTTCTTTTTTCTCCTTTAGTTGATTTTTAATTTTTTTTTTTTTTAATAGTTTTTATTGAGCCATTTTGTACAAGTATTGACAATCAGAGGTTGTTAAATAAGTTATTTCAAAGAAACCAAACCAAAGGTATTTTGGTGGAAGGCATACAGACAATTCGGCATTCAATCCCCGTTAGACTACTTCAACGAAGCCAGGACCTAGCTAATATTAAAGAACATAAACGTTTACATTGACACAACAGGTTTAATTAACTGACCTCTAAGGAACTATCCGCTCTTCAAAAACTTCGTCTGCGGGTGGAAAGAAGCTGTGGGCACCACTAGCGGATCCAGGATTTCATTTTGGGGGGGGCTTCAGCCC
Organism: Nezara viridula; assembly: GCA_928085145.1. Lineage (NCBI taxonomy): Eukaryota > Metazoa > Arthropoda > Insecta > Hemiptera > Pentatomidae > Nezara > Nezara viridula. The sequence continues at coordinate 153,473 of OV725077.1, read as the reverse complement.
GAAAGCTGTTTTTTTCATAAAAAAAACGTTAATTACTTTGGAAAAAAAGAAAGAAACTAACTACCTGTATGAAATGGTGTTTAAGTGATTCCTAAAGCCCTTTAAAATGTAATTACACAAACAATAATACTTTAAGAGATACTTTTTAAATATTTTTTTCGATAAAACATGGGTATATTTTACCATTTTGGGGGGGGGGGCTTCAGCCCGAAAGCCCCCCCCTCCCGTAGATCCGCCCGTGGTGGGCACAACCCACTTCTCCTTAAAATGATATTTTCTCATTTTGGAGTGAGATGATCTTCAGCCCGAAGCACACCGTGGTAAGGGTATAATAAAAAACAAAACAAAATCGTTTTAGTTCTCTAAAATATAATTTTGTGTGTATTGTTTAGACAACTTTGGACTAATATTTTCAAGAATACCAAGACACTTACGATTTAGTCACATCGTATATATTTAAAGGAGGTTTATTAACTTTCTCTAAATTATGTAAAATAGTATTCTATTACATTTGTAGTAGAGGCCGAAAAAACATAACTAGTAAACTAAAACAAGAAGGTAATACTATTAAAACTGCTATAAGTATTATGAAGTACCAATCAAGTTGATTGTCCGAGGTCTTATCTATCACCACCTGCTTCAATTAATTATTCACCTAAAATGATAACAATTCTCTGATGACAAATTAATTTTTATGATAACCAAACACTTAATAAATTGGTAAAAGTAATTGTTATTATCACAATCGACTGAATCCGAACATCTATATCTTTGAGGTTATCCTCACGTCAGTGAAATATAAAATGTTAAAACTTTTCCAAGTGAAATAAATTGACACTGACCTGCAGCTTTGAGATGTGCCACGGGCTTCTACGTATCTTCTCTTAACACTAATCTCTTCATCAAAACAAATAAATCTAATTTACACTTCAATAGTAATATATTTCAAAACGATATAATTCTTGTTTAAAAAAAAAAAAAAAACTAGTAAACTCATGATTGAAGAATTCTACTGATCAAACTTCACACGACACAAATAAATTAAGAAGACAGTAGCGCTACATAAATGGAAACAGTTAATACAAAGATTTACAACCTCGAACTAAAACACAAATTAAACAAGACATTAAAAACAAGGAAAATTAAGTTATATACTGATAATTTGAGAGTTGGCAACTGTCTTTAAGATAGGGACTGTGGAACGAACTCGTCGGCGTCCGGGTTGAGCAGGCTCCTCTCCGCTATGTTTTCGTCTCCTCCGGGAACGACGCCGTTCGTCCAATAGTCGTTCAGGTCCATGAGCATCATCTCCTCTTCCAGCATAGCCTCCATGCACTCGTCCATCAGTGCCTCTTCTTCCAACTGCTTCAGCACTTCTTCGTCAAACTCTTCCTCGTTTTCCATCCACAGATATTCTGTAAAGTCTGTGTTCAATGAGGTTTCTTTTTCCTTCTTCTGTGAAGAAAACGTTGTGATTTCTAATATCACTGGAGGGATAGTCATTATTATAACCTGAAAACCAACACACGTTGTTAGAGTGGAGGTTAAATCGAATAAATGAACAACAAATACATTAAAAAAATATTATATAGAAATTTCTACTAACCAATAACTTGTCAGCCATGAATCTTTCTAATCGAACCAGCCCCTTGGCACTTAATCTTTGATATGACAAGCAGCCAACCGTGTCAACTGTGTTGGCTGCAACTTGACGGATTTATCCCTCGAATCCGGAAAACATTTCATTTTTAATGCAAAACCAGTTACCAAATGTTTAATTCTAACACAAAAAGTGTAACGAAAATTTCAAATTACGTAAGTGACGCCATTTTGATTTCGAAAAACAATATGTTCACGTGTTTTAAAATACAAGTCATGTTTATGATATACAAAAAAAAAAAAAATAATAATACTATTTAAACATGAACAATGTACAAAATCCTATTATATAAATTTGAAGAAACATAATGTATTATTTACAATACATACGATACAAAAAATGTCTATGCTACAGTATATAATTCATTATACCAGTTTATGTAATTCATATAACCAACCATTTACATGCGACATATAAAGATACAAATTACTTTTTAATATTTATAGTATAAGCATGATTTTGGTTATATTAACAAATTCTGTTTCTTCATAGGCATAAAAACCCATACACTTTTAATTAACCAATGCTGGGCAACTTTATATTTTGGAATATTTTTAAATTCCAATATCAAACAGATACCCACTTTCGATTCATCGATCAGGAGTTTCAGTCGATTCATCGAGAAACAGTTGGCAAATCGTTCCAGACCAGTTCCAGCTGGATCGATAAAGAGTGGATCAATATTTTAAATAAATATCCTATTTTAATTATCTCTTTCACTATCTTTTATTTTAAAAATGATAGAAAGGGGCAGCCGAGGTCGAAAACTTGGATTTTGCATCTCAGTCATATCCACGGACGGATCTATGGGGGGGGGGCTTTTGGGTCGAAGCCTTCCCCCCCTAAAAAATGGCAAAATATAACCATGTTTTATGGAAAAAAGTATTAAAAAATTATCTCTTAAAGTGTTATTGTTCGTGTAATTACATATAAAAGAACTTAAGGAATCACTTAAACACCATTTCGTATAGATAGTTAGTTTCTTTCTTTTTTTCCAAAGTAATTATCGTCATTTTTATAAAAAAAAAGCTTTCAGACTGAAGCCTCCCCTCCCAAAATCAAATCCTGGATCCGCTAGTGGTCATATCCCATACAATAAAATATAAAGAAACCTTCTACCCCCATTCAATACACCTTAGGATGTAGAAGGTTAGTGGGCTAATAACCACCTCTTCCTATTTCTGTAGGCTTGTTGAGTTTATCAAGGACCATCCCTAAACACTTGAGCTGTCAGCAATTGAATTGTACATACCTTAAAGAAATGGAGGTCCAAATTTTAGTTTCTTTTGCTCTGTTGGTCTCTGTGGTTTTGCAAGAATTTACATTGATATTGACAATAATAAGTTTTATCATTATAAAACCATAATTTCCTATGATTGTTATTGATTCTATTATTGCATAATCTTGTTAGCCACATAATCTATAACTTCAAATCATTTTGAAGCAATGGATTATGTCTTGTTAATTAATATAGGAAACTGTCAAGGACTGTTCTTCATAAACATCCTTTCATTTTTGTGGTTGTGATTTGTTTCCCTTAACGGGATTGTGATTGTTTTTTTTAATAATTGTTTATTTATCCTAAAACGTAGTAGCTAAACTAATCCATATTCCTCTTATGACAGCAGGTGAGAATTGTCAAAAACATCACATATAATCATAAAGAAGTAAAAATTTCTTAAAATACTTTCAAGATTACACAGTAGTAGAGATAGTTGGTTCCTCAGCTTAATAAGGAAATTTAGTTGAATGAAAGAGAGAGAGAAAGAGAAAGAGAGAGGCTTCGTCAAAATCCTCTATGAATACACATCTTTCATTGTCTTGGATACTGAATTGAAAATTAGTTTATGTTTACCGGAAATACACCATTATGATTGACAAATTTTTGTTTGAGTAACTGATTTATAATTTATGCTATTAATGATTTAATGTTTCTAAACTAATTTATTATAAAAATGGAAATCACTTAGATTAAATATTTTTTAAGAAATATGTATTCTAAAAAAATATTCTTTACAGTACAAGGACTGTTCAGGAGACAAAAGGATGGGATGTGTTCCGAGTTCTTCCCCCCAAAACAGATTCGGGTTCGATGGAAAACCAAGCATGTCTTGAATTCACTGTGAGAATTTTAAAAATTATAGCATACCTGGTTACGTTCACTATTGTCCTCACCAGTGGTGTATTGGCTAAGTTGTCAGTTCTCTTCATCACTTCCCAACTGCGACCTGATAGGGTGGTCAGTTATTGTAATAAGGACTTGGGTATGTTTTTTTTTTTTTTACATAACCATTCAATATAATATTATTTAAAACAAATCTATAATAATTAAGTCTTTTATGATGAATCAAATATGAAATTTCAACACATTTTTCACTATTTTTTATTTTACTATAGTTTATATTTTAAAATACAGAGAATAGTAAAAGTTTTTATTGCTAAAATCAGAATCTTTCATTTATAATCAGATATTATAAATTATCTATTTAATTAATATACGGTTAATTTATCTGATGTTTATAGGTGATAATTTGATATTTACAGGAAGTGATAAGCAATTCTTAGTGAACTTATGAGAGATAATTTTATATTTACAGGAAGAGATAAGCAATTCGTAGTGAACTTACCACCCGAAGAACGAGTGGCCTGGTCATGGTGCTTACTGTTTGCTTTTGCAATTCCTGAAGTTGGAACATTCATTAGGTCCCTGAGAATATGTATCTTTAAATCTTGGAAGCGACCTCCATTCATGGATTTCATCTGGATCTTAGCGATGGAAACTCTGCATGTAGTAGGCCTTGGTTCTCTGTTCCTTATCATATTACCAGAGCTGGATGTTGTTAAGGGAGCCATGCTTACCAACTGTGTCTGCTTTATTCCAGCTTTGCTAAGTAAGTTAAATCCAAACATTAAATTGAATACTTGATGGTTGATCGTTGTAAATTTTTGAGGAAGGAGATGGTCCGGGGTGGCGGTCATAAAAAGATTATAATAGTGAAAAAAATATTTTATTTCAAGGCGACGTTTTGACCTGACTTTACAGGTCTTCTTCAGGGCTAGAACAAACAAGATAGGAAAGAATTTAGAATAATGTGGAAGTTTATATTTAGATAATATATTAATATATTTAGATTAAAACTATGAATAATATGAATAAACTAATTAAAATTATGCAGTGAGAATAGAAAATACATAGAAATATTAAGGACAATAAACTATATAAACAGAGTAAACAAAATATAACTAAGTAACGAGATCCTAAACTAAAGTAAATAAATGGTAACAATTATTGTCGGTAGGGAAAATTGAATGTAATAAGGAGCATGGATAATATACGTATTTATAAATACAATCCTAAAGATCTCAAGGAAAGATTGAGAGAAAAATGAGAAATAATAAAAAATAATGGACATAAAGGGAGTGTAAAGAAAACAAAAATAAGGCAAAAAAAAAAAAAGGATCTTACACATGTATGTAGCATGGAGTTTGGTTTGAAACTGGGAAAATAGCTAACCTGATTGGGGGTTGATGGTGGTTAATAGTATAACAAAACAAAAATAGGAATATCACAATATCTAAAATTTGAAGATATTGATCAATACAAGAAAAAATACAATATCTATGAACTAATTAATTATAAATATACATACATGATAGAATTAAGAAATTATAGACAAAAGTACAATGTAAATACAAAATAAAAATGAAAGACCTTATATAGGCCATTGTCATTGCTTCCAAGCCCCTTCTTAATCCCCATCCAGAACTTTCCATTCTGCACCTTAATACCAGCCAATCTCCTTCTACTCCGCCTGTAAATAATTTAGGATTTTCATTGATCAAAACCTCCTTTGGGAATCACCATATTCTCATATCGTGGTCTCGACGGACAATTTTCACCCTCAAAGCTATTCCATCGCTTCCGCCATCCTCCTACCACAACATACGCCGTGGATCCTAGTTTCCTCTCTCATTTCCCCCACTTGACTATAGCTGTGTGGTGTATGATGGCCTCTCTGTGGAGCTCCGTGAAAGACTGAAAAGACTATTAACAACTGCGTAAGATTTGTGATCGGGGACCCAAGATACTCCCATGTTTCTCACCACAACGCTGAGTTAAGGTGGCTTTCTCCCCTCCTTCCGAAGACAATATTTCCTAGTAAATTCACTACCAAATCATCATCATCCAGCGTCCTTCTTACCCTAAAAACAACCTTCTCCAGTTCAAATCCTCGTCCATTCCCTGACCCACAAGATTCACGACCTCTAAACTTTACTCCTTCTCACAGACTGCTCATTCCGAAATTCCTTATGTTTCCGCTCTGTCAATTTCTGGAATTCCCTCCCCAATCAAATTCAGACATTCCCCATCCATATCCAAAATTTCAAAACCCTCCTATTCCAATTCCTATCCCAAGAACAGTCAGATAGTTTTGCTAACCCTGTCGGAGCTGATTTTAATAGAGAAATTTGATACATACAAATTCATTGATTGATTCTGTGATACATTTTTATTTTAATTCATTTATTTTTTCTCAAAGTGTATACGAGTCTATCAGTGTCAAATAGCTTTAAGTGCCTTGTCATAGTAGTAATTGTTTTGTATATAGTTCGTTTTTTGTATATAGAATGTTTACCTTATATTTTTTTTACTTATTTCTTTTTTTCGATTGATTTTATTTTGGCCAGATGTGATCTTTTAATTTTGTTCTATTTTGTTATTCTCAAGGGACTGTGTCCCGGAATAAAATTATTTTTCTATCTATTTTATCTATAGAAATAGAATGTACAAGTAAATATAAAAAAGAAACTAATATAAATAATTAGAATTAGTATTAGTTGTACATATTGTGGAAAAACTAAAATAGTAAATTAATGTGGTAAGAAAATTACATTTACATGCTAGATAAAATTAAAAACATACAAAATGGTAAAAAAAAAAAAATATAGAAATGGTAAGAAAATCACATTTACATACAGGATAAAATTGAGAAAATATAGATAAAAGCATAATAAATACAAAATAAAAACAGAAGATCCTAAATAGAAGTAGGCACTATATATAAAAATGTTGCAAATTATTACACAATGGTTTATTATTAACAATTAATAGCAAAATTAACATTACTTTCCATGTAACATTAAGGAAAATAAATAAAAAGGTATTCCTAACATTGGGCTATACAATTTTTTTCTTTATCATTTATAATATGCTTAAAAAAACAGACAACATTGCTACAGTTGAAGTAAAACTTTCAAAAAAATCAAAAACAAAAGATATAAGCTTTGCAGTAGACCATATAAAACATATTTAGAACACCATACCTTTGCTCCAATTTGCCCAATTTCAACGAATTTTTTTTTTACTGAAAATAATAAACCTTTAAATAACCATACATCAACAAAAAATTATACTTCTTGGGTTATACGGAAATCTAAGTTTACAACCCCTCATAATTTTTCTTCCAGCTTCTTTTCATTGATGTTCGTTATATAGATAAATTTAAAGGTCATTGAGGAGAAGATTTTAGCCAAGTTCCATTGAAATCGATATATTCTTTTCTACAGTCTATACCAACACAGGTTTTTCGGCTGCCATCTAGAAAGGAAAGGGCGGATAGTAATGTCAAGGTAGGAGGATCATCGTCGGGTGACTTCTAACTTTAATTCCCAATTTGAAAAAAAAAAATGGTCCAGTAGTCTCGGTGAAAAGCCGCGGACGGAAAAACAAATTTTATTCGATCTTCGAATTCTACATATTGTGAAATATAAAACCTCAAATTTTGAGGGGAGGGAGTAATTTTTTTAATTTTTGGACAGTTACAATGGTTCATTATGGAAAATAATAAACCAAAATATAATGAGAAATTATACAATAGGAAAATAATTTTAAAAAATAAAGAACGAATAAATTAAATTAATCAATTAAAAATTGAAAATGGATAAAAAATAAGTAAACAAAAATAATAAAAGATATAATAAAGAAGCTATAATAATAAGTCAAACATAGCTTCTTTATTATATCTTTTATTATTTACTATCTGTAGGATTATATTCATAAATACATATATTGTCCAATCTCCTTATTACATTCAATTTCCCCTATCTTCAATAATTGTTACTATTTATTTGCTTCTGTTTAGGAGCTGGTTACTTAGTTATACGTCATTTACTCTGTTTATGTAGTTTATTGTTTTTAATATTTCTATTCACACTGTATAACTTTAATAAGTTTATTAACGTTATTTATAATTTGTATTTAAATATCATGTAACTTCCACATTTTTCAATATCATTTTGTATCTTATTCGTTCTAGCCGTGAGGAAGACCTGAAATGTTGGCTTGAAATAAAATTGTATTTTTACTATTTTAATATTCGTATGACTGCCACCCTGGACCATCTCCTTTCTCAAACATTAAATTATAATTTTCTTTGTATAAATTATTAATTTAAAAAATGCTTGGCATAGATTTCAACCTATTTTAATTACACAGGTTTGCTGTCACGAAATACTAAGGGTTGTACAACAGGCTCAGAAAAGACTGAAGTCTACATGAAGGCAGTTGTGGATGCAGTGGCATTAACAGCCCAAGCCACAGGGTTTGTTGTTTGGCCTATTCTTGAAGGTCGTGAGCGTCCAAATCTTTGGTTGATACCTGCTACATTGTTCTGTATATCATGTGGTTGGTGGGAAAATTATGTTTCAAAGCATTCTGTATTGGGTAAGTAACATATACTTTTGTTTCGATTCTTAATAATATGTATTTGTTAATATTATTAAATAATATTTGGCACAGCATCAATGAATTTTGTTTCGCTCTTCTCTAAACTACAATCTAACTCTATTATCTCTTCTGTAGTTGGTAGTGTTTAGGAGGCTCCTGTGTTTAACAGATAACAGTTCTCTCATCTCGACTTCAGGCATCCACTTATATGCTCAAGTTATATGCATTTGATCAGTAAGGAGTTATTGGGCAACTAATTTTCCATCACTCTGATAAATGGCCTAAGCCCAAATTATCATTGCATATTGCTATGTATATAGTTATTGAAAAATAAAAATGGAATGGAAGACAAATCACATTTATCCATTTTATCGACTCATTTACACAGCTTATTATCGATATTTTGAATATTTCACGTTCATCATGTTTTCTGATATACAGCTGAGAGATCTGTATTTTTGCAAAACTCTATAAAAAAGTATTGAAATATTTGAGAAAAAAATCATCTGCACGATAACTAAAGCGATCAGGAATGAGAGAACTAACAAATGAAGAAGAAAGATCAATAAACAACTCCTTACAGAAGCTGGCCTATCTATACTCACAATAAGAAGAAAAGGAGGATATGATGGACAGGACATGAAGCTCAAACAATCCATCCAAATGACTCTATGCAACAATGAATGGCACAGTAGTTTGGCAAGAGATCACGTGAGAGGCCAAAAACGGAAGAGTAGTTAGAATCAATAAAGATGCTGGAGAACTGTATGCAGAAAATTGGAAAGCAGCAGCCTAAGACAAGGAGTGGTGGAAAAGACTGGTTCAGGTAACCAAAGGCCTAAAAGGTCTGTAAAGATCGGTAAAAGTACTAGGCTCTGGCTTCATCCAGCTCCAATATCCTGCTTTTACTCTCTTATCTTAAAGGTATCCGGGCGTAATACTATGTGAGGATATGACCCAGGGCTCCTTTCTCAAACCTCTTCAGGTTTGTTGAGTTCCTCTTGAGGAACGTTTAAGAACTTTGGATGATAATGTTTCCCTCAGAACGTGGACACCGGTCTGATTATGCTTATTTTTATGATTTGATAATAATTCTATTATTTTAAATTCTAGATATTGGTAAGAAATCATTTGATGCATAAGAAGAAAAATGGCATCTGTTTACTGATAGTATCTTTTGCTAAATAATTTTTTCCAATTTTATTATTGGTCTCAAACAGAGAGTCATAGTCTTCATATTTAAAATTAATTTTACCCATCACAACTGTACTATCTTCATCCAGAGTCTAATGAAGTTAAATATATCTTTATTGTCAATATATTTAACTTGTTTCCACCAGTCTGCTGCTGTCAATATATTCAACTTGTTTCCAGCAGTGTGCCACTGCTTTTTGATAGCACTGATGCTAATACTGTATTTTTATTTTTCCATTAAAGGATCGACTACAGAAAGTGCAGTGATATATTGCGTAGAACAGTGAAGCAGATATTAGAAAAACAAACATGTTGAAAAACCTTTAATTGATTAAATTGTTAAGATTAATTAGCTTATTAAATTAAATGAATTTAATGAATTCATATTTTATAAAGTTTTTGATCAATAGAATATTATTTGCAGGTTTTATGAGACCTCTCTGGAAAATAAAAGAAAGACTAAAAAGGACTCGTTATTTCACATACATTTTTATGTCTGCCTGGAAAATTTTTAGTTTTCTCATCTTAATTCTTGTAGCAAGAATGTATAGAGGGGAAAACATAAATCATTTCTTTTCTCTTTTTCATCGAGGTTTTTCAGCTCATAAGATCAGAATTACTGAGGTAAATATTGCTCAATCCTTGATATGATAATAATAGAAAACATAGTATTTCCTAAATTTTTATATATGTATCCCCATCTGTATTTATTGCAGATAAGACCAACTTTTGGCAGCACAAGTCTTCCAGATTTAGCAAATGTGACACCAACAGGAGAAATTGTTGACATTGATGCCGAATATGATACAGCAATTTATATACTTTTAATCCAAATTGTTGCAGCATATTTATGCTACATATTTGGTAAATTCATTTTATTCATATCAATATGTAATATAAATTACAACACTATATTTATGTAAGTGAATTCATTAACAATTTATTACTTATTGCTTATATTTATATAAAATTGTATTTTATAGGTAAATTTGCTTGCAAAATTGTTATCCAAGGATTCAGTTATGCTTTCCCAGTAAATTTAACCATTCCAGTGACAATATCACTTTTGATTGCTCTATGTGGCCTCAGGCATGATGATCCATGTTTTTTTCAAGGCATGATACCTGATTACCTCTTCTTCGAATCACCACCAGTATACTTCTTAAATGATTTTATTTCCAAACAGGTTTGCTAATTGGTTTTACCTAAGTAAAGAGTATACTAAATATTACTAAATTACTTCTTAATTATATTTCACTTAAAGTTTTAAGCCATAACAATATAATATAACACTAATGTACAAACATTTCTAAATACTACAGCATGCCTGGATTTGGTTACTTTGGCTATTATCACAAACATGGATAACTCTTCACATATGGACACCAAAATGTGAGAGGCTTGCGACTACTGAAAAATTATTCGTATTGCCCATGTACGATTCACTTCTGATTGATCAATCACTTGGATTAAATAGAAGGAGAGAAGAAGAGAAAGATGTAAAAACGGAGGTGAGGAGTTGATATTAGTCACTCATCAACACTTTATATTAATAGTTTCTTAGGATTTTTAAGATAGAAATCGATGACTATAGTTACTTTAGGACAAGAGTAGTTAACACCAGGGGTTGAAACTTTTGTGCAACTTTTTAAAAAGTTACATTTTAACAGTTCTGTCAAAAAAAAAATGTTCTTAAAGTAAACATTTTAAGGAACATTTTTGTAATAAAGTTTCACATTATGGTAAAAGTTTAACTTTTATTTATTCTTCAAATAAGTTTCAGAAATATGAAATAAACAGTAATTAGGCTTGTATTAGAATTATAATTTGACTTAAATGAATTAAAAATGATTCTAATGTGTGACTTGTTTGAGTACCTATCAATAAAAGTCTTTTGTTAGATTGACTTTTTAGCTAAATTGACAAACTTTAAATTTTTTTTTTTTTAAATAAAAGTTCTGTAAAAGCTTTACTTGAAAAGTTACAAAAAAAGTTCTTGTTCCAAAAGAACTGAAAAATTATCGACAATAAAAATTTTAATACCGAAACTTTTTAAAAATAATTTTTCTGTTCTGTTTCAAGCTCTGTTTACTGCTAGGACACTGAGTTCGCTGCTCTGTGTGCCTCATTTGATATCAATATTAATGGCTCACCCTATCCAAAGCCAAAAAAATATAATAAAGTAAACAAAATACAATATAATACATATATGTATACAAAACAGTACAACACATTCAGTGGCACACAGTACCCATTTTGACATAGTCAGGTGACATTCAAGGTCTTAAAATGTAAAATATCCACAAGGAGGTATCATTTTTTATTTCCAAGGTTTTTATTTATTCAGATCTTTATTCTATAATTGCAGCTAAGGTATAAAAAGGTTCACATTTGTTTTTTTTTTCATGTAAATATAAATACTGCAAAGGATAAATTTGAACAAATACCATATTTCTGTATATCATCCTAATAATGAAGGAACAATCTAAATATTTGTTTTTCTAATCAAATGAATAGGATTATAGTTTTCAAAATGTCTTTGTATCATTTTAGGAATTAGCCGAAAGAGAAAAGGATCCTGACGAATACTATGAAACGATATCTGTTCATACTGACGCTTCCTCTACAACTCCTAAAACCGTCAAAAAATCTGATAGCATCACTAGGATTTATGCATGTGCTACAATGTGGCACGAGACATTAGATGAGATGATGGAAATGTTAAAATCTATATTGAGGATGGATGAAGATCAATGCGCACGAAGGGTAGCCCAGAAGTATTTGAGGGTAGTTGATCCAGATTACTATGAATTTGAAAGTAAATATTTTTCACCTTCAATATTTTTTTATTTGCTTTCCTATAAATTTTTAATTAATATATTCATTTTCTATTTTATGTAAACAGCACATATATTTTTTGACGATGCTTTTGAAATCAGTGATGTAAACGATGATTGGTCACAAGTAAATCGTTTTGTCAAACTTCTTATTTCCACTATTGATGAAGCTGCATCCCATGTTCACGAAACCCATATCAGAATCAGACCACCTGTCAAGTACCCAACACCTTATGGTGGAAGACTTGTTTGGACTTTACCTGGTAAAACAAAAATGATTGCCCACCTAAAAGATAAAGCAAAAATAAGACATAGGAAACGATGGAGCCAGGTAGATAATGATTGATTAATTGAACAAACTATAAAATAAAATAACTGCTAAATAAAACAACATAATAATGTTATTTAAATAAAATAAGTCGTATTTTCTTTTATTTTTAATAGGTGATGTACATGTACTATTTACTTGGACATAGATTAATGGAACTTCCTATATCTGTGGAAAGAAAGGAAGTTATGGCAGAAAATACATATTTGTTGACTCTTGATGGGGATATTGACTTCCAACCTCATGCTGTAAGGCTTCTAGTCGATCTAATGAAAAAAAATCGTAATTTAGGAGCTGCTTGTGGTCGAATCCATCCTATTGGTTCCGGTAAGTTATTGATCATAAAATAAAATAAGTTTACCAATTTTTTTTTTTTTTCATTTATTGATGTATCGATTTCAGGGCCTATGGTGTGGTATCAGATGTTTGAATATGCTATTGGTCACTGGCTACAAAAAGCAACTGAACACATGATTGGCTGTGTACTCTGTAGCCCTGGGTGTTTTTCACTATTCAGGGGAAAGGCTCTTATGGATGATAATGTCATGCGAAAGTATACTATTAAATCTGGAGAAGCTCGACACTATGTTCAATATGATCAAGGTATAAAAAAAATTATTTCTGCAGTTTTTGGTCTTTTTCTTAACTGCCACATAGACTTTCATCAAAAGTATTTTTACCAAGATTCATGAATTTACAACAGAAAAGTGGGAAATGATTGAAAATATATTTACAAATTTAGGTGAGGATCGTTGGCTTTGTACACTGCTTCTTCAGCGAGGATATAGAGTAGAATATTCAGCTGCCTCAGATGCCTATACTCATTGTCCTGAAGGTTTTAATGAATTCTACAACCAGAGAAGAAGATGGGTGCCTTCTACGATGGCTAACATTATGGATCTCTTAATGGACTACAAGGCAACAATACGTATCAATGATAACATTTCCCTTCCTTACATTTGGTATCAAGTATGTCATTCTATTACGAAAAAGAAAATATTTTAAATATAAATATATATATATATACTTGAAAATAAATTATTTCATATATAAATCTTTACAGTTCATGTTGATGGGTGGCACAATACTTGGCCCAGGAACTATATTCCTTATGTTGGTGGGTGCTTTCGTAGCAGCTTTTAAAATTGACAACTGGACTAGCTTTTATTACAACATCATACCAATCATGTTTTTTATGTTAGTTTGTTTTACCTGCAAAGCTGACATACAGGTAAAATAATACTAAGAATAATGAATAAAAGTGCATCATAATAAACAATAACACAATTGATTACTGTATTTGGCTATTTTCAGTTACTCCTGGCACAAATGTTATCGACAGCTTATGCGATGATCATGATGGCTGTGATAGTAGGTACCGCATTACAATTGGGAGAGGACGGGGTAGGTTCACCGTCGGCTATATTTCTAATGTCAATGACGGGTTCAATGTTTATAGCAGCCTGCCTTCATCCTCAAGAGTTCTGGTGTATTGTTCCTGGCTCAATTTATCTCCTTTCCATTCCTTGCATGTACTTGCTCCTTATTTTATATTCGATTATCAACTTGAATGTAGTCTCATGGGGAACAAGAGAAGTTCAAACCAAGAAAACGAAGAAGGTTAGTTATATAATTAAATCACCCTTACCTTCATCTAATTAATATATCATCTTAAAAATAACATTTTTAACAAAAAACAGGAACTTGAGGAAGAAAGAAAAGACGCAGAAGAAGCAAAGCGAAAAGCTCGCCAAAATACATTACTTGGGTTCCTTCAGAATGTACCAATGCCTGGTGATAATGAAGAAGGATCTATTGAGTTCTCCCTTGCTGGACTATTTCGGTGTATGTTCTGTACCCATCCAAAACCAATAGATGAAAAGCAACAACTTCTTAGAATTGCTGAAACTCTTGAGAAATTAGAAAAACGATTGGATGGCATTGAAAAGTAAAAAAAAAAATTTTTAATTAGATAGATGCATTAGAAGTATAGAATATATTCTTCAAGTGTTCCATAAAAATAATGCATATTAAACAGACAAATTTTACTATAACTAATATATATCATCAGTTAATAGCAAAAAGTCATTAAATAACATTTTAGAACATTAAATCGCTAAGTACTTTGATGAATTTCTCCTCTGTAAAATTTAAAAATTTTACATTTATGTGATTATTTTTGATATATTTAGAGCTCATGTTATTTTGATAACAAGCTTTTGATTAGTAAATATGATCAAATTTCACATGTATGTACTTCAAAGTTTAGCTCCATCAAAAGTGCACTTAATGACTTAATGACCAATCAACTGATAATATATTCTAAAGCACACTATATAATGACTTTTATTGATCAACCAATGATATATTCTAAAGCACATTAAATATACCTTAAAAATTACTATCATTTTTTTTTTTTAATTTAAGAGTTGTAGATCCAAATTGCCAAGTGATAAGCAGGAAGAGGACAACATCAGCTAGCTCTAAAGAACATAATTTGGTCGCTTTGACAGAAGAGCAGGGAGGTGACGATGGAGAATCTGATGACAGTGACACTGCCTCAACAGGTAAAAAACATTTCCTCATTATTTACATAAAATATTGTAAGAAAATAATTATACCTATTTTTGCAGGAGAGCCCAAAATGGTCAGAAATGATGACATAAATCCATATTGGATAGAAGATAAAGAACTGAAGAAAGGACCAGTCGCCTTTCTTTCAGCAAATGAAGTTCAGTTTTGGAAAGATCTTTTGGATAAATATCTATTTCCTATAGATGATGACAAAGTTGAAAGGGTAATGTATTACACAAATTTCATAGAAAATCTCAAAATTATATTAATTACTGCTATGTCACTTGCTACATACATTAAACAATATAAACAATTTACATATATTTATACAAAACGGTAAATACATAACCAAATTTAAAAGATATAAATTTAATACTTAGAGGATTTGTTTTAGAAATAACATTTTTAATACTTGCTCAAAAATAATCTTTAAAATCACATAATTTCAAATAAATTGAGTATACTAGGAAGCAAAAATTTTAAACAAATAAAATCATTATTCAGCAATTAACAGACCGATTACCATGATTCAATGATCCATACCAAATAATTTTTTCTTTTTTTTGAACCCAACAAAATGAATACCGTGGCCTCAATGAGGCCATACTTAATATTTTGCATCGTCTTATACTCTGTTAAAACAGGTCAGATGCCTTTGCGAAGTAAACTAGTGAAGATTAATAAGATCTATTAATTCACAGATCTTAGGATCAGTGATACAATCACTCCAAATTGCAAATACCGCAGTCTAGCCAAATTATCACATATTCATATAATGTTAATATCGATCTTATCTTCCAGGCCATATAGCCTGCTGGTGGGGATCTCAATTAAGCCCAAGTTAAACAGGTGCTTATTGAGTCAACAGCGTCCAGTATACAGTCCTGTCATACACCTAATGGTGCTCCTGTCCATTAGGAGCACTTCTCTTCTTACAGGTTTAACTTAGCCAACAGCTGCTGATATAGCTGAGACTAATCCCACAGATGAGATCTAGTGCTATGGGTGTTCGTACAGAGCCCTTCCTAGTAAGGCAGTCAGCTTTCTCATTGCCTAGAATACCTGAGTGTTCAGGAACCCATTCAACCTTGTTGGTGCTACAGATAATGTTCAAATTAACTTCAGATTCCTCAACCAACTTGGAGCAGATTGTGGAACTATTTAGGACCAATTACTGCTTAATTATCTGTAAATCGGTCTATTTGTAAATCTCTCCCTTATTAGGGATTGAACACAGGAGTCAATAGCTAATACATTATCAACTTGAAAAACGTACGACACGGATCTACCTAGAGATAAGAATATTCCCTCATTAGGTTTAACCCTTCTCCAGAAGCTTGCCACTACTACTTGCTCCATCAAGGTCCCATCAGTATGAGAATTAACTCCACTACATGGTCTGTGAGTTTATCCTGCCTATCATTACGTGTATACGTGGCATAGTGTATGTCTCTATATTTATTAACTTGAAGGTCTGAGTTCATCGCAAGCACCTATGTCAATTACTAATAGAAGGAGAAGTACCTAAAGCTTTAAAAATTTGAAATGGCTTGTCGCAAGGAGATGAACTCTTACTGATGGTGTTAAATTTAGCACTGGAGAAGGTAATAAAACAATATCATGGAAAAATAAAACTGAATGATAAAATCCTTATCCAGGGTGTCCCATAAGTAGAGGGAAATTTTGATAGCAGACCTTGAGACCTCGTTTAAAAAAATTCAAATAAACAATGGGCCAATTTTTAGCAGAAAAGTAGCAAATCTAAATTAAGTAGAAAATTTCTGTGATTCATGATTTTTATTGAATCGAAAGCAATAACTAAAGAAATATTTAATTTAAATAATTAATAATTGCTTCATTGTAAACAAGATGAAATTTAATTTAAACCAACATAGAGTTTATCATTGTTTAAACCATTTACAGTTTCCGCACTTTTACAAAAACCTCTTCATTTAATAAGCTTTAAGTTTGTATTAATTATTTTAATTAACTTTATTTAATTTTATGTATTTTAATAAACCCGATTGTCTAAACACAACTTTTATTTATAAAAAAAAATTAATTCGTAAAATACTGATTTTAAACTTTTTTTTTCTAGAAAATCGGTTATAAACACTGATTTTCACCCAGATCTCAATTTTAGAAATTGATCCAAATTTGTAAGTGTCATACTAAAGGTTCCTGATCCTAATATTAACGTTTTAATTTAAATAATTGAAGCAATCAGCAGTTTTTTAAATTTTAAACATACATTTTAGGACTAGAAACTTTAATTTTGTCATCAATCACAAATATAGATCAATTCTTATAATAGAGATTTGGGTGAAAAACACAGTTTATAACCAATTTATCCGAAAAATCAGTATTATTCGAATTCATTTTTTTTTATAAATAAAAAGTGTGTTTAGGCAATCGGGTTTATTAAAATACATCCCAGATCATGTGACAACAAGAAATAAAAGCTTTGCAACAATTAATTGTTGTCATTTTTGCTGAAAACCGGGGTATGTTTACTTGACAGCATAAAAATATCATTTTTTTACAAAACTTGAGCTGTATCTCAAATTTTTCCTGATAAATCTCAACTTAATTAATAAGAACTTAAAGCTTATTAAGCGAAGAATTTTTTGTAAAAGTGTGGAAACTGTAGTATAGTTAGACGATGATAAAAAAAAAATGGCTAATAATTTATGATTTTTCTTAAAACAGAACTTCAATTAGTTTAGCCGCTCAAAATTCCTCTGTAAATGATTTTAACAATGATAAACTCTATGTTTATTTCATCTTGTTTACAATGAAGCAATTATTAATTATTTAAATTAAATATTTTTTTAGTTATTGCTTTCGATTCAATAAAAATCATAGCAAAAGTTATTGCTATCGATTTATCAAAAAACCATATATGAACTTTTTTTGTAGCTCTTGAGGTCTGCCTGTTATCACTCCTATAAAAATTTCCCTCCACTTTTATAGGCACACTCTGTATAGGCAGATGATATAGCTGTCTTAAGAACGAATTAAGAGGACTTTGAGAGACTCGCAAAGAATATGATAAGTGAAGCAGAGCAAATCAATCACACCTAGAAGTAAATAAAGATAAAACAAAAAATATGAAACACAACTGAAAATTCCATCCTAAAAACAGGATTTGTCTAAAAGGGGAATCATTCCTGAAAGTATACAAATTCAAATACCTTTGTTCCACAATAATCTCAATGACTTACCAACGTCAAAAATAGATTAGCCTATAACAAACTTAAATAGAGCTTTCTTCTCTCTTTCAAAGGTCTTGAAATCCAAAAAAATCCGTAGAAATTTAAATTAAAGACTTATGATAAAGCTAGTTCTGATATATGGTTGTGAGACGTGTATACTAATCAGCCCTCTAGAAAGAAGTATTCAAAGATTTGATAGGATAATCTTCCTCATGATAACCCAAGCAATCTGGGACCAGAGTTCTGATGCATGGAAAAGAAGAACCAATAAAGAGCTGTTTAATGAAACTGGCCAATCAATACCTCATGATATGAAGACGTGGCATGTATCTTGGAGCAATCCATCAGGAAGCCCCACCCAACAATGAATACCTCAATTGTAGGTAAGAGACCACTTGGCTGTCAATTGGAAGTCCAAATCCAGATGGATAGATCGAATTAACAAACACGTATGGAGAAAACTGGAGAGCAATAACTAAAGATATGGAGAAGGCTGGTTAGAAGTCTGCAAAAGATCTACAAGGTCTGTAAAACGAATAGAGAAAATAAATATAAAGTTGTATTACTATTGTTTGAAAAATATACTATTAATTTATAAGTACATTTCTATATAGAAACTATAAACATTTTACTTTATATCTACAACAAAAAGAAATTTCAGTTTTATGTACCAGATGCTTACAAATAAATTTTTTTTAAACATTGTTTCAGGTACCTGTTTTCTAGAATAATTTATATTTCATTTATGTGGATTCTCATTCTCATGGGGTATTTTAGGGGGGCTACTGATAATTTTATGGCTACAGATATGAGTTATGACTTTGCAGGGAGATAATTACAAATTGATGAATAGATTTTTGTTTTTGTGTCAGCATTACACCATTTTTAAGGCTACTTTAGATCCTATCAAGAAAAATTCACTAATTAGGTTTTAATGTTTGTATTTATTGTTGAATTTGTTAGCTAATGGCCCTTTTCATTGTTTAGTTTAGGATTACAGTAGATGATAGTAATGTGAGATTTTTTTTGTAGGCTAATGCAGATTTTATCAATGGAAGAACTATATATTAGGTTTTCAAGGACAGTAATTAAGAATTTATTTTTTAATTTTCATAGTAGCAATTTTATGGGCAAATTTAGATTTCATTGTTGCCTATAAGATTCACAATGAGCAGCCTGATGGCCTATTTTTCAACCAAAATACATAATAACTAAAGTTAATAAAATACATTCAAAATAAATATTAAACAAATTTTAAAATTATTGATATAGTTCCCTAGATAATGGCGAAAGCGATGGGTTTTATAGTGACAGTGTTGCTCCTGAAAGGGAAATTTTAATCTTAAATCCGACTTTCAAAATTAACTACTTATTCCTTGGGTAGAAATTGAACTTACTAAGCAACTAAAAATGTTACTGATTTTTTTAAGTTTTTTATTTTGGAAAACTATTTCAAGAACATTTTATCATTATAATGAAAAGTATAACAATGCAAGGCAAGTAAAACAATTGATAGAATTGTTCAAGTAAAGTAAAAAAATATTTTTAATGAGGGCTTTTGAACTCTACTAAACAATGAGCTGCTACAAATAACTAATACATAGATATTGCTTAATTGTGGCCGCTGTAATTGTTTTGGAAGTGCTAACTGGGTTAACGGTGCCCTTGTTTGCGCCGGCTATCTTTGTTCCAGGCCAGGATAGCTAAGGATCTCATCGAACTCAGGAACTCTTCTGTATTTGCATTCTTTATGATTAATGCCCTATTTGTTCTCATTGTTTTCCTTCTCCAATTGAATAAGGAACTTCTTCATGTGAAATGGCCATTTGGTGTGAAAACAAACATCACATACAACGAAGTTACACAAGAGGTGAGGGGCATAAGGTGCGGAGGAGAGTGGGGCAGTTTAGTCTCGGTTCCCATCGGTCCCACAATGTTGGAAGGTCATTTACTAATTTACTTTAGCAGTTTAAAATTAATTTAAGACCGACATACCAAGACGCCAATTGCTCTCACTCTCGTCCGACAAACATTAAATATTTTGTTTTGTTGAAATTCTTTTTCAGGCGAGAATAGCAGCTGATCTGAAAGAGTTGAGAAATAAGTCTGTCTTTGCATTTTTCATGATGAACGCACTGTTTGTTCTGATCGTATTCCTCCTGCAGTTGAACAAGGACAACATACACGTTGAATGGCCATTCGGCGTGAAGACAAACATCACCTATGTAGAAGAGACAGCGGAGGTATTCCCCCTGTGTCAAAAGCATGGGGCCTCCAGATTAACATGCTCGGGGTGGTTGTTATCTTCCTCTTCTTCTATCTCTTCTGTTCTTTTCTTCTTCTTTTCCTTACCTATATCTTTATTCATCTCCTACAGAAAGCAGAGATGTATATATCACTCATTCTCAAAATTATTATTTCGACATGTATACATATTCCTGTGTATGCCAACATGCGACAAATACAAAATAAAACAACTTTAATACTTTTTTAATTTTTACTGAACTGATGTTGACATTTCTAATATCAATGACTGATTAAAATTATGTAATGTTGATGAGACAGGTTTTATTATAACTCTCTCACTGAATGCATTTTATTCATTACGAAAATATTTCATGTATCCTCACAATTTCAAATAATTTATTATAATTACATGAAATATTTATTTAAAAAGCTGACATAGTAACCACTTATAGCAGTGACATACTTATAATCTTGTTATACTTATGCTCTTATGGAAAAAATATATCAAGCCCTTACAAAATTGTTATAAAATAAAGCTAGCTTTAGACTTTTGCTAAATTTTATTTCCTAATTGTTTAAAATGACATAAAAATGCAATGAATATAAATAATACTTATTTGTATTAAAATAATAAATAATGAATTTTTCAAAATTATTCAAATTTTTTTTTACAAATTAAGAATGAGTATCTCTGCTGTCTTATAAATGTAAATTTACAAAAGCATTGATCCAACCTTCTATGGCTTGCTTCCTGAGTTATTACTTCAATCTTTACCATTCAACACCCGTACAAACATACATATAGAATAGTATATTTAAATGTGTCCACTAACTGTATTTCCACTCACACAGTCTTTGAGAATGTACACATTTGAAAGGTGACTGTCCACCTTAATGCACAACATGAATGTCGCATGAACTACCTTAACACATTGCCATGATTAAATTCCAAAGCTGTGGCAGTTTTATAAAAGAAAAAAAATCATTAAACATACTTTTCTTAACACAGAAACTCAAATCATTTCATAAGTTCTTAAATCTATCTTAGTAACTTTGCCTGCTAAACAAACTGTGTAATTAGCCCTGTATGTCATTTAAGTTTTCTGATAGAACTTGAGAACTTTTCATACATCAAGATGTCTTCTTTAAAAGATACAATTTATTCTGGTATTTATATAATTGACTAATGCTTCAAATAGAAGCATTTTTTTTTCAAACCAATTGTATATTTAATTAAGAGTATGTAATGACTCCTAATATTATGACTCCATAATTCTGATGTGATTATTTATATTAGTATATTCTATTTAAATATAGCAAATTGGCGCCTAATAACAAAGGGTACCAATATCAAAAAGTAAAAAAAAATTTAGAATGAGGTTTAGAGTTGACCTTAAAGCTCTTTGATGTCAATTTTCGTAAGAATCACAAAAGTATTCCCCAATTCAATAAATGTCATGAAATGGTGAAATCTCCATTTGAGATTATTATTATTCAATATTTAAATTATTTATTGAAGAAATTTTTAGTGGCATTATTACAAAAATGTTAGAAGTTTTTCATGTAACTAAGAATGTACCAAATTTAGTTCTGTTATTTTATATTTGATTTGAGTTTCCATGCTGCATTCATCTTTTTCCATAGTAATGACTCATTAAATTATACTTGATAATTTTACAATATTTCTCTTGATAGGAAATATGAATTGTTTTATCTCACTATTTCATTCACCAACTACTTTCATTAACTATTCATTTTACCTCATTTTCATTTCTTTCATTGGCAATCATTCCCATACTACCTCTCGAGCCGTGCAGGTCGAAGAAAATCTGCCACATCTCCAGAATTGGAATGATAACTCGATAACATTATATGTATCATCAGTGATTTTAGTAACATGGTGATTGGTGTATATGTTATTTTGTAAATGTGATTAACGCAATGTATATACCATTAAATAAATAGATATACTTTTTTCAGAAAGCAGATTATAGCCAAATATTTCTTAGAGACTATTACCTGGTGCCATTATCAATAGATTTGTTGTTATGTAATATAGTATTACTCATAAAAATGTAAATTTATAAATAATGTATATTTGGTATGTAGAAGCCATTAATGTTGAATCTGCATGTAAATACATTTTTATGTTAATTAGTTGCACTTATAACTATATATATAAATAAATTGATAAATGTATATAGTTCTTATTAGATAAGTACCATTAGAGATGTATGAAAAATATGGTTTAAGTATTCCACTATCATTATGACTGAAACATAATTAAATTCATCCAAAAATAATGGAACTTTTCTAGATTACAGTCAATAACAAACATTTCTTAACAATTTTTAATTCTGTTGAATCTATTTAGTTTAATATAATTATTATTACAAAGAGTATTATGGAAATACATTCAACATTATCGAACAATTTTAAATTGTGAGGTTAATAATTGTATATGAATTCAAAAATGAAAACATTTATAAAGACAATTTTCTATCAATATTTAAGGCACTCCTTTACAAGTGTTGCTCCACTTTTATGGATGAGCTAAGATCTCATGAACACACTATAAATTATATTTCGGTGATTAGTGTAATCTTCAATGAGTAATCTAAATCTAAATATAATTCATTAAGATGCATCATTTATCAAAATCATCTTATAAGCTTTAGACGATTATAATTTTTAATAAAAACTAAATTTAACATTTATACCATTCCTCTTTATTTATTTATTTTTTATGTTGATGAACAAGTTTTAATATTTGGAAATTTTTGTTACTGACTGTATTCCAACAATTTTTTTTTTTTCCAATGAGAGCTGTTGAAAACTACTATACCACAAAATTTCAAAATGTTGTAGCTAAGAAAACTACAGTAATTCTCTTTCAAAAAGAAATATCAATAAAAATTCCTTTTGCACATGGTCCAATCATAGACGTATTATTAGAATAATGAAAACTAAATTTAAAAAAAGTAATAATTAATTTTAATTTCTAAGACTCATTTATTTATTTTGTTCCATTGTCACTTGATCTAGTTAGTTAAATTATTAATTATTACATTTTATTTGATAACTTACCAAATTAAAACATACAATATTAAATATAGGTGAATAACTTTATATATCAAAACAGATCATATCATCTAATAACCTTTCAAAAATGTTGAGTATCCTTAAAACTTTTACTGAATAAGTTTTGAATCTCCTTTACAAAAATATATAATGAAAGAAAAATTATATAAAAACTTGACAACTACAGGGAAAGTTTAACTGTTCAACAACTACCTTTTGATAATAAGAAATGCAATAATTTTGATTATTCAATTTTTTACTTAGTAATTTTTTTTAAAACCATAAAAACAAAGAAAATTGGTTAAATTATTTTAAATAAACGATTGGTGATCAGTTAATATACCTATTTTAGTATTATTTTATAATACAATATACATTATAAACAAAGATTGATTTTCTTTTTTTTTCTTTTCTCGCCCATTTTAGGTATTAATTTCAAAGGAATATCTGCAGTTGGAACCAATTGGTCTTGTATTCGTATTTTTCTTTGCTCTAATCATTGTAATCCAGTTCACTGCAATGTTGTTTCATCGTTTTGGAACAATATCACACATCCTGGCTTCTACAGAACTCAACTTATGTTGTAACAAAAAGGTAAGACAATATCATTGCTTATAATATTATTAATATTCTTAATGTTAATACCAAACTTTAACAACAAAATATTGTACTGATGTGTATAATTAAACCGAAGTAAGTTTTTAGCATCCTAGAAGGAAATTTGTTAAGCCTTTAAGGAAACATTTAGACAAGGAATTACTTAAAGGATAGTTTATAGGTAGCCTCACAGCTTATTAAGTTATTATCTTCATAAAAAATGGTGGGATCACAAATCTGCTATTACTAAACGCCTCGATTTTAATAAATGAACCCTCATTTACACCAAAAAAAAAACCTCAATTCTTAGTTCTTAATTTCAGCTATTTTTAACAATTTACTTATTATAGTTTATGATTAATATTGATTTGATAATATTTTATAATCATTTCCATACATTATCTTATTGTGAATTTTCATTAGGGAACAGAGTAGTTCAGTGCATAAGCCCTGACTTCCAAACCTTTAAGATTCACGGTTCAAATCCAGCTGTTGACAAGTAATTTTTCATCAGCCGTGGATCGACCCCTGGGGTAGGTGATTATCCTATGGCACACCCAGCCTCTATAAAATGGGTACTCTTAATTAAATAATTAATTAAAGGGGAAACCTGACAGTTGAGCGTGGTCACGGTCAACCATCTCCTTGCATAACAATTATCCTTGAAAAAATACTTCCTTACAAAGAACTGAACCCAAGACCCTTCCTTCATTGCTTGTTGTGGTACAGGTTTTTTTTTTTTATAATTTGCATTAATCAAAACCCTAAAAGCATAAATTTCTTATATAAATAATTAAAGATATGAAAAAATGTGTATACATAAATTAAAAAGGCTTCAAGGAGAAGACTTTAGCAAAGTTTCATTAAAATCGTTACGATGGTCCTATTGTCAATAGAGATTCACATTTATTGGCAGCCATTTTGAAATTAGTACAAAAATACTTCTAAATTTGACTGTAATATTGTATCAAAATCTAAAAGCAATTGTTAGTAAATAACTTTTGTAGATTAGCAGTTTTGAATAAACTAACATTTACGTTTCTATTTATTTACTGTTTCCAAATTTTTTTTTAGTACACTAAAGCTCATCAATAGCTACTCAGAAAAAAAAAAAAAAAAAAAAAAATCTGTCTAGAAACATAGGAGAAAAATGAACTGAACTGTTTTGTCTCAGTCTATTTATATAATAATATTAAATTATTAATGAAATACATCTTTTAAAGATGTTGGTGCTATCCTGGTCAATAGTCCCCACCTCTGAGGTAGGAAATCACTGAACTAGATTCACGGATGGGACAATGTTAACAGAATATTTAAAAAAAAATTATCACGATTAATTTATTCATTCAAAAAAGTTAATAAATATATTCAACAAGCTCACAATAAAGAAGTTAAAACACATTCTTTAGGTATCCATAAGAAATTCATTTAAAACCAGCATCTTTAAAACTAGATCTTAAATTTATATGAATCATCAATAATCATTTGAAGTTGACACGTTAAAATATTTTAATTTTTATTTCATGTTAATGTCATTTATTACTTACTACTTTATTGCTATTTTTAACTGTATTGATACCTATATTCAGCTAATAAATTTAAATTTTTACCTCATTCATCAGGTTGAGGAAATGTCACAAGATACATTACTGGATAAACAAGCTGTGGATATTGTGAGGCATTTACAAAGGTTGAAAGGCATCAATGGAGACTATGACAATGACTCGGGTTCATCAGGTGATAGAGTGGGACGAAGAAGAACAATCTACAATCTTGAAAAGCAAAAACAGAAAACAAGGACTATAGGAACATTAGATGTTGCGTTTAGAAAACGATTCTTGCAAATGAAAATGGAAGATGGCGAAGGGCAGGACGCAAGTAAATAAATTGATATAATATTTTTGTAAAACTTTAGTTGAATATTTCTCTGGAATCCCCTCAACCTTTAATGAATAAAATATAAATTTGATATTAGGCAGGAGATAATTTAGGTGGTTAGAAGTACTAGTAGGAATTGATGTTTGGTTTTCATGTGATTTAAAATTTTGAAAATTAAAATCTTCAATTTTTAAAATAGTTTTCTTGAGGCTAGTGCCTCAGTGAAATTAATTCATAAAAGTTTTTAAGCAACTTGTATACAGCATTGAAACCTCGATGTTAAAATTAACTCAAACCAAGTAAATTAAACACTGCTTTGGTCCTATTACCCCTTCTATTTTAACCATAACCCATTTTTATTTGAATCAATACTTTGCTAAAATGAGAATTTGAATAAATTATATAAGCAAGTGAACTATCAGAAATATCATTGTATTTAAGAACATACATAATTAAGTTGAAAAAGTGTATTTCCATTCACTCAAATTATTAATTGGATATATATTTCCAGGTACTCCAGTTCTTGGACGCAAATTAACTATGCGTCGTGAAGTACGAGAGGCACTTGAAGTACGAAGGAGATCCCTTCAAGCTGAAAGAAGGAAATCCCAAATGCAGACACTTGGAGCAATGAATAATGTAATACCCAGATCACAGAGAATATCAAATGCTGGTGCCATGAGCGTAAAAGACCTTTTCGCAAATGGAACATTAAATGGCCCCAACGGAGCTACTAATCCTGCTTATGAACCCAGCGGGGATGATGACGCAGATTCATTGAGGCTGCAAAATGTAGCAAGAAATTGGGCTGAATTAGAACGTAATGGAAATGCTCACCTTTGATGACGACCATCTTATTATCGATCTCTGGAAAATGATTCTGTAGCCATAGAGACATTACCATTCGAAAGTGTGTCTTATGGAATCTAAAAGTGTTATAGCAAAGTTTGAGTATATTTGAGTGAGGCA
Source organism: Nezara viridula (assembly GCA_928085145.1). Classification (NCBI taxonomy): domain Eukaryota; kingdom Metazoa; phylum Arthropoda; class Insecta; order Hemiptera; family Pentatomidae; genus Nezara; species Nezara viridula. Next base: position 126,166 of record OV725077.1, on the reverse strand, counting down.
CCAATAAAATTGCCACTAAATATAAATGAGAGGGAGGAGTAAGACTTGACTGTTGTCAACTAATAATTGACTTTAAATTTCTGGTTCACTTTGTTCTTTTTTTTTACAATTTAAGTTTTAATGAATGGTATTTAATAAATTATTTAACGAAATTAGAAACACTGCCATAGGATTTTGTAAATTTATTTATTTTTACTATGAACCTCTGTTAATCACTAACTTGTAAGAAATTGACAATTTGTAATATAATTTAAACTTATGAAAGTTGTAAATCCTTAAAAATAAGTAGTTGTGTAATATTTTAAACTTTGGTGACGATATATGATTATTTCATAGTAAATCTTTATCCTCATTTAAAGGATTGTTTTCTTTAATTTTTCCTTTATAAAACCGGTAATATCAATCCTTATTTTATCTCACTTGTTCGGATTAATGATTTCTAATTTAAATTTAATGCTCTACTATTGCTTAATTTGAAATTTATTACTATGTGCTATTCAATACTTGATAGTGATTACAATTAATTTTGTAAATATTTCTATACCTTAATGAATGCATCATAATATGTCATCCTTCTATGCAATCTATTTGCTCAATTTAATTAGTAATAAAATATAGGGCAGTTATTCCATTTCAAGTGTCACTGAAACTTTATTCCTCAATAAGAATGTTTGTATTGTATTAGAATAAATAAATTTGTGATATTTGTGTTTTTGTATCATAATTTTTCTTGTTTCATTCTCCTATTTCTGGCTTTTTATCCTAATTATGAAAAGTAATATTAAGCAACCAGTAAGATAGCCACAGAAGTGGTAAAAATGCAACAGTACTTCTGAGTTAACTGGTCGTCACCCATTGCTGTCCTTCATTGTTTCTAACCTGATTGCTGATAATTCTGATACTGATAATACCTACCTTCTTATTTATATTTATGGAAATTAAAACAGACAAAAAGAAATTAATAACAAGAAATAATAACAAAACACTTTTATTTTATAATATTTAATTTATTTTAGGAGACAAAACATCTGAGTGATAACTAAAATAGGTAGGAACAGATCCTATTCTCTGTGGACCCGCCGCCACAAGAATAAACATAAATATGAATCCAGGTGTTGCCTCCAAGTTTCTCCATGTGTTTTATTCCTCCACTTAGATGAGCCCCATAATCATTCTATGTGTGGAGTATGGACCGCACTTGAAGTATCGACAAAGATGTAGTTCATTTCATTTAGTTGTTGGGTGTTGTAACTTTTCCAACAGTCAGAATATATAGTGACCTTCCTCCACTCTGAACTGTTTTCGCCTGCCCTTCTCCATCTAACAACAATTTTTTTTCCCGATCTCCGAAGGTGCTCTACATCCTGCAGGATTTCTAAGTTCCTCATTTGTCTTAATCCACCAGCAATCTCCTTCTTTTGTAGAGTCAAAATCTTTCTGAGGATTTTTCTTTCCCACATGTTTAACAGGCTTTCATCATTGTTTGTCAGTGTCCAGGACTCACTTCCATACATGAACACTGGCGGAAGGACACTAGGATACACTCTTATTTATGTGCACTGGATATATCCCCAGTTCGAAATATTTTCATTAGAGACCAGTAGCATCGATTGCCAGCTGTTATCCTTGCCTTAATTTCTTTTCCAATCTTATTCTCAGTGATAACAGTGGCCAAATAATTAAACAGCAGTATTCTCTCGAAAAGATCTCCAGCTCCCTCGATATTCCCTCTTTCCTTGCTGGTCCTCATATATATAGTTTTTTCTGTATTAATTATTAGTCCTGTTCTATTAGTGGCTACTTCATACTCCTCGAATGCTGCAAGTAATGCACTGACTGCTCTTCCGGTAATCACAATTTCATCTGCAACCACTGGATGTTTTGTCAGTCGGTGGAAGATACATCTCTCTTGACAAGCCGCCTCATTGTTGACAGTACATTATAAATTTTTAATACATTCTTATTAGGAATACTCTACCGAGTTGTTATTTTTTCTGTTTTTTATTTTTACAATGAAGCACTCCTCCGTTTCTCGACAAACTTTCAAAACATACATTGTTCTGGGAGCATTCTCCCTGCATTATGTTTTATTTTAGAAAAAAGACTTTCGTCTATTTCAATCACTGTTCCAGGATCTCCAATTGTTTAGTTGACCTGTAAAGAACGCATAAGTAACAAACTAAAGAAAAGTGATAAGAAGTGGTTACACGAGATAAGAAGGTAGGTTCCATGGCGTCCAGCTAAATCACAAGTACCAAAAATTCTCTATTCAAAATATACCTAATAGTACAATAGTCCTGGAGCTAGCAATTTTTTTCTCACCTTATAAGGAGCAGAAGGTTTGGCTATGAAGACCTCGTCATTTAGTTTGGAGAAGAAAAAAATTGGCCGTTTTTCAGATTGACTTTGATGTTTACTACGATTTTTCATTAAATTAAGAAAATGAAAAACACTGCCTCATAGCGACACAAAACATTTTGCATGAAAATGTACTATTTATTTATTTATTGCCCTCTCTCTCCCTTGTCTTTCAACAAAATCAAATTCCACTTTATTTTGTAAAACCATAAAGTTTAAGTCTATCCTGCAGTCACTCCAGATTGAGATTGTGGAATTCTCCTTCATCTTACTCCCATATTGAAATGGGCTGCACCTTCTACATCCTTCCACCCATACGAATGTCTTGTAGTATTGGTAGTTATCTGCAGCAACGAGTAAAAGGTAAATCTTCTTCGTCGGGGCTGTATATGATACCTGTGCTCCTCATTAGCTTTGCCCTCAGAATATAGTCCGCGATACAGACCCCTTTTTATCAAATTATTCCCATCCGTCTAAAACTTCGTGAATGATTTAATCTTATCATAATCTATAAGTTTTTATCAACAAAATTTTTCAAAAAGTGAGACATTCTCAAACGCAGAGCAGTTGGTGATGAAATGTTTGGCAGCTTCCGGGACACCATAACCCCGGAGCATAGGGGATCCATATCTTATCCAAGACTGTAAAATGTAATAAAAAAACCGACATGTCCGGTGAGGAATTGAGAGAACCATAAGTCTGGTTTCACCCACCTGGCTGTAAGTCAAGACCGGACGGTAGGAAAATATTCTCTTAGGTTAGTGACTCACCACCTGTTCCATTCTTCAAGAGTAACTTCTGTTAATGTTAATTTTCATCTATTGGGCCGTTCCTCAATTTTCTGGAATTCCTGCCGAGCCTTCCCTCTAGTAGGCGTATTTGACCAAATTTTTTTTACAGGAGGAGATCGAGAGCTATCTCCCATGCTAAGACCTGCACTGCCTCGTGGGACACAGTCTTATATGCTCTAGTGATCCGCAGCAGATAAGAGATTTTTTCCCCTACCTGCTGCATGCATGGCTGGCATGGGGGTTTTGGCAGCAGTGGGTTAGTTAATACGTTGGGGTTCTCGTATGCCCACTGCTGCCAACAAACAACACTGGGTCATTCCATGCCAAATCATGCAGAGAAAGTTCAATTTTTAACCAACCTCTCTTAGATCTTATTGAAAATATTAAGTAAATATACATGCAAGTAAAAATAGCCAACCGCCAACTATTAATCCACTACTAAGAAATATATTAAATGAAATGGGGTCACTCCATGCCAAATCATCCAGGGCCCGTAACCCACCTCCCCTCAGATCTTAATGAAATTGTGTAATATTAAGACAGTATACGTGTAAGTAAGAATACGAAATTTTAGCTAGTTCTGAGGATTAGTTTCAGAATTATGGGATTTTAAGCTTTTGTGATATTTGAAGTTGGGAAGACATTTTGGGTTCAAAACTAGCATGTAGCTGTTTGGTTTTCATTGGTAAAACCTTTATTGACCAAGAGCTTTCAAAATTTATTTATTTGACATAAATTTAATACAGAATCTGTTGATGCCATAATAATAGAGTCAAATTTTTAAATACCCTATGATTTTTACAACAATTAAGAAAACAAAATCAAAGCAAAAAAACTTGAGAAAAATCACTATATAGGATCACAGGCGGATTTACGGGGGGGGGGGGCTGAAGCCAAAATCAGTCTTTTGGCTACGTCAGAGCTCAATTCCTCCCCACCATTTTCCCTCTGAGTGAGCGAACCTGGTAGTTTTACTGACCTTCCTCCATATATTAATGAAAAACAGGATGATATCCTCTATCAAATGACAAAATAATATTAGTGGGACTTTGAATTTTAAGAGTTATATTAAAATTTAAATGTAATACATAAAAATTTAATTTAGCAGTTATATGATTGTATTCGGAGAGAGATTATAGCATTACTTACTTAAATAAATTGTTATAATCTCTATCCGAATACAACCTTAAATTACTTGAAACAACATGCAATACTCTTCCAAATGATGAAATGACATTGGAGGTGTCTATAGCGTTTAATAAGAGTTATTAAAAAATAAATATTTAAACTAATTTCTGCGTATTGCGGTTTCGGTATGGCCAAAAAAATAATGTTCGAATTTATCAAATTGGAGAGTAAAATAATAGTACCTGATGTTGGCGCACTCCCTGCTCAACTCTTAATGGAAATGAGCTTACCAAAGCACTACAGGATCTCCTCCTTGTGTGATGGACTTTATTTTAGAAGAAGTTAATATTGAAAATTAGCCATTAAAGCTCTGTTAGTGAACATCGTTACAATAAAAATTACATTTATTTAAAATTGCTTGATTATACACTGATGTAATAATAATAATAATAAATTTATTTATTGAGCAATTTTACAAATGCCTTTTGGCATATTTTGTAAATGTGATGTTCGTTAGCGAACCTCCTCTCCGAGATTAGTGTGAATGCGTGATTGGAGAAACCTCCCAGTGAAGGCACTCCTAGGTGAAAGGTACTTATTAATGCTGCAGATCTCTGCTCCAGAAGTTGTTTGAGTCTCCTTGGTGGATTCTGTCGTAGTGTGTCTGTTAGTATTGTTTGTACAAGTGGATTAGGATGTCCAGCTAAGGAGTCATGAAAATTTGTTGTGATATTTTTTAATTACATCAGTCACTTGTGGTATTTGTAGGTCTTTATGAAGTGATTTATTGGTTATGTAGAAGAGACAATGAGTGATATACCGAAGAAATTTAGATTGGAAAATTTGAATAGTCTTTAAGTGTGCTTTTGCATGAACTCCACACCTGAGAGGCATATATCCATATTGGTCTGAGTAGCATGTTGTATATAATAACTTTGTTAGAAAGTGATCACACTTTATCAAAGGCCTGTGGGACGTTTAAGAAAGCTGTTGTGCAAAATTCCTTCTTTTCCAATGCCACAGCAATTGTATCAATCGCTCTATGACATTGTTGTATGGTAGTGTGCAGGTCTAAAGCCAAATTGGTGATTAGGAATAACATTGTTTGCTTCTAAAAATGGATGGAGCCGTTTTAATAGTAATTTTTCAAATATTTTGTAAAATAAGGGTAAAAGACTGATAGGCCTATAGGACGTGACTTGGTCTAATGGTTTCCTTGGTTTCGTTATCATTTTTACGATTGAAAATTTCCAAACTAGAGGAAAGCAAGTAAGTCGAAGGATAGAATTGTAAATAGCTGTCAGGAAGATTAACGCTTTTTTGGGTAGAAGTCGTACAACTTTAGGTGTGATTAGGTCAAAACCACGAGATTTTCTGCGAGGTATTTTTTTAATATAAAATTCCATGTCCGAAGGAGTTATAGGAGGATGGGGTAGAGAAAGGGAAAGAGGAGAAATGTGGATTTGTTGGACGTCTGAGCAGTGCTGTTGGTCAGGCAAGTCTTCATGTGGATGAAATACGTCTGTAAGATGAGCAGTCTGCTTTCTCTTTATCGCTTCTAGCCCATGAATTGTCTGGTTTACGGAGAGGAGTCTTTGTTTGATGGCATCCTAGTATCTTTCGTGTTTGTTGCCAGAGAGTATTGTTACTTGTTTGTAAGGTGGTCAGATGCTTTTTGTAAGTTTCCTGTTTGTATTGCTGTATAAGTTTTCTAAGTTTGTTAGAAAGTGCGTTTAGTAGCTGTTTGTCACTGGGATAGCGTGATCTTTTCCATTGGTTAAGAGCACGTCGTTTTTCAATTAGAAGTGATAATATTTCCGGGGGTAAGTAAAGTTTGTCACGGTTAGTCTCGTACTCGTTTGCTGATTGCCAAGCGGCAGTTTGTACAGTCTTAGTAAGCGTCTCTACGGCATTGTCAATATTATTTTCCGTCTTTAATCTTGTGTTTAGATCAATTCTCTTATTAATAATGGAATGAAATTTATCAATTAATATTGGGCCAGAAGTTAGTGTAGGTTTGTGGTTGGTAGTAAACAGGTGTCTAGAGAGAGATAAAATAACCGCTGAATGGTCTGATGATAATTTTTCACTAATAGAGATATGATGGTGTAGTGTATGTAGGCTAGAAGTTATAAAGAATCAAGTAATTCTGGTTGACGGTTTATGTCTGTCGGCCAGTACGTCGGTTCAGGTGGTAGTATGCAGTTATAGTCGAGTTCTAAACATGTATTAAAAAAGAGAGTTTTCTCTAGAATTATGGGTCCTATTGCCGAAACAGGGATGTTTGGCATTAAAATCTCCTCCACACAAAAATTTAGGTCCTAAGCAGGCAAGTATGTCTGTAAACGTTTCCTGTGAAACTCCTTGTCTCGGAGGACAATATGCCCCGGCAATAGAAATTATGGTGTGATCGATTTCAACCGAAATAGATGATAATTGAAGTTCTGGTAAGGCAGTCATTTGAAGAGGATAGTGGTATAATGTTCGTTTTACGACTATTGCCGAGCCGGCACGGGCAGTACCGCTGGGATGGTCATCGCGTTACACTACATACCCTTGTATGTATAATGTTGTAGTTTGAGTAAAATGAGTTTCTGTTAGTAATGCAATGTCAATGTCATGTTCATGTAAATAAATGTCAAGTTCATTCCTTCGGTGTAGGACTCCATTTGAATTCCAAAGAAGGATTTTTAGAGCGTGTTGTGAGATAGAATTAGGGACTAACATGAGGAATACATTTGGTAATTAGCGTGGAGAGAATAGTGATGAGCGGAGTTATCATATACTTAAGATCATTTAAGAAGGAATTAAAATATAATGAGAGATCTGGAGTATTAGGTTGTGTAATGAGGTCTGGTGTATGAGGTTGACGTGTATTGATGCGGTATGTTACTGAACGGTCAGGGATTATCCTCGTTGGGTTTATTGAGTGCTGAGGGATTATACTTGTAGTATGATGAATAGAGTATTGAAGAGATACATTTGAAGTTTGGGGATTTGTAATTTGAGGAGCTATATGATGAGGAATGATATAGTGAGGGATTACATAACGAGGAGATACATTTGAAGTTTTGGGATTTGTAATTTGGGTTCTATGATGAGGAGCAATATTGTGAGAGATTGCGTAATGAGGAGTTACACTCGTCGTTTGAGCAGTTGTGAATCGTGGTGTTGTGTTGTGATATGTAGTGTAAGTACAAGTTGCCGATGCGTAAGTCATGTTGTTTAGTTCTTGCGAGAAAGGGACAGTGTAAGTAAGTCGGTCGTGTTCCGCCTCTGGAGGCAGGTGTTCTGTTACCTCTCTACTGGAAGATGCCTGGCTCCGCACATTGAGTCTTCTTTTCTGCAACTCTAGGTGCACTGTGCATCCCCTATAATTCGCAGGATGATTGCCGCTGCTCAAGGCACAAACAGGTGGCTCTTCAAGTGGTTTCTGACACCTATCACTAGGATGATCTTGACTGCACTTCACACATCTTGGTTTGTGATGGCAAAATGTTCTGGTGTGCCCATATTAAGGACCTTCAATTCTAACTTTTGCATAAGCCAAATTTCATAAAAACGTTAAATGTGCAACTTCACTTCCATACGACTTTTCGTTTTTGAGCTAGATTGTTAACACACACACAAACCATTGAGGGACTCTCTTATTTGGTCTCAGGAGACTTCAAAACGAGTATTTCCGTAGAAAATATATATAGAACAATTACCCCGGTTTCCCTGTACCGGGTAGTACCGTAAAGACTATTTCTGATAAAAGATCGTAAGAAAGGGCCTGGTGAATTTAATAGCAAACCTCCAAGAGAGAAGATCGGTCAAGAGCTCACCATATAGTAGAGATCATTACAGGAAAACATATTACAGTAATGGAACTGATAGTGGAAAACGAATCCAAAAGGGACTACCCTGAAGAGGTATTTTCCCACCATTAATTCGTTGCTGGAAACCACATAGCTCCTTTCGGACTATTGGGATCAGACTGAACGGGGTGTAAACCTGGTTAAATTTGAGGATGACCCAAGCTTCCCTTAACTCCTTACTTATATAAAACCATAAAGAATCCATAAGCGCTGATGTTGAGTAAAAGGTAGAGAAAAATGGTGATACAAATAGACACATGTATGAAGAAAGTACGTCGTTGCAGCCCTGAGCATGGAAAAACTACTTCATTTTTGAATAGTACTGTGAAATTGGAGTGTCAGTGGAAACCAAATAAACATAATTTAAGATTATAAATCAAATAATTAAAACATAATAAAGATAATTTCCAAACATAAAAAGATATCCAAAGGATTTAATGGACGTGATATTCTTATTTGCATCAGATTACATCCAAGCTAACCACTAAAGAAAATTTGGATATGTACAAAATTAATTTTGATTCCGCTTTTTCTAATTTGGAAGGATTGGCCAGAATAATCTTTTCGAAGAGCATGAACAATACAAAGTATACAAATCCGTCTCCACTATAATTGTCCCGCAACACCAAAGAGACTCGTGAGTGGTTTGGCTTGAACTTATAAATCTCGGCAGAGTAAACAGAAAGTCTGGCGTGACGTCATTTGTACGGCCGTGAAAAGTGCTAGTATAATAAACAGTAAGATTATAATGGGATTGAAGTTCCCACACTGTGCTCAGTTCGGGTTTAGAATGATAACAACTCATTTCTCTTTTATCTGGATCAAAAAGTAAGTCTTCCAAAGTGAAATATACTTGTTGCTGGTTTGTCTTTTCATTTAGCCTATGTTGGCCTATAAATATTTTGAAAGGTATTCTTTCTATTTCATTTTGTTTCTAAATCATTGTAAGTAATGATTAATTAACTGATGATTGTAATGTCATTTCATATTCAAATCAATAAATCATTGAAAATAGAAAATAAATAGATACCATGTTTTGTTTACTTGAGTTTATTTTGTGTAACTCAACAGTTATTGTGGCAAATCACTAGATTAATTTTTTGATAATTCAAATACTAATATATTTTAATGAGATAATCTATTTTATAGCCTTTTATGTGTTTAATATAAGTAATTATAGATGTTTTAGTCCAGATGCCAGAATATTTTCATATCAACCTTGATATTTCTTGCCCTTGTAAAGATCGAAGTTGTTTGATAATTCAAATGTTGATAGGTAGATTAGTTAAAAGTTTTTGGTAGTTGATTAGGTTTGTGTGATCATGTATTTAACATTATCTATCAGTACTGTTTATATGATAAAACTAGTGAATTAATCCTAATACATTTATTCGCTATTGGACACGTTCTATAGTAATTATTGTTGAATTAATTTTTATCAATATTATTACTTAACATGTATTTTGTATGATTTGTTTTAGCCTGAGATGGGAATGAGAGTTGTCCCCATTCTCTTCTTAATCTATATATTCGTTCCTTCGACATCTCCCATTTCCTTTGACAATTCTTGTAACAGAACTAGAGTAGTTTTAACTCAATCTTGGGGAATTATTTCTGATGGACCTTCAAAACAAAATTATACTGAAGATTCACACTGTCTATGGTTAATAAAAGGTATGATATATTAGTGTATGCTCAGAAATGTAAATCAGAGTTCTATCATTATTTATTATCTGTTATTTGCACGGTGGTTTAAAAGACAATCATGTTTAATGATATCTTCTTTCAATTGAAAATTTTGTTTTATGATATTGAGTTTTATTTATAAATGATAATATTTTTATTTTTAGCAAATAGTTCAGAACAGTTTATTACCCTGAAATTTCACCTAATTGAGACTGAATGCTCTTATGATTACGTCTTTGTATATGATGGATTTTCATTTAATTCAAAATTACTTGGAAGTTTTAGTGGTAAAACACAACCTCAAGAGGTTGTTGCCAGATCTGGTTTTGTAAGTTTTCATTGAATTGTAAATATGAATAAGTTTCTAACATGAATGATATGCTTAATGTAATTTATTTAATTTATTTAGATGCTGATTTTGCTGTATTCCGATACAAATTATGCATTAGGAGGGTTTAAGGCTGAGTATTCCATTACGGATTGTAAATCAAATTGCAGTTCAAATGGAGTATGTATGGCAGGTATATGCATTTGTGATTACGGATGGGAAGGTGAAGACTGTATGAAACCTGACTGCCCTAAGAATAATTCTCATCCAGATTGTATAGTTGCTACAACACCGATTGGTTCTAACAGGTTAATTTTAGTGATTATTTCAAATATATTTTTCATAAAATATCTTTGTTAATAATTATAAAAGTATTGTTATACATATATTAATTGTTTAAATTTTTGAAGTATTCTAATAAAATAACAAACCAGTCATGATCTGCATTAATTGAATTTAGACTATATTTGCCTATCTGCCCTGCATTAATTGAATTTAGACTATATTCGCCTGTCTGCCCTGCATTAATTGAATTTAGACTATAGATAAATAAATCACCAATGTATTTGCTTAATTAAATAATGCTTGAGCTTTATGGGGAAGTACAGAAGGAATTATCACAAAAATGTAAGAAGAAAAAATGCTTGACAGGAAGCCTTCTTCAGTTTAATAGCTTTTGATACTGTCAAAGTTTATTTATTTCATTTTATTTTTTTATGAATATATGTTTTAAAAAAATTTAAAAAACACATTAATAAATTATTAACAGTATTGTTAGTTTTTTTTTCACTATAATATTAGTATATACTAGTAGTCTTCAGATAAGTATCATTGTTACGATAAGTATCTGTATTGTGGACATATTTCTTTAAAAAGTAAAATTGTCTCGAAAATCTTTCTATAGAACATTTTTTCCCTTAAAATGCAGTATCTTATTAAATGTCAACTTGTAAAAAATCCTGTTTCACTGCTATGAATACGTCAATGTCAGGTAATTATTGCACAGGTCGGCCAAATTGTCAAAACCCATTCGCTGGTTAACTGAAGAGCTGGCAGCTTCACAGCTGTTTTTATAAAAAATGATTTTATGTCAGGAGTAGAATCTCTGTATCTATCCTCACTAAATACTATTTAATGGTTCCGAATAAAATCGTCTCTATTAGCAGAATATTCTAGCTTTGGCCCTTAACTATTTGAGATGGAATGGATGATTTTGTCATGAGTAGATTGTCAATTGCTGGTATACCAGTTTAAGTTTTGTAACCCTAGGTTTTGTTATTTTCAGAGGAAGTTCAATTTTACTTTTAAGGGAGGTAAAGGAACACCCTAATAGTTATAGTTAAAGGGTCATTATATATAACATAATATAATAATATTTATGTGTAAAATGAACCACTATACAGACATAATTATTTAATGGCAATTAATAATGTACTTTGTTTATTATTTTATTATAGCTGGAGAAAATTGACGAGTGATGCATTACTTCCACGAGCTGCTCATACGGCCGTGTACTTATTAGAAACTGACTCTCTTTACATATTTGGTGGTTACAATCTCAACGAAGCTTTAGGAGATCTCATTGTTTTCAATTTTCACTCTGGTTTATGGGAAGATGATAAAGGAAAGGTTGTTGGTAAGAATTTAAAAATACTTAAATTGAGACTTATATAGACAAGATTATTCAAGAGCTGTAATATTAATATAATATATTGACCGACATGCTGCTAAAGCCTGTAAGAACTGTGTTTGGTGATAACTGTGGTATTGTGATAACAATTTTAGCTTTTCTGGTCAATTTTAGCCTAAGGCTTTTTCTGAAGTAGAAAACAGTTTTTCTCTCTCGTTAAGATTTTTAACTTTCTTACAAGCTTTTTCAAGGTTGCTGTCGATATCATCAAAGGATTTGTTTTTATTTTTAATCATAGATTTGTTCAGGATTGTATGATTATTTTGCAGAATCATTTATCTATTAACAAACATAATTCTGACAATGATTTTCTACTTATAATTATTTACAGATAATTATTCAAAACCATCTGAACATCTTGATGAAAAAGTTTTAAAAGCTGTCTTAGATACAGTTCGACAAGATCCAGATTTGCGTCTTAAACCTAAAACATTTTTACAGCATGTACTTTCATTGAGTTTAACAGATAATAGGACTTTAACATCAAGACATCATGAGGTACGTTTTTTGTTAGATTGATTAGTATGTTTCATTAATTTCTTAGTAATATATTCTAAATGGATCTTAAATTTTTATGGTACAAAAAATTATTTTTGATAAGCTTATCATCATCTTCCCTCAATTCAGTTTTCTAATAAGAAATGTTGAGATTATTTTTACTCTTGTCGGAGAAGGGCAATTTCTCACAGAAAAACTCTATGTAGAGAGAGTAGTTAGGTTTATTTCAGTAACTCATAGAAATATCTGGAGTAGGTAGTCCAGAAGCGCCATTTTGTTATCTGAATTTGAGTTGTGGTATTTGGTGTTTTATCAGCCTATATTTGATATGCTATAGTCTATGGTAGAAACCATGTATTATTCTACAAGATTTGTATGAAATTGAAATTTTATAGTTAAACTAAAGTATATGAATTTTTTATTACAGGATAGAAATTATCACAGAAGGCAATCCACTCGAGTTAAAAGAAACGAAGATGATGTTGGTGAACAGGAATCCTTGGCTAGACCATCTGCCCGCTACGCCCACGCAGCCTCGGAGTAATTATCAATATTAATCTCTTCAATTATTAAATTTTTTTGTATCATATAAGATTTATTTTGCCTTGAGGGTTAATTTGTGATTAAAGGGGAATTATTTATTTTTGAAGGTTTCGTAACTGATTTATTATATTTTATTTAATAAGTTATCTAGTTTTCTCTTGTTATAATTGGTACCATCTGTAGCATTTGGAACATAGATTTCACCTTTATTATGCTCTTTCTTTTTTCAGGTATAAAGGAGGATTTGTTATTTATGGTGGCCAAACAGATATTGGTCTTTCGGGAGAACTTTGGTATTATTCAGTGAAAGATAAGCGCTGGAGTTTGCGAGCCAACAAGTCACAGCTATCTCCTCCCCCTCTCGCAAGGCATACGCTGACCCTCGCTCACAATGACTGGGTTTATCTTTTTGGTGGCAGCACGTCCGAGGGTCTCTTCTCTTCATCTCTATATCGTATAAAGCTTACTGTTGGTTAGTATTCTTTACGTAATTAGCTAGAACTATATTCTTAACAGTTACAAAATTTTAGAGGAAGTCCTAGAGTTATAGTTGATAGTGACTAGTCGTAATCTTCTCTGGCTTGTGATATTTTAGGTTTGTGTTGAAAGTTTATTTATATTTTTTGTTCTGTTTATGTATTTATTATGTTACGTGTTAAAGTTGATCATATTTTTAATTGTTAAAGTTGAAAATTTTTAGTAAATAGTACTTAATACTTATTTAGTAACTAGTAAATAGGTTATCAGGTCAGGAGTGGACTTAAGAGTTTTAATTGCCTGCGGGAGAATTGTTTATGAAACTGTAAGAACTAATGGTAAAAAGTAAGCTGAAGTGATGACTATTCCTGCAAATCTAAATTGTTTCTAAATATTTTTGGTATATTTAAACTATTAGCTTAAGTACTTCCAGTTTGTCCAGTGTTTAACAATTCAGAGTTTTTATTGTGGTATTATAAATTATATACTGTTAAAAAGTTTCTTACTGAAAGGATTTAAACATTATTAAATTTAAAAAACAAATAAATTAAATAGTAGAATTGAAAGAAAGGTTTTAGTTAAACATATGGTATTCACACTTGTAGGTCAGGACTTCACCTTAATAGTAATAAAACACGTATTTGATCACATATTCCTACTTTATTTTATTTTCTACACCATCGTTTCAGACCTTAGGCCATTTTCAAGGGAAGAAACCTATTTTAAACAATTAAAATAAATATCGGCTGAATTAGCGAGCGGTGTAGCTCAGTGGTAGGGCACTAAGCTTCTGGTGTTCATGGTCTCATGTTCGAATCCCGGCTCATGGCAGAAAAAATATTTATTCTGTTTCATTGGCCGTGAGGCGACTCTGGTGTCGGGAGACCATCCTGTGTCACACCCAGCATCTATAAAGTGGGTACCCTTAATTAAATAATTGATTAAGGGGGAAAACCTGGTGATCGAGCGTGATCCTGGCCCAATCCCCAATTCCTATGACAGAGATCTGGATAAAAAACACAATTTAATAACCATTTTAGATGAAAAATATTTGAAATATGGTTATTTTTTAAATTTTATTAGTAAAATGTGTATTTAGGCAATTATTTTTATTACAATATATCCCAGATCATGGAAAAGCAAGAAATAAAAGCATTGTAATTGTTTTAGTAATTGTAGTTGTTGTAATTTTAGTCATTGTTTCTGAAAAAACAGGTACTTTTGGGAGACTGGATAGAAAATCACCTCATTTCTTTACAAAACTTGAATCTTATTTAATGAGGTAGTTTTCTTAAAAGTGGAGTAACTGTAGTATAGTTGGATGATGATAAAAAAAAATCGCAAATAATTTATGATTTTTTTTAAAAACAGAACTTAACTTAGTTTAGCTGCTCAAATATCCTCTTTACATAGTTTTAATAATGAAAAACTCTTTTCAATTAAAGTAAATTATATTTAGTTTACAGTGAAGTAATAGTTAATTACGTACATTAAGTGTTTCTTCAGTTATCGCGTCCTATTCAACAAAAAACATGACTCTTAAAAAAAGATAAAATTTGGGTTTTCTACTTTTCTGTTGAAGATTGGCCAATCCTCTGACAGAGATCTGGATAAAAAACACAATTTAATAACCATTTTACATGAAAAAAATGGTTATTAAAAACATGTTAAATAACCATTTTACATATTAATTATTTATATGAACATTTTTGTAGCTCTTGAGGTCTGCTATCAAAATTTCCTTCTACACCCTGGATATGGTTAATTTTGTCGTCCCATAGTGTAATATGATATGAGGTGGAATTTATATTCAATAATATTAGCAAGATGTTTGGAAGGGTATGAAACCTCCAACCATCTGATGAATCCCTTGGAAATATATCATCCTTCGATGGGGTTGTTGTTGTCGTGTAAGCTTAGTTAGTTATATTATAATTAAATAAATAAATAACATTAAATGTTTTCAAAGTGTGTTAGTATTAAACTTTTCTACCACAAGATTTTGTGATATATGAAAATTTATTTCTGTTATAATGATATTTATTTTACTTTAAGGGTTATTCTCAGACTATGGGCTATTTTCATGATGAAATTTTAGTAATTTTGATGACATTTAAATACAATTTTCTAAATACCTACCCCTTCTATTACTGCTCAGCTTTATCTGACCAAATGGCCAAGATCAAAAGTGCTTTTTGCTCAGTAATTAAAATAAGCAAAGCTAATAATTCGGTTGTGGGAATGACACGAGTTTTCAACTTGGTAATGACATTGTAACGCTGTGTACTAGTATTATAATATTTGGTTTTTTTCGAACTGACTTGCTACAAACCGTAGTCAAACATGAATTATTATAAATGAAATAATTTGAACAGGTAGCGAGATCAAATACGTGGTTGTAATGACAACAATAAAGGTACATGCTCAACGTATAAGAAACGGATGCGTAGAGGGAAGCTCCCCAACTGGTCGGCCTATCCGCTGATGGTTCTCCTGTAACTCCATGGCTACTACTACTCTCTGAAGAAGTTTCCCCACTGTTCCCTCTTTTCAACGCTTAAATATCTGACGTTATGTTTTTTGCTTGGTAATGACATCAAAGTGATGGGACAATGTTTGATAATACATAAACTTAGTTCACTGTTAACAAAAATTAAAAAATTACATGTAATTCAAAATGTCTTAATTATTCTTTAGTAGTGGAAATATTTTACTTGTGTCATTTTACATAGGATTCGAAAGACAAAAAAAAATTGTTTACTAGAAAACTGAGAGTGGAACAATACGTGGTGATGACATTTTAGTAGCTTATGTAATTATAAAATCACACTATTCTTTGATATTGCATTATGAAGAAATACTTATTCACCGTATAGTAGTGGGAAAAAAATCAAGTTAAACTTAACTATTCATGCAAAAGTTGTAATGGACTAAAACTTGCTCCTAAAATGAGAATCGCCCTTCTATGCCGCCTAATGAAAGAATTTTGTTGTAAATTGGAATGCTATTTTTAGCTTTTTTTTTTTACTGATTTGTCGCTATAATAAACTATATCTTCTAGAAATTTTTCATTATCATTCTTTTTCTTTTTAGTTCTTTGTATATTTTTGCAGCTGTGAAATTAGATTATCTTTCAATTAATATCTGACATTTTTTTTCTTTCTTTTTAAGCAAATGGCACTGAAGAATGGGAAGTTGTCAAACCGAGAGGTGGAAAAACTTTAGATTTACGATTAGTTGGCCATACAGCTCTTTACGATCCTAACTCTGGTTCTTTGATAGTAACTGGAGGTCTTGCTGCTAGTGTTGCTAGATTTTCAAGATTATCTGACAGAATATTTTCATTTCATATTCCTTCAAAGACTTGGACCTCATTAGATTATCCTAGAGCTGTACAACGTGATAATTATGTTCCTGCTGGTAGAGCTTTTCATACTACTGTAAGAATTGGTAAGTTTCAAGTAATTTTTAAATAATTTGTTCTAAGAAGTTATAATAATTTTTTCAATATCTATTATTTTCTTTATTAAGTTAGGATGCCCTCAAACTGAAAATGTCAAGTTTGAGTTTGTATGTTCTTACTATATAGGTTAAAGGCGTTCATACCTTTTGTATTGAGTTTCAGTGACTTATTAAGTTATTCAATTCCTCTTTGTTTTCCAGATAGGTATCAAATAAATATAGTGGATACCGTTTATAATGACATATCAGCTTTAACAATAAAAATATTAGGTCGGATGATTCAGAAGGCTTTTGTAATGGAATTTTTTATGGATATAGCGACCACAGTTATAGCAACTGATTAGATTTATTAAAGAGTTGATTTTTTTTTTAATATGACTTCGGGAGGTGGGGGCCATATTGCCCGGTCAAAGTATCGCCACTGCCCTCCATGTTGGGGGAACATTACACTGACACTCACCCCCACATTACAGATCAAGGTCAATAACACTGCACACTCTAGGGTTACCTGTTCTAGGTAGCACCCCTGGAAGGGAAAGCAAGTCAGGTGGCTTCAAGGAGGCAATCCCTCCATCTCAATCTGAGGCAGTTGGGCTAATAACCCTCTCCTCTTAAACAAAATTATTATATAACCTAAAATAATCAATATAGACTGTCAAGAATGGTGCAATGTGGCTCTCGTCATACAGACTTCACGATCAGATATTGGAATGTTTTTACGCTATATACTCCCAGAGCACTTCAAGAACTTCTGCAAGTGATGGACCGATATAGATCAGATATAACTGCACTCCAGGAAATTAAATGGACTGGCAAAGGCCATTTAGAAAAGAGGAAGCTCATCATCTACTACAGCTATGACGATGGATAGCTTTGTAGCAAATGCTTTGTACTTCAAACCAGTGAGCCCGCAATTCGATTTACTTAGGGTCAAGGGTAAATTCTTCGATTACATCTTGATTACCTGTCACTCACCAACTGATACCTCTGAGGAACAAGCTAAGAAAGAGTTCTATGACTTGCTTGAAAGGACAATAAACACCTATCCAAGAGCAGACATCAAGAAAATCACAGGTGACTTTAATGCTAAAGTTGGAAGAGAGAAGGAAGTTACAACTCACCAATTGGGAAGCATTATATATATATATATATATATATATATATATATATATATATATATATATATATAATACACTCTTGCAGTGTTTCAACTGCCTCCCGCAGTGCCACATCCTACGCTCTGAAGACAACCTGCAAAGTGGGTCGAAACGTCGACAAAAATTAAAATAATTTATATATTTTAATTTTTTTATTTATTTGACCGCACTCTCGACTAACTCCTTCTCATATTATCAACGGTCAACCATCTCTACATCATTAAAAATAAATTACTATGGTATATTTTCTTGATACAGTCCCTCTAATAAATCTGATATGACGCATTACACTACATAATCTTGATACTAATACTAATGCTTAACTTAAAGATGGTCTTTATTTAGGTCTATATTTATAGGCCTGACAACTGAGAACAGAAAGGTGCATCCTGGCCAACGGGCGGAAGAAGACTGTGATGAGATAAGTAGGTGGGGGTTGGGTACTTCCCACTTCAGTACTTCTGGCTCCAACGTTTTTTTTAAATTTTAATATTTGATATAAATAAAAATCATTGCAATTTATATATAAACAAATGTATCTCTGTCTGTATTTTTGTCGTTTTTTCATTCACTCCCGCAAAGGTTTCTGGCAAAAAATAAAAAAGAGTGTGGTAACAAGAGTCTAAGTAGTAATTGAAAATAGTGGTTGGGATTTTCAAATTTTATCTCTTTATATGATTACCTTAAGTTTGACCAGGACTGAATCCTTTACATTATTGAAATGCTGGGGGCAGGAGAAGTTGAATTCACTTTTTTGTAAGATGGCTGATTAAATGTTTTTTTCAATATCTCGCAATTTCAGTTAGTTTCTGGCCAGGAAGGTTAGAAAACTCTATTAAATTTTTAACTTTGTTCTCTTCATAATATATATTTTTAGGTATTGATATTATGACTACAATTTTTTTCAACTGTGAAATTACATTTTTTTAAAATTTATATTTAGTTACTTTTCAAGGGCAGTTAATGAACTTATACAGCATGTCTCAGTTCTTTACGGCCAAACTCTGGAGGGTGATTTTAAACAAAATTTCCAACAAAAAAGTTGATGCATGGGCAAATTCCAAATGGAAAAGGAGTTAGAACAAATTTTGTGTTCTCTCAGGTCTAATACGGCTGCTTTACGGATGCAGTTGGGTCTGGGCACTGTAACTGCAACACTACAGGGATCGTTGTAATCCTCCTGAAAATTGCGAGATATTGAAAAAAACATTTAATCAGCCATCTTACAAAAAAGTGAATTCAACTTCTCCTGCCCCCAGCATTTCCCTAATGTAAAGGATTCAGTCCTGGTCAAACTCAAGGTAATCATATAAAGAGATAAAATTTGAAAATCCCAACCACTATTTTCAATTACTACTTAGACTCTTGTTACCACACTCTTTTTTATTTTTTGCCAGAAACCTTTGCGGGAGTGAATGAAAAAACAACAAAAATACAGACAGAGATACATTTGTTTATATATAAATTGCAATGATTTTTATTTATATCAAATATTAAAATTTAAAAAAACCGTTGGAGCCAGAAGTACTGAAGTGGGAAGTACCCAACCCCCACCTACTTATCTCATCACAGTCCTCTTCCGCCCGTTGGCCAGGATGCACCTTTCTGTTCACAGTTGTCAGGCCTATAAATATAGACCTAAATAAAGACCATCTTTAAGTTAAGCATTAGTATTAGTATCAAGATTATGTAGTGTAATGCGTCATATCAGATTTATTAGAGGGACTGTATCAAGAAGATATACCATAGTCATTTATTTTTATTCACTTTTCATAAAATTTGTTTTTAGATTAAATAAAAATTGATTAATGTACCGATGTTATTTTTTAGATCCTTAATAATTCACAGTTCACAAGCCACTTAAGCCCTCAGCACCCAATAAATTATCATAACATATAGAAATTAAAATCATATTTGTCTTATCTGAAAAGTTCAACTATTCACCTAGCAAATGTTTAAGATTTAATAGAAAGAATTGAAAAATAAAATAAAAGAAACAATTTGAGGTATTTAAATTACAATCAACCTATTCTTGAAAAGAAACACCATGAAATGGAAATTTTTGTAAGATGATCTTAGCCAAGACGAATTGATTCAAAAGGTTTTCCCATGGAATCAATATGCCAGGTGTATAACCGCACATTTTAACTTTGAAAATCGATGTGCCTATCATTCTTCTCTGAAAGATCAATCCACCACAATTTTGTAGCAGTGAAAAAGATAATGAACAATGTTATTGAAGCTACAATTTTGAATCGGGAATTCAAGGGGCCAGCCGTATTATTGTATATTCCAATGATCTCAACAGATATACTATTTGAATTCAAATGTTAACAGTATCCGGTGCGACTTGCTTTTGCTATGACCATCAACAGAGCACAAGCACAATTGCTGCAAGTGTGTGGACTAGATTTGTGAAGAATCCGTGCTTCTCACATGTGGCCGGCCCACACGTCAGAGAACCTTCTGATTTATTTGTGTATGTACCAGACGTTAAAATAAAAAATATTGTGTATCCACAAGCAGTCTAATAAATAAATAGAATTAAAACAACACTTTGAAATGTTTTCCATATGAGAATGAATAAGTTTCAATAAAAATGACACAATGTAAATTGAATGTTATCATAATGAGTTGCCTTGAATTTCCTTTCTTCTGATTTCTTGAAAATAATATATAATATTCAATAATTGAATAAAATTAACGATAGTTGTTGACAATTTGAAACAACTGATTTAATCTATTGCTTTATAATTATTTGCTTTGCTTTAACTATTGAAGGCAACTACATGGTGGTGTTTGGCGGCTACACTCACAGGCACAACAAAGAAGAGATATGCTATGACAATCAACTCTATTTATACCATTTGGGGTGCCACACCTGGGTCAGTCAGGAAATACTTGGACCAAATCAAACAGGTATACCAACTTTATTCTAACTGAACTACTCAATAACCATTTATATTAAGCTGAATCAATAATTTTCCTATATATATATCTATATATCCCAAAATTCTAACTTATGTAAATAATATTCCGTTTTGTCAGGGGTCTTAGTTATTTACACCCGTGAATTTTAATTTCTAAAACAAAACTCTGGCTCTGGATAAACATTTTGAGGGTGTTTACTCTTGTTGGTTGGGAATTCGGGAACAGTGCCACCCTTAGGGTGGAGCAACCGGGACAATCGCCCAGGGGCGCCGATCTTGAAGGGTTGACGTTGGGGGCACCAGCCAATCTTGTGGGGCGCTTGCTTGAAATAAAAAAAAAATACAAAGCGTATTAAACTGATTTATTTTAGTCTATCAATAAACCAGCTGTATTAGAGAAATGACGAGTGGAATAAAATTCAAATATTACATAATATAAAATATGGGTGATAAATATTCAGGACGTAGTCTTTTTTTAAAAAAAAGACTGCCTCCTGAATATTTATCACCCATGATATGTAGAATAGTCAACTAACTTCCTTCAATAATATAAAATAGTTTGAGAAATAAATTTAATTTTTTTAGTGGTGAGATGACATCATTGCCCAGGGGCACCGAATGTCTAAGGCCGGCACTCTTCGGGAACCTAATTCTTTAGTGACATTGAAAATTACAATAATATATATGGAATGTTACATGGAGCAAACATACTTTGAATGAATTGATTCACCTGGTTTGTCATCTTTCAGTTGTGAGGCATATAGGACAACTAAATAAAAGGAAACATTCATTCCTGTATAACAAAGATAATTTATTTTAACAACTGTAATTAATGAATTTATTAAGTCTTATAACTGTAGGCTTGGTCTTCTTAAGCTTCAGTGGAGTGGGTTTCCCTCATGCCATTTAGTCTTCAAGTCCTAGCCTCAAGTGAAGCCTCAAGGACACTTTTCCATGCTTCTTCCTTTCTTTGTAGTGTACCTTCATTACATTCATCAATTGTTTATACACTTGACATTTTTCCCTTGTCCACTGCACAATTGAGTCCAATTCATATTGCAACCATGGATCCTACTCATTCCTTCACTCAGTGTCACTTAAAGGAGTAGGTAGCGGCCATCTACTTCACTGAACTATTCAATAATCTTTTTTATGAAGCTGTATCATAAATTTTCCCACTTTTTTTTACAGGCTCTACGTATCCCAAAAAACAAGGAATGTTTGCACATGCTGCAGCTTTGAGGAATGGAGATAACATGATTTTAGTTGGTGGATATCACGGAAATGTAAATTCTGATCTTTTAGTGTATGCATTTCCTCGAACATTAGCTTTAAAACCTGGAGATCCTTATGAACCTGAACAACTATGTGCTAGGTATAGTAACTTATGAAATAGAATAAATATATACTAATTTTGTGTTATTAAATGTTCATAATTTAAAATATAAAATTTGTTTTATATGTAAATTGCTCTTTGATTTAACCAAGTGATCTGATCTTAATGACCCTCCAAATTAATAATCTTGTTATAAACTCTTGTCTTGGTTTAGGTTTTCTAAATGATTTATGTCAAATTTGCTTCTCATATTGTAGATGTATGTATTTAATTCATTTTTTTTTTTTGCCTAGGCACAAAAATTTAGCAGAGTGTACTTCAGACCCAGAGTGTGGATGGTGCACCGCCCCTGAGACTTGCTACGGGCGTACGCTGGGAGTGAACTGCACGACCAATTTGCTGACCACTCGCTGCCCAGGTATCTGCCCTGCCTTGGACTCCTGCCAGGCCTGTCTCCTCCAAGGGTCCACTCAGGCCCCGACCACCTCGTCGGTCGCTCAGAAACTGTCCCTCGGGCAGTGCGTATGGTGTGTGCACAATGCTAAGTGCCATCATGTACATGGTTAGTATTTTATGGATTTTTAAAAAAAAATTGTTATTGTTTCTTCATTTTGTATCTGTACTCCAGACATAAAGAACACTGAATCTATTTTTTTATTAAATAATTTAGTAACTAAGAAAAAATTTTAAAACCTCAAAGTTATGGAAAATCGTCTTCCTCAACACATATAAAAATGTGCCATGGTGTTCTTAACCTCCAGGGTACAGATTTAGTAACTAAAAAACAAATTTTAATAGCTCAAAGTTATGGAACATTGGCTCCCTTAAACAAATAAAAAAATCTGGTGCATTGTGCGCGTCACACAACTTCTACTTACTTACTGCTTAGAGTAGTTAGATATTTTCATATTTAGGGAAGTCAAAGTGGAAGCGATGGTATAACTTCATTTAAAACAGTAATTATCACATTTTTCTCACCCATCAAATTTGTTAAATTATACGTTTGCATCACTTTCTGTTTCCTATTACGGCTTTGAATAGCATCAAACAATACTAATGATTGTGAAGAAAAATATATCTTTTGAAAAATTCTGTGTATTATCGGGAACATTTATAACGAAACTTGTCAGAAAAATAATATAATAATAATAAATATTGTATATTATTAGGTTAATATTATTAGATCCTCATCATTTCGCGTGAAGAACTTTTTAAACAATTATGAATAAGTGATACACAAAAGTTAAACTAACAATATGAAAGCCCTCAAACATGCTATTTTTTGAAAAGATTCGTTGGCATGGAACTGAAGTGGCGACTATACTCAACATTTCTTTGATGTTGAAGACCAAACTACCACTTGATAGACTCCCCTTTATTGTATATAATATCCTTAGCTAAATAGCTGTTTAATTGCCTTTGATTCAGGTGTCTCTTTCGGATAAGGTTGCTCTTGGGCTCTCATCAATGTTCCTAAAGCCTCCAGTTCGTTTTTTTTTTCTTAATTTTTCTATACTTCTCTCCGTTTATCTTCATTTTTTTCTGCCTCAATGATTTTGCCGTCGTTTTAAATAGTTTTAGTATTACGTATATTTGCTTCATTATTCTCTATCGCATTTCAAGTGTTATTTGTAACGAAGATGAAATGGAACGGAATGAGAACTGAGACGAATTCCAGTGGCAGAAGGTTCCATTCCATTCCGACCTGTAGTCGCAATTGTCCATCCCTAGTTATAGCTATTTTAAACTTTTTCGTAAAATATTTTCATTTTCAGGAAAAATCGTTTTTATCATTTTTTTGACACTCAACTTTATATGGATTCAATTTATATTTTATCCACTTAAGACGTTTTTTATTATAGTTATATATTTTGTTTACAAAATATTATATTTATGATAAAAATATTTTTACATATTAATTTTTCAAAATATTTTTATCTTTTGCCGGTCAATATTTGTTTCCTTAATTCAGGAAAGGAGATCTCTCATCAAGCTTCTTTTCAGTCACCTTCTGATAGGGATGACAATTATGGCCACGTCGTTTATGCAATTGGGAATAAAGAGTATGTATGTGTTGGTCAATAGTTATCGCAAGTAAAAATATATATAGTTATAATAACAAAACTTAATTCAGTAATTATATATTTTTTTACAATAGAGAGAGTCTAAAGCGTTGCAGAAAAAATATAGAATGTATAAAAAACTAAAATGTGTGCTTTAGATGTGCTTTAGACCACACGATATAAGTGAAAACAGCAACAAGGTGAGACTAATAATGTCTCATTATAAAGAGGATGAAATGCTGAACATTTCTCTCGCTTACAGTATACAGGTCCGATTTTTAGCTTCTGAGATATTTTAATCTATATCTTCCATAAAACCCTTTATTATGGGTATGCAGTTCTATTGTATCCCAGTATTTTTTAGTTACTTTTAATAAAATCTTTCCAGTTGATATTCGTAAATAAATTTTCTACATCAAAACAGACCAAATAATATTTATCTAATGTCTATTATTGTCTGTTTATTCTTTCAAGCATTTGCTACAACCCCATTGAGTTTTTTACATCATAGTTACTATCTGATTTTTGGTTATTGTTTGTGGAATTGAGATATTTAGCCAATTTTTTCAGTTTCCTTACTGATATTACTGATGATAGGACTAAGTGGAGCGCCACTTTATGTAACTTTACTAATCCATGTATTATAATTAAAGTTAATTAGTTTAATTTCATTTAATAAGAAATTTTTAAAGTTAATAACAAAGTTCTATTGCATAAAATATAGACATCAACGCAAGGTCAATCTAAGATTGCCCTTAATGATTTATAATTTACTTATTTATATATTTACTAGTTTATGATGTATCCAACGACTATAATATTTATGTGGAAATCTCCTGTTGGAAGGTTGTATAATGTTATATTATTATATATTTTCCATTATGGCTGAGAATTTCTGCTATTATTATTATTTATATTATTTCTCTTTTATTTTTTATATATTATTAATAATGTTGTGAAAATAAAATTTCAATGTTGTAATAATATTAGCATTTGTACCATATAATAGCATAAAGTCGTTATCATTTGGTTTTGGACACTATCTTTTTCCCTCTCCTACTCTCTAACACGGCGTTGGATTAAAATACAATTTTGAATAATAGCTCATTACAAAGAAGATGAAATGCTGAACATTTCCCTATCTTACAGTATACAGGTCCGATTTTTAGTATTTGAAATATTTTAATCCATTTATTCAGCTAACCTCGTTATCATTTGGTTTTTGTCACTCTTTTTTCATTTTCGCTTCCCTAACACGGCGTCGTGTTAAGATATAATTTTGAATTATAGCTTATTACAGAGAGGATGAACTGGTGAACAATTTCCTCGCATACAGTATGCAGGCCCGATTTTTAGTTTCTAAGATATTTTAAACCATTGTAAAAAAATATCAATTATTGGACTATAGCCGATTTTATCTGAGCATTAAAATCTGACGGATCAATCTAATTCACTCTCCACAAAAAAGTACAAAATGTGTCTAAAGAAGTTTTCACTTCAAAAAAATATATTTCGTTTTGGGTAGTTAAATTATTGCATTAATATTTTTTTCATAAATATAATCAAAATAATTTACCATAAACGTTATTATAGCCCTATAACTATGCCATTTATGAGTACGTGCAGTTTGAATGAAAATTTGATGAAGAATATTGTTTTCGAAAGTGTCAACTTTTCCAAGCGTAGAGCTTGAAAGCAGTTGAGAGTTTGAGAAAAACCTAAAGTAAAGTTTTAGATAATTTCATAAGCTTTCATTTATTATTTGACTATTTTCCTCGATGATTTAAGTTTATAATTTATAACTTTGAGCGTTTCGAGATATAAGCAGAAACATGAAAATTGTGACCTTTCCTTAAGAGCAGGTTCCTCAACCTCATCGTTTTGCCCACCTTCCCTCAACAAACAAAGATCACATTTTCTAAATCAGCCTCTCGCAGATTATTATTTTTATTGATATAATGAGATTATTTTCCGTATTGGTTTGGCTAGATGGAATAACGGTAATTTTCCTTTCTCTAAGATTTATGTTTTATAATCTATCTCCAGACAAACAGAATATGTTCTTATTTCATTATTATTCAACTATTTCATTTAATCCATGCCTTCCTCATCTAAAAATTTAATCCTATTAATAATATATAATACATTTGTTCATTAAAAGTATTGGATAATAGATAAAAGTATTTTCCAAAAAAATTTAGAAGCTTTTCTTGCATTTTGGATTAAGATAAACTGGTCTAACGACACAGCCGTGCCTAGAAGGAGGGAAATAGGGCAAGGCAGAAATATTTTGTAGAGTTACATAACCCCAAGGGCCTGCCTAGGAGAAGACAAGGCAAGACAAAAAAATATTTTGCAGATTTGACTAACCTCATGGCCGTGCATAAGAGAATGCAAGGCGAGACAGAAATATTTTGTAGACTGGTCTAACCACACAGAAGTGCCTAGGAGGAGGCAAGGAGATACAAAATTTTTTTGCAGACTGCCCTAACCCCCTGGGCATACCTAGGAGGAGCAAAGGAAAGGCAGAAATATTTTGTAGACTGACCTAACCCCATGAACATGCCTAGGAGACAAAAACTATTTTGTCGACTGGTCTAACCCTGTGGGCTTGCCTAGGATAAGGCAATGTGAGACAGAAATATTTTGTAGATTAGTCTAACAACGCAGAAGTGCCTAGGAGGAGGCACGGAGAGGCAGAAATATTTTGTAGGCTAGCCTAACTCCACGGGCGTGCCTAGGAGGAGGCGAGGCGGGCCAAAATCTATTTTGTAGACTGACCTAACCCCCTGGACATGCCTAGGAGGCAAAAACTATTTTGTCAACTGGTGTAAAACTGCGGTTGTGCCTAGGAGTAGGCAAGGTAAGGCAGAAAATATAAACCTCTTTTTCAAAAACTCATTGTTGGTGGGGCAGGTTGGTTGCTAGTATATCAATAGGATTTCATTTTATTATAATTCGTACCTAGTTGAGCGGGTCTCAACATTTAGCAGCTTTCAACGTGATCTTTCGTCATCCAAAAACTTAATCCTTACAAAATCTTTCAACACCTTATTTTATTATTTTAAGTTTTTGATGAACTTTTGACAATATCAATAATTCCTTGCTCCTGTCTCCTTGCCTAGAAAATAGGCTCTAATACTTATGCTTTTATCAGTTACATTAGCTCCTTCATAAAATGTTTTGATATTGATGGTTTTTAACTTTCTGATGCCAATTCAAGCTTATACGTTTAAAATTAGTACTAGATGCAGACAATAAACAAAAAAAAACAAAAACAAATTCAGCTCAGAAACCTAAGATTAGTTCTCCAACATAAATTTTATTCATGCTTTAATTTTAATTTTTTTTTATTTTTAGATACTTTTGGAGTGTGTGGAGTTTCCGAAGAGACGCCTTCTCAAGTTCCTGGTTGGTGGGGCGATAAAGGTGTTGAGATAATAGATCCAAAAGAATGTAAAGCTCTGGACAGGCGACCAGGACTAACATTCATAAAATATTTACATCCTGCCAACATATCTCAACCTGATTATGTAAGATTAGTCATCATTATTATTTTGTTAACAATTTCACTAAAATATATGAATGTGTTAATGTCTATACTTCTTCTTCATAATTGTAATAAATAAATGTCAACTGTATATTAGTATTACTGCTGAATATAAGCTAATCCCATACTTAGATCTCTTTGTTGGAGCTCATAGTGCTATTTTAGCATTTGAAGTCTCGACAATACATTGCTAATAAATTGTTCTCGAAATGTACTTTATACTTTTCTAAGCAATGGAAGTTTGAACCTACTCACAGGTTAAGTTTTTTTATCTGACGCTCACTCAGTCTTCTGATGTCTCGTTACTTGGGTATATCACTTTTATGGTTTATGGCTGGGTAGATAACAGTTCTTTGATTTGTAATGTAAAAAGGACCAATTAGAATATATTATAGTATATTATTACATAATATGTGTACATTATGTATAGAGTCGGAAACAGGCCTGGAGGGATTGAAATTTATTTCATAGCGGACCCATAGAATGAAACTCAACCTTTCCACTCTGGTTAGAATAGCTGGTTGTAGCTCTAGAAAATTCCCTCTCCCCTCTACCATCGTATTCTATAAATGACGAGGTAGGTAGTAATCGAAAATACAAAATATATATGTACATAGCCTGCCTTTGCACATTTAAAATTAGGTTTTGTCTTACAGAGTATTGAGGCTGAGCAACTTATTCTTTTAAATTATAGATTATTCCTAATAAAATACTGTATCAAATTCAGCTATACTATATTCCATAATTGATGTGGATTTTTTAAAAATATTTAACATTTTAATTTTATGTTTCAGGTGAGCATCATAAATTCTACGTCTGTAGACTTCAATATTGGTCCGAGCGGTCGCATTGAGCAAAGGTTAAGCAAGAAAGGTTTCATCACGGCTAGCCTTCGTGGCTTCTTAAGAATACCTGAAAATTGGCTTCATAAAGAAGAAGAGCTAATGATGTGTGTTTCATATTCCTCTGGCACTCTTATGCTTGGCTATGGCAATACATCTGTAGTATGTTGTGTTTTCTTTGTTGGTTTTATGTAGGAAAATATTTATTAGTTATATATTCTTGTATTGTGCCACTAAACTAGTTTCTTGTTAAAATGTATTTGTTTCTTACTATGTATAATATCACTCAATTAAAATTGAATTAGTTAGCGCAACTATGAAAAACGTTAGTTTTTTGTAATGTTTTGTAGAAAGAATTCCAGATCAATTAGGATAGTATAATGTAGATGTAGATGACATGAGGAATGGTGAGTCTTAACAAATAATCTTACCATTCTTTCTGATATATTCATCTTTTTGACATACATGAGAATTCTCTTGTTGTTTTGTGTTGCTCTGCTGTGCCTATCACCTTAGGGGAGCGTTTCTATTCTGTTTCTTGCCAAGTTCCTTGCTTGACGAAGATATTTTCCTGTTCTTTTGCACAAACGGTCGACATCCTATTCTATGTAGGACATTCTTGGTCGGCCTCTAGGCCTTCTGTCAGGGGCATAATCCATATTTTTCAGTAGATCTCGGTAATTTTCAATTCTGATGACATGGGCAAATCAGTTCAGTTCTGGTCTCAGCTGATGAGCTTCTAGGATCTCCTTCGCCAAGACGACTCTCAGTTCCTCCCTGATCCTCTCATTGTGGATGCAGTCTCTTCTTGTTTTCCAGGGATTCTTCAGGTAAAATTTATCTCTTCAGGTGTTTCTCTGCTTTTTTTTTGTCTGTAAGTATCTAGCTTTCATCTCCATGAAGGAGTACAAGCAGATTTACTGACTTAAAGATGTGTAGTTTTACGTTTCTACCGAGCTCTCACTTCCCAATAACAGTGTTGCACATTAGTAATAGATTGAGTTTGCCTTACTTATCTTTTGTAAGATTTCTGAATCTACATTCCCAGACTGTTCCGAGGTTAGTGAAGTTTGAAACAACTTTCATTTTTTATCCGTTACAAAACTCTTCAACATTTTCCTGTACCCTTTCTATCTGAAGGATCTTGCTTTTGTCAGTATTGATTAGCATTCCTTTTCTACGGAGCTCTCCTTACCATTCCGTCAATATCAGCTGTAACTTTTCTGCAGAATCTGTTATGAGAACATCATCCTCATAGTATTTTCGCGAGAACCAAATTTTTATAACTCTCATTTCATCCATATATTGTATGAACAGTAAGGGGCTAAGACTATCACCTTGTTTGACCTCCCTAGCTATGTTAAAATACCCAGACTTTTAACCATTTGGTCTAACAATTCCTTTTGGTTTTTAGTATGTGGACTTATGGCTATATTGCTTCAATCAGGTTCATGGAATTTCTCAAAAATTAAAATGTAGTCATTCATTTTTTCGGAAGTAATTCTTATGCGTCTACGTATAGGTTGTACACGCCTTACCCATGGATATCGTGATTCTTCGCCAACATGCCAAACCTGTGGGACTCCTTTGACAGTGAAACACATTTTAACAGAATGCATTTAGACTATCTTGTGAATTGACAAATGATCTACACATCATTTTACAGGATAATATAAATATATGGTGGGCGGGGTGGCGGAACGGGCTAACATGTGTGCACAGCAATGTAAGGCAATTAGTGGTTGAAGCCTTTAATAAAAAAAAATTCGAGTAAAGTTATGAAAAACTAGAATCACACTTATTTGTGTAACTTATGAGTCTTATAATTTGGTTAATAGTTTACAGCTGATGTTCATTAGGCTAATTGTTAAAACTCCTTGGAGGGCTATCAAAACTCTCTAAACAAAAGAGGATTAATTTCTTTTAATTAAGAAGATTAAGAACTCTAGGGGAGTCCTTAAGAACTCTCAAAATTCAAAAATAATTTTCAACCAAAATTCTGATAAACTTCTTTTTATATTGAAGGGTGAAAATATATCTCAGAAACGCATGATTACAATTGTCCCCTCCCTCCCCCACCGCTGAGTACAATAGATAATTATCAGAATCATCCATTTCTGAGATAAATTTCCACCCTTTTGCACTTGGTGAAAGTTAGATCAGAATTTTGGTCGAAATTTTTTTTTTTTAATTGATCCTTCTAATGGTTCCCCTAGAAGTTATAAAAATTATTATAATGAACCATGGCCCTAAAGTTAACCGACCAAAAGATATATGGCCCTAAAATTGACCAAAAAAAAGATAAAAGCCTCACAAGTTGCAAACAAATTACTTTTGTAACTTTGAAGTTCAAAAACTTTTTTGTTTTGCATCCTAGCTTAAAACATCCATATAATTATTGATTGTACTCAGCGGGAGCCAATTAGCACACCAATCAGATTCATCTATTTCCGAGATAAATTTTCAACAAAGGGATGTTCGATCAGAAAGTGAGTCAAAAATTCTTTTTTGATTTTGAAAGTTCTTATGCTCCCTCCCGCCAGGACTTGCAAAAATTGTTGTAATGAACCATGGCCCTAAAGTTAAATGAAAAAGAGATATAAGTCTCGCAAGTTGCAAAAACAAATTTTGAAGCTTAGAATTTCAAAAACTTTTTTGTTTCACATCCTAGCTTAAAACACCCTTATAATTATCGATTGTAGGCAGTGGGGGAAGAGGGGGCAATTAG
Organism: Nezara viridula; assembly: GCA_928085145.1. Classification (NCBI taxonomy): domain Eukaryota; kingdom Metazoa; phylum Arthropoda; class Insecta; order Hemiptera; family Pentatomidae; genus Nezara; species Nezara viridula. The sequence continues at coordinate 94,739 of OV725077.1, read as the reverse complement.
GAGACAAATCACAATCATCTATTTCCGAGATATTTTTTTTTTGTTTTCAACAGTTCTAATAATTTTTTTTTTGTTTTCAACAGTTCTAATAATTTTTTTTTTTTGTTTTCAACAGTTCTAATCATTTTTTTTTTGTTTTCAACAGTTCTAATAATTTTTTTTTTGTTTTCAACAGTTCTAATAAATTTTTTTTGTTTTCAACTCCAGTATCTTTTGGAGGTTCTTGGTTCTTGGTCCCCCTAGAAGTTATAAAAATTATTATTAGGAACCATGGCCCTAAAGTTACCCGAGCAAAAGATATTTAAGCTTTATATAAGCCTGGGATGTTATAGCAACTTTTGGGAAAGTGGCACTTTATATCAACGATTTTACACATTTTTACAATTTTCTCGAAAATGGCTCTTAACGATTTTAATTTAATTCATTATATCAGTGTAAAATTAAGGGGTTTTAAATATAATGTAGATTTTATTTTCATCGATGTTCTCTAACAGGACTAAAATGCCTAATTTCCAAATTTCTTCCTCTAAAGTACCTTTAATTTTTTTTTGTAATAATTAACTATTAACTATTTCACATTATAAAGTGATATAAAAAATGTTTAAATATAATGAATGAAGAAAATTGATTGATAACTAAAGGAGAAATAAGGGTTGGATGCTAAACGGCAAATTATGCAAAATGTTGAGAATCTTCTAATTTAAAACTTATAATATTTAATAACATTATTTTTATTGACTAGTTTCGTGATAAATGTTTCTGAAAAAAACTCAATTAGTATTTTTTGATACTATTAACAGTCATAAAAGGAAATGGAATGTGATGCAAACATATAAATTTAACAGATTTGATTGGTGGGAAAAAAATAGTAATTAATTGTTTTAAATGGAGTTATTCCGTCGTTTTTACATTTACTTCCCTTTTAACTGACAATGCCCTTTTAAAAGAAGAAAATGGTAAGTGAAAGTTGTGTGACTGCACTAGATATTTTATAAATTGAAGGATTATGCTATATTACCAGTCCTTGTTAAATCTCTTTCTGTTATATATTTCCTGAAAGGGCTTTTAAAGTGTTCTAAGGAGTTTTTGTCCTCCATATTTCAAATATTCTGGAGCAATACCATCTCTTCCTGCTGTCTATCCTTTTTAGATTCTGGATTGCATGTACTGTTTATCTTCTATCACTTCTAGGCTAGAGTAGAGGGCTCTCACTCTTGGTCCGCGACATGTTTCTGGATTTTTGGAGAAATATTCCTGACCTAAATTGTTTGCCAAATATTTATGAAATAAAATATATGTCCAAATTAAACATTTAGAATCAAGATAGTATAACCAGGAGAGTAACAGCGGGTGTGAGGGTGCGAGAAGCAGAGCTACATATTAGGTTGGCTTTTATTTTTACAAGTGAAAAATAAACTTAATAATTTATATATAAAACTCCTTACATTCATTTCTTGTGATAATTGATCTTGTGTAAATTTCTTCAAAATATTTGGTCTACATTATAATATTAATCCATAACGCATTGAGCCTGAAATTGGGAATTGGAACAAAATTAATCATTTAATTATTTATATTTATTTTACAAATTATAATTATCATTTTATTCCTATGTAAAATGTTAGAGTAATGCCCTTTGATCTGTAAAACCAGAGATCACTGGCTCTGTTCTGCTTAGTGACAGTAACTTACTTGTAGTTCTAGGATCGTCTTCATAGCTTGGTCTATATGGTCTTTATAGCTCGCTCTATATGGTCTTTATAGCTTGGTTTATATGGTCTTTATAGCTTGGTCTACATGGTCTTTACATCTTAGTCTATATGGTCTTTATAAAATAGAAAAATTGGAATAAGAACTAAACGAGAAATTGTGAAAATGCTAGAACAACATTCTGTCATTTATCCAGTTCTTTGAAAAATCTAGGTGTTCACCTGACCTAATTTGTTACAGCAATCACCATGGAGATCTTTTTTTAGATTTAAAAAAAAAAAAAAAAATTAGATTGTGTAATAAGAAAATTAGGGCCATCCTACTGTTACTACATGTTTATATAAAACCAAGACAAACATCTTTGTTTTCATTCTTAAGAAACATTTTTAATAAGATCTGAATAATTTAACATATTTCTAATTTAGGAATTAGTTGGAAACTTGAGTTCTGATGCACACGAGTGCAAAACAGCTGTTTGGAGCAATATTAAGGATAATTCCATGAGCTCAAGACCAGTCACACTGAAGCATGGTTCATATGAAATAGATTTCGAGGCAAAAAGATCTGTCAAGAACGATGAAATACCCTCAAATTCTAAAATGGAGCTTATTCATAGCAACAAAACCAACTATAAAATGAGTGAAATGTCAAAGGTATGTTTTATTAAATTTATTTATGTTTGGTATTAAACTTTATTTTGATATTCGCTTGTAGTAGGCATCCCCCTGTATTCACTCCTTTAGATGACATTGTGTGAGGGAATGAGAAGAAATAAATAGGAATGTGAGGTTGCACTGTGAATTGTACTCAATTACGCAGTGGACAAATTATTCATTGAAAAGTCTTATATCGATAAACAAGTGATGAAGAAGGAAGAAGCTTGAAAAAGGTCGGAGCAGGTAGCAACAGCTGGAGAAAGACACCAGAGAAGAGAGAAGGCACTTGAGGCTGAGACATTGAGGCGGAACGACATACCTGGGAAGAGAGTCTACTACAACATTTAGAAGATCAAGTCTAAAGTTATAACACTTTAATAGAGTCAATTTATTACAGTTGTAGAAATAAATTAGTTTGTTATACACGAGTGAAAAGTCATTTATTTATTTAGTTGTCCTATATGCCTCACAATTGAAGAATAACAAACCAGGCGAGTCAATTCATTCAAAGTGTATTTACTAAGTCCCACATTTCAGATATATATTCTTATTGTTTCTTCTCACTCAATGTCACAAAAGGTATTAGGTTCCCGAATTCCCAACAACAGTTAAACACCCTCAAAAAGTCTATATCCAGTGCCAGAGTTTTGTTTTAATATTCACGAGTGTAAATAACCTAGTCCCCCGATAAAAACGAAAAGAATATTTACAATTCATGCCAAAAGGAATATTTAAAATTAACTTTTAATAGGTGATTTACACGCTCATATTTTATCTAATTATTTATTTACTATTTTGTTTTGTTTTCTTAATAGGTGTTTACCTTTGAATATTTACAATCTTATGAAGGGACTGAACCTTGCACAATTTATACAAATTGCCTTGCGTGCCTTACAGATTCTAAGTGTGGTTGGTGTCCTCTAACTAGCTCTTGTCTGGATAGATCAGTTAATGAAACTCAAGTAAGATTTTATTTTATATTTATATTATTATTATTTTAAAAGTTCAATCTTACCATAAAGAGAATGATTGATTTACTTCATTTTGGTATTTGGTTATTCCTAATCAGTTGGTATATTGTTACCAATTTTAGCTTCTCTGTAACAGTTACTTTGTTTTATATTTGAATACTATTTGTCCTTATTATTTTTTATTTATTTTGACAGTTATTTTTTTAATCTCTTTGCTCATTAATTTTCTCTTATAACTATTATTCTACAAATTTGTTGCTTGTTCTTTCTCGTCATGATGAAGACCTGCATAGTTGGGTCGAAACATAGCCTTAATGAAGAGTTTCCACTATTTTAAGTTATTTTTCCTCAAAAATATTATAACAATATTTCCTCATTATTTTATTCATCATCTCCTTACTACAGCAACAAAAAAACTGTTGCATCTTGTATTCAGTGTGATATGGTGGTAAGTCAATGATATCATTGATATAAAATAAATACAATATGTTAGGTTTTTATTTATTACAGCAGGCAAGGTTTTCATAATAGTAACCCAACAGTTCTTATAATATTGAAAATGATTTTAGAAGTGTTGAATCACTTACTACTTCAAAAATGGAGCCATAATTACTTCGAGAAAGGATGATCTTGTCCAAGAGAATTTTAAATTATCTCAGAATAGAAAATAAACTTTATTCTGGGACAATGTTCTCTTAGAATAACAATAATGAATAGTTACAAAATAAAAAATACATATCTGGCCAAAAACCAACTTAATAAAGATTCAAACAATATATACAACTTAAATAATAGTATGTAAACAGCTAAAAAATATAATAAAATCTTCTCAACTATATTTATAATTGTACTGGTAAAAAAAAAAAAAAAAAAAGAATTACATGTATAGAAAGAAAAAGTAAAAAAACCTCCAGAAAAGAAAAAAATATCAAAAGTAAGTAAATAAAAATTATTGACTTTTTATGTTAAAACAGAAACAGCTTATACATACAATATATATATATATATATATATAGATTAAAGGTGTATTAATGACAGAAGATGAGCAACGGGATCACAATATTGTATAATAAACAAAAAATAAAATAATGGTGTATGAAAAGAAAAAAAAAATTATCCTTGTTACATAATACATAATTAACCAGCGTCTGATTGGATTGTGAAGAGGAATTGGAATAAGAGTGTTTTGAATGTGGATAAGGATGGCGCATGGCAAATTTTAAGTGGGGTGGAATTCCTAAAGATGGTGGAGCAGACGATAAAGGAATGTTGAAATGAAGCTGATCTGTGGAAAGGGGTGTAAAGGACAGAAGGACAAAATCTTGTGGAGAGGGAGTGGATAGATGATTTAAATTGAAGGAGATTGTATACATAGGACAGGTGATGATTGTTGATTATTTGATAAAGGAATGTGCCAAGGAAGTATTGTCTTCTGAAGGAGGGGAAGAGCCACCTCAACTGGGCATTATAGTGGGAAACACGGGAGCATCTTGGGGTCCCTTTGACAAATCTTTCTAAGATATTCATAATTCTTTTTAGTCTGTCCCCGAGTTCCACCTAGAGACCACCGTACACCACTACTAGGGGTCTACATGTGGGTATAGGTAGGAAATGGTGGAAGCGATGGAATAATTTAAGGGTTCAAATTGACTGTCGAGAGATATGGGCAATATGGTTATTCCAGGAGAGGGTTGTTTGTATTCCTTCCTCACCAACTAGCCAAAAAGTTGAAGCCTGGTTTCAATGTTATATAAAATATTTTTCTCTTGCCCAATATTGTAACTTTCACTGATCTATATATGGTATATATAGTTAGAGAAAGTATTGCTGTAATGAAAAATTTGAGTTCTCCTGAGCCCAAGTTTCTCAAAATAGTGTGTTAGTGAACAGCCTTGTTCAAAAACGAGACTCCTACTTTCCTACTTTTTATAAAAAGGAGCTAAAACAGCTGCTAAAAACTATCAGAACGATATTTTGGATCCTGTTGTGTCAAGCCTCTAAATGATATTCTGTTTGCTGGAAGTCTTTTGGTTTTCCAGCAGGATTCCGCTCCAGCTCACAAGGCCAGGTCAACTCAGCAGTGGCTGCAAAAGAACATTCCAGATTTCAACTCTGCCTCGGATTTGCCCTCAGGAAGACCTGATCTCAAGCCACTAGGTTATCGGCTTTATTAGATTATTTATTATTATTTTTTTTTTTAATGATCTTTTTATTTATTCTGAGACGAGTCCCTTTAGAATAATTAACAAGGACAAAAATGTGGGCTTTTGAGCCTAAGATGTATATAAATGTATTTACAAAGTAAACTAATAGGTATAATGGGAAAAAAAATCTTCCAACTTAAATCCAAATAAATAGAATAGAAGAGAATAGAAAAATAAATAAATGAAAGAACAATGAAATGAAAATAAGCTAATAATATATATACATATTTACAGAAATTTCTATTTACAAGATTATAGGGACTGGATGGAAAGGAAGTGATTGAATTGGTGAGATTTAAAAGTAGGGAGAGTATTGGAATGACTGATGTCAGAAGGGATGGAGTTCCATAGGGACAAGGATCGAATAACAAAAAAATTATCGAAAGCAGCGTTTCGGTGGGCCATTATATATAAATCTGAAGACCAGGAACGGGTATTGCGGGAGTGCGCAGAGGATAATAAATTGAAGGAGCTCTGAGATATATAAAGGACAGCGGGAGTGAATGACTTGGAAGAGGAAGGATGCCAGGAAATTCTTATGGTTGTAGGAAGGATAAAGCCACTTCAACTCTTCATAAAAACAGGAAACAGGGGCACCCCTTGGGGCCCCGAAGATGAATCGTACAAAGCAATTTATCAAAATTTTAGCCATAGTAGTCTTTGGTAAGTAGGCTTTGGTCCCAACTAGAGAGGATGGCATGCCATAGAGCACACCCTAACTTTGAAAGCCTCAAACAATCTGGTCCGAGCAGTTGAGTGCTTTCCTCAAAACGTGCTACGTGCTGCTATTGATGACTGGCCACTGAGATTAAATGCCTGTGTCGAGGCAAAAGAGGGACATTTTGAGTAAATTCTTTTTTGTTTACTCTCTATAGATATAAATTTTATTTTCTAATAAAGTTTTTGAAAAAAAAAAAAACTTCTGTTGAAATCTAGTTATTATGGATATAATTTGTACTTTTTCTTTCCTATTTATACTCAAAGTTGGTTAAGTAAAATTTGTATCATAGAATTTTTCTTTCTTTTAGATTTGCCGACTTGATGGCGAATGGCACTATCTCACCCTTATGCCAAGAACGTGTGATAACTGTAGTAATTTTATCACTTGTTATTCATGTATCGAAAGTGGATTGTGTGAGTGGTGGTCAGATGAAGCAAAATGTTCACGAATTGGCCGGTGAGTTATGAGCTTATACTAAATAAGCCTTTCTTATGCTATATGAACTCCTCCTTATGCTATGTATGTCCCTCCTCATGCTATCAAGACTCCTTATGTTATATTGATTCCTCCTCATGCTGTATAGACTCCTCTTCATGCTGTATAGACTCCTCTTCATGCTGTATAGACTCCTTATACTATGAAGACCCCTCTTTATGCTATATAGACTTGAGCTATATAGGCCCTTCCTTTTGCTGTATAGATTCCTCCTTATATATTCATACTCCTCTTTATGCTATATAGACTCCTTATTAGGGATGGCAATCGATAGTCAATGTTATCGAAACATCGTTATTTTCCTTCTGATATTTGATATGTTACCTTTGATATTATTGAGTATCAATATCGTCCCTTCGATATTTTAATATTTGAATTTAAAATTAAAACCATTGTATTCACAGAGCACCAAGAATTATGTATGAATCTGATCATTAAAAAAAAAAAAATTATACTCATCTTGCCTGTTTCATATATAATGTATATACATATGTATATGCATAGTATAAAAACATATCAATATCTTGATAATATCGACTATCGGTGGGCATCCATAAGTAGAGTTGAATAGCATGCGTGGAAACCTTCTCACTCAGTAAACTAAATTTGCCCAAATTTGTTAGTTTGAATATAATCAAATCAAGGCCACAAACTGTCAAAGAAAGCTATGTAGGATGGAAATAAATTAGCACTTTGCTGAATCCGATGTATGGATGAATGGACGGTATAATTAGCACTTTGCTGAATCCGATATATGGATGAATGGACGGTATAATCGGTTGAATGGAAACTTCTGGAAAAAAAGCTGAGGATGGATAAACATGGACAGGAACTAGAAAAATAATTTTATTAAGGAGAATTAATATTTCCATTAATTAATTGAAAGAGGGAAAGTACATGTCTTTTGATAGGCCTATGTGCTAGCGAATCAATATTTGTATTGATATTCATATTTCAATTATGTTTATAATATCGATGAAAATATGTACTATCAGTATAAGTCTGATATTTTGATGGTATCGAAAGTTATATGCTGATATTAATGACAATATCGATAGTAGGCCTTCAATACCCCATCTCTATTCCTTATCCATTTAAAACGTTGTGTAAATCTTCAATAAATTAATCCTGATCAAAAACATAATTAATTTAAATATTTACATAAAAAGTATGATTTTATAGGTCACAAAATGGTGTCAAAGCTGTTGAAGATTGTCCAGCTGCTTGTCATCTTAGGAACGATTGTTCTCAGTGTTTGGATGGGAATGGTCGTTGTGTCTGGTGCGAAGCTACACAGGTAAGTCGACGTTTAAATTCCAATGATACTTCTTATTTGATTTTTACTTCCTAATCTTTACTATTATTATTTTGTTATATCATGTACATTGTCAGATTAAACAATTATATCAAGATCAAGCCAATTATTTTTTAATTATTGGCTGTGTGTTTGACTTGAGTAGATTAATAGCTTATTACTTGAGAGACAAAACTGGAAGAATCTTGGTTCCCACTGTATTTACTCAATGTATCTCTGGCTTTTACTTTATCTCACTGAAAACAAGAATCTCATAACCCAATATTTGTGCCCCAGCAGTAAAGAATCCTATGTCCATTTTTTATTTTTTATTAAATAATTTAGTTTGAGTGCTATCAGTGGGTAGTTTCTCAACAAGAGATTTCATGTTATCATATTCTTGAGTGCATATTTACTAATTGTATTTTTTTTTATAATACAGTTGTAAATATCAATGAATAAAAAAAAAAAAAAAAAAACTAAGAAACAAATTTGAATTGCTCTAAGATATGGAAAATTTGTCTTCCCTGAACAAATACAAAAATGGATATGATGTTCTTTAACCCGGGGGTACAGAAATAATAATATTTTATTTATTCTGCGATGAGTTCCTTTAGAATAATAAACAAGGATATATATGTGAGCTTTTGAGCTTCAGAGATATATAAGTCTAATTACAGAGTAAACAAATAGATATAATAGAAAAATTAATATATATATAATGTATTATCTCTTATATTTGTAACTAATAATAATATAACCTCAGAAGCTCACTTCCTAAGTTGGGATACTTCCTAAATAAATAAGAGGTTATTAAATAATAAACAAAATTATAAGAGTATTAACATATTAAATTGAAATTTATAATTATTTTATCTCAGGTATGGATTACTGACAATCAGATCAAAACACTCAGACAAACTATTATTATGTACACTATTTATACTAAAATTAAACACTGATTTTAAAAGAAAGTCAAGTATGAATTGATAAGCTAACCTTTTTACTTTCACTTATGTATATATGTAATATATAGTAAGGGTAAGTATTGCGATTGAGAAAATTTTTGGATCTGAGTTTTCAATGGAAATACATGTTTTGGGGTACCCTAAGTCCAAATCCAAAAAAATGGTCTGTGGGTCTGTTTGTGTGTATATTAGCAGTCTAGCTCAAAAACGAAAAGTTGTACGAAACTGATATTACGTATTTAAGATAGGTATATGCCTTGGATGTGACGGCAACTTTTTCCTTAAAATCACCTAACCGGAAGAGCCACTTTATATCACATTTTCACAATTTTCTCAAAAACAGCTTTAATGTTTTTGATTAAATTCGGTGTATAATTGTATAATTAAGTGGTCTTTAATATCAATTAGGTCTCATCCCCATTGATGTCACTTTACAGGGCTTAAATACCCAATGTTCATATACGTCTTCCTCTAAAGTACCTTTAATATGGTTTATTTTAAAAAGGTAATCATCTCACATTATTCAGAGTTACGAAAAAGTGCTAAATATAACTTTTGAAAGAATTTGATAAGTAAATAAAGGAGAAAAAAATAAAAATGCTTATCCACGTCAAAAATGAATCTCCGGAAATACCGGTCAGACGGTTACATAAACTATACCGTTGGAAAGCGAAGAATTTTAGAAAAAAAATATCAAATATAGAAAGCTGTAGAAGGTAATGGAGAGTGGCAAAAAAATTATAAATAATAATTTTTGAAAACTAATAGCATAAATCACATGTTTTCAAGGAAATTAAATTAAATTTACTTACTAAATGTAAACTTTTAAAATATTTTTAAGTTTGAAAAAAAGTATTTAAAATCCTCCTAATCAAGGCATTGACATTCTTTAAAAAACTATTTCATTGTACTCGCGTGAAAGAAGAGGTAAAATATAAAATTAGGAGATGGTCCGGGGTGGCGGTCATAAATAGGCTAAATAGTGACAAAACTATTTTATTAAAAGCCAACGTTTCGACACGACTTTGTGGGTCTTCTTCAGAGAGGTTTGTTCAGCTAGGAGTTTTATTTAGAACTCAACTTCAGTTTTAAGTGAAACTCCTAGCTGAACACATCTCCCTGAAGAAGACCCGCAAAATCGGGTCGAAACGTTGGCTTTTAATAAAATAGTTTTGCCACTATTTAGCCTATTCATGACCGCCACCTCGGACCATCTCCTGATTTTATATTTTACCTCTTCTTTCACACGAGTACAATGAAATAGTTTTTTAAAGATGGTTAACTTTTTAAAATAAACCATATTAAACGTAAATATACCATCTGCTGTCCGTGACAATAGTTCTGCAGTCCATGATAGTGATTATGCAGTCCTTGATAATAGTTGTACAGTCCCTCATAACAGGTGTGCAGTCTGTCACAATAATTCTGCAATCCTTAATAATAGTTCTGCTGTCCACGATAATAATTGTACAGTCCATGTACAAATCCGATAGTATTTTCATAAAAAACTCCTCCGACAACTTAATAGTCTACCCCAATATAAATAAAATCCGAAAAGTTACAAAAATTTGATGTGCAGATGTGAATTCTCAAATCTGACAGTATTTTCATAAAAAACGTCCCCGATACCAAAATAGTGGACATCTGAATATTTAACCTATAAATGATTATGGATTGTAGGACTATTAGTAATTAAACTGTTATTTTCCATTGTAAATTTAACTAAAATGAAATTACGAGATTTTCATTTCATTTCAATTTATAACCGCTGCTTGTAATATTTCAGTAAACTTGAAAATTATTAATTGATTTATATATGCTTTTAACCATTTTATTTACCTAATATTGTGTTTAATTAGATTTATTTTTTTTAGGAATGTTTTTCATTTTCTGTCTACACTTCACAATATCAGTTTGGTAAATGCCGGCAATGGGTGGACCTTAGAGGAAGGTCTGCCGAAGAAAGCTCAGCTTGCCAGCCTTGTTCCGCCCATTCCAACTGTTCGTCTTGCTTAAAGTCACTTGGTTGTGGCTGGTGTTACGATTTTGATAATCCAATTGTGGGAGTTTGTGCCCCTGGAGATTTTAGTGTTGCTAAAGTTGGTAAGTAATCAATTTAAATATACACCTTATTTACATTAAACGAATTAATTTTGAACTCTTACCCACCTGTAAGCAATCAATTTAAATATACACCTTATTTACATTAAACAAATTAATTTTGATTAATGTTGATAAGCAAACCAACTTATTCTTACCAGTGTGGGAAAGATGGGGATTTATTCCTTAGGTTTGCCACAAAATAAATTTGCTGTCCTATATTGTCTCCACATTTCAATCGCTTTGAACAAATGCGGAGTGCACTGCAGAGAAGGCCTTTTGTCCCACCATTTATATCTTTTTAACCTAACGCAACTGAGAGCAGTATTACCTTGTTTATAATAAGAAATTCCTTGTAAAATCAGTGACAATTTTTTATAAACAGTTTGCCCAACAGGTGTAGAGTGATGGATTAACAGAAGACATTACATAATTGCAATCGTAAAAACAAAATTACAAATACTTTTAATTTTATTATGTTTTAAAAAGATCTTTTATAAAATTTTGCTTATTTGTATTAATTTTCAATGTATTTGATAACAAAAAATAAATAAATAAAACTAGGAAAAATAAATCATAAATAACTAACAATATCCCTATTAATTTTTGAGCAGTATATATTAAGTATATATTATATATTAAGTCAAACAATTGATTTTGGAAATGTTTTGCTTCTGCACTACCGAAGACGGGGAAGCATTGTATTCTTGGGAGAGGTTAAAAAAATTATCCACTCACATTTTACATTTTAGACATCCAGGATCAAATTTGGTTAGATGTCTGTCTGTAATCAAATCGATGTGACAGGTATACCATCTACTACAATTCATCCGATTTTCATGAAATTTTCAGGGATTATGTTGGTTGGTGCCTAGATGATCCCATATTACTTCTATCAAATTCCATCCAGAACTTCCTCTTGCATATGCGTAAAAGTGTTTTAATAGATATGCTAATATTTCAGAAACAATTTTGTTCGATTTAGCTCAAAGTTTAAAGGAAGAGGAAGGTAGGTTTTGGTAAAAATAATGATTCTGTATCGATTTTGTTGCATTCCCTCCTCTACTTTCTCTTATATATATACGCAAATGAGTTTTCTATGATACATCTAAAACCACTATTTTGATTTGGCGAGAAGTTAGGGATTGGTTAACATATAATTAAGTAAGTATCAATTTTATCGAATTCTATTCACTACTCTAAAAAAGAAGACTTCCACTTTCGGATCAGTGAACATATTATTTGATAGTCTATAGTTTGAAAATGGCTCGTTCAATTGGAGAAATGTTCAGAAACTGTCTAGTATAAATTTCATTTAATTCCATTTAATATTTAAAATTAATATAAATTACTATTAACAATATAATGGCTGTGAAATTGTGGAAGGCATTGATCACATGAAAGAGGGGTAAGAAGGTTAATTGAATATTTTTATGAGGTTATAGCATTTTGGTTTTATTCAAAAAGTTAAGTTATACTATATTGTTAGGTCAATTCCGAACTTTACTGGAATGACACTTACTACCATTAATTGGATTTTGTGTAATTTTCTATTAATTTAAATTAATTGTTGTTCTGAGTTCGTAAAAAAATGCTTATTTGTGATTGTGTTTATTTATATTGAAGTTCAATCAGCTCGTTGTGGTCTCGATTATCTCCTTAAATATCAAAGTTGTGTGAACTTCAATCATAATTTTATTTACTAGCTTAAATTAGTTTTATTCTGACTAAGAGAAAATATTTGTCTCGTTAACTCCCAACAAACCAAAAAGTTTAATTTTTCCAATGGATTTTTTCCCCATCCATTTTACTAGTGAAAACATACATATTAAGTATATATCGCTACTGTTAATCTATATAAAAATGAAAATGAAAAAGTCGTATGTAACAAGTTTCCATTTTTATTCTTTTAGCGCTAAAGGTGACATTTGCTAGTATGCAACTGATATAGGTAGTCTGATATTATGGAAAATAGCAGAGGAAAATATAATTTGAAATCACACTATGAAATCATAAAGAAATAATTAGTTTTTACGCTCCTGTAAAACATTCAATTTTTATATACAACCTTTTGCACTAACAATAGCGATATACATCTTCAGTATGTATTGGGATTTTTTTAAAATCACAATTTGTCAAATACACGATTTGCAAATGTGGAGCTCTTTCACATTTTATTATTCGCTGATGAACAAAATTAGTGAATATAAACCGCGAATGTTAAGGAATTACTGTATTTCCATAAACAGCTTTTCTCTTACAAAAAATTAGAGACTTTGAAATATAGATATTTTTTTAGCCAATGAAAACAGTGAGGAAGCTATACTGGCCTTTCTTGGCAGACATCTTTTTTAATAAAACTGATTTATGGTTGGTTACTTTTATGAATAATTGTTGGATATTATCTTGTAGAAAGTTGTGCTGATGAGGTGAATAAGCGGTACAATACAAGCCTCTATCCTGAAGACGCTGCATGGTCTTACGATGAGTGCCCAGATGTTGATGAATGTCAGCAGAGGCTCCATGATTGTCATGAGAACGCCAAGTGTACCAACACTCATGGCTCTTACAGTTGCCAATGCAAGAGAGGATTTATTGGTGATGGAAAGAAGAGCTGTGTTAAAACGTAATTTTTTTTTCATCTTTGGTATTTATTGTATTGTTATTTGTTATCAAATTGCTTGTATATAGAGACATATATACACTTTTGTATGTAGATAATTTATACTTTTTTTTAAACAATGGAAAAGATTAATAGAAAACAATAATATAAGAATTTTTCATATAATTTAATTTTAGATATATTCTTTAGTTTTTTTTCACTGTATCAGAAAAGTAAATTAAAGTTTCTTGTTGATTGGAACACAATGAGTCAAGTGAATAAAAACCAATACTTGCTGATACTAATCGATTTTTTTAGTGTTCACTATATTTCGTTTTAATAAACAGTTACTAATTTCCTACAGTACTGTATACCTCACTTACCTGTAGTGCTCTATACCTTATTTACTTGTAGTGCTCTATACCCTATCTGTTGTGTTCTATACCTGCTTTCCTGTTATAAGTAATCTTTAGTAATTGTTGAACTTGTAATCTTCAGCTTATCAGATTGTCTGGGAACATGTATTTTGTACCCTAATTTCTATGGTATATTTAGACAAATAGAAGTGTCTCACAAAAGTTCCAAATGAGTCATGAAATATGGGTTTTCTATCACCCTATTAAATAATGATGCTTACATCTTCCTGTTTAATATGGATTTTCTATCACTCAATTTAATAATGATGCTTACATCTTCCCGTTTTATTAAAACCAGTTTTCACTATTCCGAGGCTGGACCCTAGGTTTGTCGTTAGTTATTCTCACTGATAATTATTTCTTATATATTATGATTTATGTAGAACTAATTTTAAAAAAAATAATGTATGTTTCAGTTACGTAATATTCATTTTTAAAAAATTGGAATCAAGACAAATTTTTCTTTATTCCATTTAAATTAATTTTAACATTTTTTTGTTCTCCCCTTCCTTAACTTTTGGCTAACAGGAATTTTCCCAGAACAGGAGAAAGGGCAGCGGATTAATGCCAGAGTTATAATAAAAGTCCTCCATTGACACTGGGATGCAAGCTCATAATTATTTTATCATATTATCTGAGTTTATCAAGTTGCTAGGCCACCCCGCCCACAAATGAATTTTAATTATTAGTTGAGGCTATTCAAGTTTAAGCATTTGTTTTCTTAAGGTGCTACAACAAATGCGTGCACGGTTACTGCTTAGGAGCACCACAATACACTTGTCATTGCGATCTCGGTTGGCACGGCATTGATTGTTCTCTCAATTGCGGTTGTAACAACCATTCGACTTGTTCGAAGGGAGTCAATGTGTGCGATAGTTGCCAGAATTGGACCACAGGAGAGTTCTGTCAGTTTTGCAAGTATGTATACCCCAATTAATTTCTAATTTATGCACTTCAATCAATACTAAAAACTATTTATTTTTTTACTTGCAATTTTTTAGAGCTGGTAGTTATGGTAATGCAACATCTCCTGATGGTTGCAAAAGATGTAATTGCAATGATCACGGTTCAGAGGAGTTGAATATCTGTGACCCAGTTACAGGTGTTTGCTATTGTGAGGATAACACTATCGGAACCAACTGTGACAAATGTAAAAAAGGTTATTATGGAGATCCAAGGTAACTTATTCCTTTGATTGTAGTTTTATTAAACAATAATACTAATATTTATATTAGAATTAGGAGAGTTCAGACGGTTACACAACGCCGAATTGCGTGAGCTGTATCCGGGTAATATAATTGAGGTAATTTCATCGCGGCGAATCAAATGGGCTTGTAAAGTTGTTGGGCTTGGTAACGAGAGAATTCCTAAAAGGTTAATATTTGCTGTGCCGAATGGCAAGCGTCCGAGGGGTAGACCGAAGCGAAGGTGGGAAGATTGCATTAAAGCCGATCTGAAGGGACTGGGTTTGGACGGCGAACGATGGAAGGAGGTATGTAACAAGCGATTGGTGGTGTCGGCATCGAACCTTCGGGTTCGCTAAGCCTTATTATTATTATTATTATTATTTATATTAGAATACGTGCTCTAGAATAATAACATATTTAAAATACAATTTTGAATAATCTAATACATGGTGTAGAATAATAATATTACTGAACTGAGTTGAGGATTTGTGTAATAACTAAAATTTTAGAAAGCAAAATTATCATAAAGTATATTTACTAATAAGTTATATCGGGGTTAATTCAGAAACAGCATATGTGTAATTTTATTAGTCTTAAGTTGAGACTTATTCTGGATACATCGTTTATAGATGAATCTTTTAATGCATGAAAACACATTACTTAAATAATATAAAGAATGATTGTTTGTGCTATTTATTTTTTTAGACTTATATATCAGAAAATTTTAGTATGAAGTAGTTTTGTACATAGTTTTCAAAATTTTAAAAATGTATTATGTATTAACTCTGGATTAATCTATTCAATTCTCTAATTCAAGTTTTAAAATAATTAAATGTTAATTTCAATACCAACCTAATAAATCAAAATATTTAATTGAAGAGAAGTTACAATTAGCTACTTCAGAATTAGCTACTGCATCCATTATTTCCATGGACAATGAGGGGCTGAAAGAATGGAAGTCAAAAACACTGCACGGAGCTCTAGCTCCAACAAACTGAAATAGATAAAACATTGCCTACTAGTTAGCTGGTTAAAAGAAATCTGTTTCCTGAATGGAAATATCTTATTCCAATATCCAACAATCTTGCTGCGATATCCTGTTTTATTTGTTTCTATATTTGTAGCCAATAATAAGCACCGATGGCTGTTCTATTCATTTCTTGTGCCCATCTCAAACGTCGGTGTTCAACTCTTTGGAACAAAATTTTGGCCTATTTAAGCTTCATCAGGTTCATAATGATTATTGTAAAGCTAATATGACCCTTTAATTTTTTTTCTTCTACTGTCCGCTATATTATCCTAATAGATAGTATTTATCAGTGATCTGTGGTATTTAAATACATTTTAATTATTCTGATTAATCAAACTTTTATGTATTATATTTATAATAATTTACATCTAAATATGTATAGAAAAAATTAAAAGAAAATTTGATATGTGAGGATCTGATGAATATTTTATATTTATTTCAAATTTCTCTTTCTGAATATTTTAATATTAGCATAAGACAATTTTTCTTATTTACCTTGTTTACATGGTACTATTGAGCTAAGGTTACTTTTACTTGATCAATAGGCGAGGAGGAACTTGTTACTACCAGTGCATGTCTCGGGGTATGGTGTCGCCCTCTGAAGCGAGGGGGCTTGGCAGTAAGTTGGCAGAAATGAGCATTTGGGAATCGAGGCAAGGCCATCCCCCGACCAGAGAGTGCTTATGGATTTTGAAAGAAGAAAAACAATCGTTAGAGTTAGTATTGTCTTATTTTTACCATTTAGAAATTTTTATTTTTTTTTTAAAGTATATTGGTCTATTAATTTTTGTTTTTAGAAATAATGTCATAGAACTTACTATTGATGGTAACATACAAGTCCCATGTACAGAGAATTCAGTTTATGTCTACGATGGACTCCCGAAATTTGTTTCTGCTTCTGGGAACCACCAAAGCCAAGTGTTGGGTGTCTTTTGTAGTCAGGATAATCAGAATCCCATTACAGTTCAAGCTAAGTCAGGTCAGGTATCTGTTTTGAATCTTTATTGGTTCTTTTCCTATAATACATTTTGTATTCACATACTAAAATTCTATTTCTGTTTCAGGAGTGATGACTGTTCATTTTAAAATGGAAGGGGAGTCAAAAGGAGGATTCAATGCTACAATATCCGTCCTCTCCTGCCCAGATAAGTGCCCTTCAGAACATGTTTGTGTGAAAGGGCAGTGTGTTTGTCCTGAAGGGGCTGCTGGGCCGTTGTGCAACCTCGTAGCCTGCCCTAACAACTGCAGTTCTCATTTGAAACGTGGTCAATGCGATAAGGTTAATTTATATTTATGTAATTATCTATAGCTCTATTATATTATATGTATTTATCTATAGCTCTTTATATATTTAAATCTGCGCCACATTAAAAAATAAGTTTTAACTTGGGATGCCTCTGGTAACAAATTTTACTGGATGCTGGGTCATAAGGCCTGCCTATCATGAAATTATATAGTATATCTTCACAATTATCGACTTGAAGGTCAGAGTTCATCGCAAGTACCTCATTGCTATCAATCCTATCAAAGATGATCCCATGGCCCTGAAACGTCAGAAATTTCGATCTGGTTCCTAGTTTATCCAATCTATAGACAGTTCTGAGAGCATGTGCTTCCACCTCTAAATGCAATGGTGTCAGATTCAAAAGAATCTACATTGCAGTAGTGGGAGTAGTGCTCATAGCTCCCGTCGTCAGAAGGCATGAAAGCCTTTGAAGCTTGCCAAGCAGCACTCTAGGCCTGCTTGCAGCTGCCCTATGCCACCAAACTACAGTTACATAGAGGATTAAGGGTCTAACCGCAGTTTCAGCCTCCACGATTTGCCAACAACTCTTCTGCACGCCCATAAACAGCGTATAGCCTTACTACTAATCTTTTCAATATGATTTACACAGTTTAACTTACTATCTAAAGTAATCCCAAGATGTTTTACTTCACTACAAATATTTAATGTTGACCCATTGAATGATGGTGGTCTAATGTTAATATTTCTTCTGTTAGTGAAGATACAGAGATTTATCTTCTGCGGGTTTATACCTAGGCCATTTTTCTGGCACCATTCTTTCAGAAGTCTCATAGTATTTTCGAGCAGTTCAGAGATAGTATTTGGAAACTTGCCTCCTATCATTACCGCAATATCGTCAGCGTATCTCTGAGAATAAAACCCTGCCGCATTCAATTTAACAATCAGGGAGTCGACGACCAAACACCACAAAAGTGGAGACATCATATCTTCCTGTGGACACTCTGCAACAGGTTTAAACCACAGTACAGATAGTCCCATCTCAGATTTAAGAACTCCTTCCATCAGAACCAATTAATTAATCCATTCCGAAGCCAAAAGTCCGATCCCTTTACTATCCAATGCTCTAGCCATTGTATCACATGGTGTAAGACAAAGGCACCTTCAATATAAACGAAAATACCCGCCTTAATCTCTTTCTGCGATAAGCTTTTCTCGATTCTAGAGACTAAATAGTGCAACGCTGCCTCACAGGATTTGCCAGCTTGATAGGCAAATTGGCACAGTGCAGCAGTCTTTCTACTAATATTGAATCCCTAATGTGTCTGTCCATAATCTTTTCCAATGCCTTCAACAGAAAAGAAGTCAGGCATATAGACCTGTATGCTTTGGGATTGTCATGAGACTCTTTCCAGGCTTAGGTATATAGCATTCTCTTGCTTTCCTCCACTTATTAGGGATATATGCAAGTGTTAAACTACCCCTAAATAACTCCAACAGATAGGGTTTAATTACAGGTATGCCCTTTTGTAGCAGGGCTGGAAAATTCCGTCAGTACCAGCTGATTTAAACGGTGCAAAAGAATTCATGAATACTTTTTCCTAATAGTATTTGTTCTTATGAATACAATATGTATAACTTTTCTAACTTTTGACTATGCAATATCTTAACTAGAGATGGGCAGTACTCGATTACTTTCATGATTTGAGTAATTTTATTAGGAAAAAGTATCGAGTAGTTTCTGTACTCGGCCTGACAGCGGCGAGTACTGAGAGTACTCACGCTGCGTTAATCATGATTTAGTTAAGTACAGAAAATACTCGCGCTGTTATATCGAATTACAGAAAGTACTCAGCCGAATTTCTACAAAGAGTACTTTTTATTTTTCAACTACTCCATCATTATTATATAGAGTATAAATGTTTTCTTTTATTTCCTTCAATAATAGCGCCCATATTCGACCTGACCAACCCCAACCCCCCATTAATCGCTCTTAGACTAACCATCATGTTTTGGGGGGCCCTTTTTATAAAGAAATACTATCGGATTTGAAAATGGGCCCCCCCGGGCACTGACTTTTTTTAACTTTTTGGATTAAATCGATATCAGGGTCGACTATTATGTTTTGGGGGGCGCTTTTTATGAAAATAATACCGAATTTGGGATTGGGCCCCCCGGGACCCGACTTTTTTTAACTTTTTGGATTAAATCGATATCAGGCTCGACTATTATGTTTTGGGGGGCGCTTTTTACGAAAATGATATCGAAATTAGGATTGGGCCCCCCGGGCCTCGACTTTTTTTAACTTTTTGGATTAAATCGATATCAGGGTCGACTATTATGTTTTGGGGGGCGTTTTTTATGAAAATAATACCGAATTTGAGATTGGGCCCCCCGGGCCCCGACTTTTTTTAACTTTTTGGATTAAATCAATATCAGGCTCGACTATTATGTTTTGGGGGGCGCTTTTTACGAAAATGATATCGAAATTAGGATTGGGCCCCCCGGGCCCCGACTTTTTTAACTTTTTGGATTAAATCGATATCAGGCGCGACTATTATGTTTTGGGGGGGGCTTTTTACGAAAATGATATCGAAATTAGGATTGGGCCCCCCGGGCCTCGACTTTTTTTAACTTTTTGGATTAAATCGATATCAGGGTCGACTATTATGTTTTGGGGGGCGTTTTTTATGAAAATAATACCGAATTTGAGATTGGGCCCCCCGGGCCCCGACTTTTTTTAACTTTTTGGATTAAATCAATATCAGGGTCGACTAATATGTTTTGGGGGGCGCTTTTTAAGAAAATGATATCGAATTTGAGATTGGGCCCCCCGGGCCCCGACTTTTTTAACTTTTTGGATTAAATCGATATCAGGGTCGACTATTATGTTTTGGGGGCCGCTTTTTACGAAAACGATATCGAATTCAGGATTGGGCCCCCCGAGCCCCGACTTTTTTAACTTTTTGGATTAAATCGATATCAGGGTCGACTATTATGTTTTGGGGGGCGCTTTTTACGAAAACGATATCAAATTAAGGATTGGGCCCCCCGGGCTCCGACTTTTTTTAACTTTTTGGATTACATCGATATCAGGGTCGACTAATATGTTTTGGGGGGCGCTTTTTAAGAAAATGATATCGAATTTGAGATTGGGCCCCCCGGGCCCCGACTTTTTTTAACTTTTTGGATTAAATCGATATCAGGGTCGACTATTATGTTTTGGGGGCCGCTTTTTACGAAAACGATATCGAATTCAGGATTGGGCCCCCCGGGCTCCGACTTCTTTTAACTTTTTGGATTAAATCGATATCAGGGTCGACTATTATGTTTTGGGGGGCGCTTTTTACGAAAATGATATCGAATTCAGGATTGGGCCCCCTGGGCCTCGATTTTTTTTAACTTTTTGGATTAAATCGATATCAGGGTCGACTATTATGTTTTGGGGGGCGCTTTTAATGAAAATAATATCGAATTAGGAATTGGGCCCCCCGGGCCCCGACTTTATGTAACATTACAGATTTGATCGAAATCAGGGTCAAAAATTAAGTTTTGGAAGAGGGTTTTTATGAAATACTGTCAGATTTGAGATTGCACCCAGTGGATTCAGTTTTTGGAATTAGTCCATATCATGGCCGTCTATTATGGTTTAGGGGACGCATTTTATAAAAAAAAAATCTGACATCATTTTCATAAAAAGTGTCCCCTAAAACCTCATAATCAACATTGATATCGATTAAACACGAAAGGTTACAAAAAGTCGGGCCCCGTGTGCGCTATCTCAAAATTTATGAAAATGATTCGTATTCCGATATCATTTTCTTAAAAAGCGCCCCCCAAAACATATTAGTCGACCCTGATATCGATTTAACCCAAAAAGTTAAAAAAAGTCGGGGCCCGGGGGCCCCAATCTCAAATTCGATATCATTTTCATATAAAGCGCCCCCCAAAACATAATATTCGACCCTGATATCGATTTAATCCAAAAAGTTAAAAAAAGTCGGGGCCCGGGGGGCCCAATCTCAAATTCGATATCATTTTCTTAAAAAGCGCCCCCCAAAACATATTAGTCGACCCTGATATCGATGTAATCCAAAAAGTTAAAAAAAGTCGGAGCCCGGGGGGCCCAATCCTTAATTTGATATCGTTTTCGTAAAAAGCGCCCCCCAAAACATAATAGTCGACCCTGATATCGATTTAATCCAAAAAGTTAAAAAAGTCGGGGCTCGGGGGGCCCAATCTCAAATTCGATATCATTTTCTTAAAAAGCGCCCCCCAAAACATATTAGTCGACCCTGATATCGATGTAATCCAAAAAGTTAAAAAAAGTCGGAGCCCGGGGGGCCCAATCCTTAATTTGATATCGTTTTCGTAAAAAGCGCCCCCCAAAACATAATAGTCGACCCTGATATCGATTTAATCCAAAAAGTTAAAAAAGTCGGGGCTCGGGGGGCCCAATCTCAAATTCGATATCATTTTCTTAAAAAGCGCCCCCCAAAACATATTAGTCGACCCTGATATTGATTTAATCCAAAAAGTTAAAAAAAGTCGGGGCCTGGGGGGCCCAATCTCAAATTCGGTATTATTTTCATATAAAGCGCCCCCCAAAACATAATATTCGACCCTGATATCGATTTAATCCAAAAAGTTAAAAAAAGTCGGGGCCCGGGGGGCCCAATCTCAAATTCAATATCATTTTCTTAAAAAGCGCCCCCCAAAACATATTAGTCGACCCTGATATCGATGTAATCCAAAAAGTTAAAAAAAGTCGGGGCCCGGGGGCCCAATCTCAAATTCTATATCATTTTCTTAAAAAGCGCCCCCCAAAACATATTAGTCGACCCTGATATCGATTTAATCAAAAAGTTAAAAAAAGTCGGGGCCCTGGGGTGGGGCCCCAATCTCCAATCCGACATCATTTTCATAAAAAGCACCCCCCGAAACCTAATAGTTGATCCTGATGTCGATATAATGCGAAAAGTTAAAAAAAGTCGGGGCCCTGGGGCCCCAATCTCCAATCCGACATCATTTTCATAAAAAGCACCCCCCGAAACCTAATAGTTGACCCTGATGTCGATATAATGCGAAAAGTTACAAAAAGTCAGGCCCCGGGGGCACTATCTGAAATCCGACAGCATTATCATAAAAGTCAAGTGGTGTAGAAATAAAAAAAATGTCCCCAAAGTTGATTAAATCCAAAATATTTTAATAATTCTTTATTTTATCGATTTACATTAATATCGATACTATTTAAAAAAACTATACGCCCATAAGATAATAGTGGACTTAAATATGGAAGAAATATTAAATATTCTACTCCCGTAATTTTGATAATGAAATATTCGATTACTTTGAAAAGTACTCAGAGTAAAATATTCCCGAGTAGATTTGAAAATAGAAAGTACTCACGAGGACAACTGATTACTTTTTGTACTCGTCAATCATGAGGTCGAGTAGTGATTGAAGTACTCGATACTCGAACCGGGCGAGTATTTGAGTAAATTACTCTGTAATTGTACTTTTTACTCAGAGTACAATTTTGCCCATCTCTAATCTTAACTAATGTTGAATTATTTGTACTTTTAGGAATATGGCAGATGCTTATGCGTTGACGGCTGGGGAGGTCGTGATTGTTCCATTGCTTTATCACCTCATCAGTTGATCTTCACCGAGCTCTTTAATTCAGTGCTTTTGTCTGACTCATTGGATCACTTGAGAAAAATGCTTCCTCGCTTTGGACATTCTCTTTTGGCTGACAGGAGGTCTTCGCTGTGGATGTTTGGAGGCTATTCTCTTTCCCATGGGCCTCTCAACGATATAAGGCTCTTCGATACAAAAAATAACACCTGGATGCAGGTATAAAAAAAATCATTTATGAAAGATTGAGATAATTCCGATTCTAGGTTTATTGTTTTAATCCAAATACACACTTATGTAATTAGTGTATCATGGGATTGAGATTTGCAACTTAAATTGTTGTCTTCTTTGTTAATGCCTTGATTAATTTCTTTTAACGTACTCTGTTTTCAGTTCATTCAGGTTTCTTTATTATTATCAAAGATTTTGTTTGACAATAATAAAAATAAGCTCTCAAACAATAATTAATGGTTAGTTTTGAATGTTACTTATGACAGTTTAATTTCAATTTTATTATACTTTCATTTTATTATAAGTTGATTCAAAAGAACAAGAAGTAACATGAAATAATTCCAAGATTTAAGTTTTAAAAAAGATACTTGTCTGGATCTGTTCTCATCACCTGTGCTCTATGAATTAAATTTTATATTTCATTTCTATTGGCAATTTTATATGATTTAATATGAAATGTATAGTGATGACATAAATCATAGTGAACAATTAAATAATTCTTTACTAAGATGTTGAAGTAAATTTGCAAGTAGATAATATAGATAATCACCTAAAATCCTTCTTATCCTTAGGATCATTAAAGTTTTGGTATGAGATCAATTATATCAGTTACTACATTTTGATTGTTATTTAAAAATGTAATCCTTAACAGATAAATAGTATTTAATAAATTCAAATATAACTGACGCTTGTTTACATAATAGATAACATTCACACTTATAGCATCCTTGTTCATAAAAAAATATACTACTAAATTTGTGGGAAAAACATTTCTCGTTTTTTTTCTTCTTTTTTTTCTCCGCTTCCTGTTCAAATGGAACCTGCAAACGAAAAATTTGACCATTCTGATGACCTCTACCTACAAGAGGTTAAAAAAGTAAATGAATTGGATACGGAAAAAGCTCTTGAAAACCTTAAAACTAGAAACATCCTAGAGTTGAACAACCTACCATCAGTGCTGTTTAAAGATAGATAGATAGAAAGTAACTTTATTCTGGTACAAAGTTCCTTAAGAATAACAGAATGTTACAGATTGAAAAGAATAACATCTGATCAGAAAAACTGTTATATTAAAAAACAGGTAGATAAAAACCTCTAAGAAAAGAAACTATTATATAAAATCATACTAATGAGACTATTTACAAAATGTTACAATTATATATATTACAAATAACAAATGAAACAAAATAATCGCTGCTTAGCTAAAAGGATAAAAGAATATAATAAACAAAAGAAAAAGATTAAAAACAGTAGAATACAAAATAAGGTCCTCTAATAAATGAGCTGCAAGTCTCCTATGAATAAAAGAAAAAGTGTTCCATCGGGGTATTTATGTTGTAACAATGCTCCTACACCCTTTTTTGAAGTATTAGTTGGTAGTAATGTGCCCATGGTTTATCTGCAGTAAGACTTTCTTTAATGCTCGAAATAATTTGTTCTTCCTTAGATGCCCATTTTAACTTTGACTGACCCCTTCTGTAATAATTTGTGTAGAGGAGCATATCTCCCTTGTAAATCTGGAATAAATCTTGAATAGTAATTTAGAGAGCCTAATAGAGAATGCAGTTCTTTAAAATTCTTTGGAGCCGCAATCCCTTAATAAAAAAAAAAATAATAAAAAAAAATGGAATTTGTTCTGATTTGGTTTTTGACACTATTAATCCCTTTCTGCCTCTCTAATACGGTGTCACGTCAATATACAATTTGGAATAATAGCTTATTACAAAGAGGATGAAATGCTGAATATTTCCGTTGCTTACAGTATGAAGGTGCAATTTTTAGTTTTTGAGATATTTTAATCCATATGCAAAAACACTTCAATTAATCAACTCCAGCCAAATTTACCCGAGCGTTACACATCAGAAATCTGATTGCTCAATCTAATTCACTCTCCATAAAAAAGTACAAAATGCGCCTAAAGATGTTTTCACTTCAAAATGTACTTGACGAAGGAAAAAGAGTGATGAAATATGTATAGTCAGGTGAAAATGTCAAGATCCGATGTCTATCCAATCAGCCTCTATAAAGTGGGTACCTTAAATTAAAATAATTAATTAAGGGGAAAAACCTGCAGGTTGAGTGTAATCTCAGTCAAATCACCTCCTTGCACAACTTAGACCATGAAACAGTGCTTTCCCTAAATAGGACTGAACCCAAGGCCCTTCTTGGGTTGTAGTGGTACAGTTTTTTTTTTTTTTTTTTTGTCATCTTTTCGCCATTGAGCTCTGCCGGCAAGCCAGTAGAAAAGGTGCCTGCTCGTTGGGGTCATCTCCTCGCCGAGCTTAATTCATTGGCCGTCATTGTCCTGCCAACCGATATCACGCGTCGCTAAGTTTCTCTTGACTTCTCTTCTCACGATCAGATCATCCCTCACTGACTGCCTGAGGAATTGTGTGATTAGAGGTAGCGGTTGCAGGTCATCCTTCTTGCTTCTGCGGTGCTGCATCATATCCAGATCCTTAACACTAAAACTGGGGTTGATGCCCAGACCCGCGGTTATACTGGTCACCAGATATTTCGCCTGCTATCACTGGCAGCTCATGGATCTCCAGCGATCTACGTAATAGACCCTGTTCTGTTTTGTTTATTAGAATACCTCAGGAAACCAAGAATTAAAAGCTTTGTCACAATTAATTATAGCCATTTTTACTGAAAACACGGGTACTTTTTGGTAATTCAATAGAAAATCACATCTTTTCTGTACACAACTTGAGGTAAATTTCTAAATTTTTCTTGTTAAACCTCAACTTAATTAATATGGACTTAAGGCTTATTAAATGGGGAAGTTTTTCTAAAAGTGGGGTAACTGTAATACAATTGAAGGGTTTCAAAAAAAAAAAAATATAAATAATTTGTGACTTTTTTTTAAACGGAACTTTGCTATGTTTGTTCACTCTATAGTCCTATTTAAATAGTTGTAATAGCGACAAACTATACTTTCGTTTAAAGTAAATTTTGTGCAGTTTACTATTTAGCAAAGTTTAATTACTTTAATCCAATACTTTTTAAGTTATCGCTTCCTATTCAACAAAAGACGAGACTCGCATAAACAAACACAAATCTTAAACTTCCAAATTGGGAAATTAGGCCATTGTTTATATGAGCTTTTTGGCAGATCTCGATATCTACTGTCAATCTTTTAAATGTTTCCCTCTATTTACGGGACATCCTGTATATAATCAGATCAGATCAGAGCTTCCAAAGAAATTATTTCAAGAAGCAATAATTATAGTAATTTATTTTTTATTTTAATTTACTTATAAAATTTATTCTAAGATTAAATGAAATATTTAATGTAATCCATGTCATTTGTTAGATCCTTAATAATTCACAGTCCACGAACCATTATACCTTCAGCATCCATAAAATTTATCATAACAGTTTGAAGTTTTACTCATTATTTTTTATTTTATTCATTTTTAATAATACAAAATATTCCCCTTGACTAATTAAAGCTAGCTTGACCTACTTCACTAACATTATAACTTCCTTAATTTCCTACATTATTATAATTTTATTAACTGATAATTTTATTTTAATTTGATCACTTAAATTGTTTGAATATTTTTACAAAGATACATTAGATTCATAGAATGAAGCGTCGATGATAGTTTTAAGAATGGTTTCCTCAGCAGTGGTTTTGCAATAATGATTTTTATTTATTTGACGCAGGTTACGATCGATTCAACGAATGATGCACACATGCCTCAAGGGAGGTACTTCCACGCTGCTGAAATTTCACTTTCGCGGAAAGAAATTTTTATCCACGGTGGCTTGACATCTGCAGAAGCTGAAGAAGGCACTCTTCAAAACACTACATTGACTGACTTTTGGAAATTTAGATTAAAACCCAGACATTGGATTGAAATTGAGGTAATTGCTTTGCATTTCATTGATATCTGTCTTATTGCTTAAACCTTATTAATTTTGTTTCCTCCTCCATGCTGTAAATTAAATTATATTTTTAAAAATCATTAGATTATTACCAGTTTTCTTTAGGTTTCAGGAGTTTGTTTATAATGCCTATAATACTAACCGGAATTAACACTTGATACAGGGTGTCGTGGTGTAGGTAGAGGGAAATATTTAAAACGTTGATAGTCACCAATCCAAGACGTCAAGATCTATAAAAAAGTACTTCTCAATAATTACCAAATTTCCAGCAGTGAAGTAGGAAATTTGAGATTTGTGGTTTTTTGAGCGAGTCACTTTTTTTGTTGAATGGGAAGCGATAACTTTAAAAGCATTTTATTTAAGTAATTAAACATTGTTTCATAGTAAACTAGACAAAATTTACTTTAAACAGAAGTAGAGCTTGTCATTGTTAAAACTATTTAAAGAAAATACATTTTATTTATAAAAATAAATAATTTCAAAAATGATGATTTTTCAAATATTTTTCACATAAAGTGGTTATGAAATTGCGTTTTTCTCTCAGATTTCTGTCATAGGAATTGGTGCGTATTTATAAGTGACGAACTTAATGTTTCTTACTAATATTTACATTTAAAATAAAGAATCCTTTGATTGTTTAAATTATTTTCATAAAAACATAAATATTTAGGCTAGAATCTGGGAGTAAAACACAATTTCATAACCAACCACTTTACATGAAAAATTATCATTTTTAAATTTTTTATTTTTACAAATAAAATCTGTTTTTAGACATACATACACTCATAGTTCACACAATATCCCATCACTGAAATGGGTCTCTGCCAGTTTGTTCGGTCATTTGCTGTGGCTTTCCATTTTTGGACTCAAAGGAGGGCTAGCGTGTCTGTAGAGACCGACTCCATCCATCGCATGTTCCGTCATCCAACTCGCCATTTCCTCCATAGAGCTCTTCAGTAAGGATCATTTTCAGAATCTCGTTGGCAGCCATGTTTTGGTTATCGAAGTCGTCCGAGCTCCAGCAACATGACTATGTCAAAATTTTTTTTTTTTCCTACGCCTAAGTAACGTCTACTTGATGAGCCATGCTTACTCTTGCAGTCCAGTATAATTTTGCTCTCCTAGGATAAGGGCTGTCCATTTTACTAAAGGAACATGTTACATCCTGTAATGCAGGGCATGTATCAAGATGTTCTCCTGTCATAATATCCAAGGAGCACAGAGGACATGTCGGGCTATCTTTTATACCGATGCGGTGGAGGTGCTTCCCTGTGAGTATTCTAAAGCATGCCAAGGCTTGCCCTCTAGGGAAGTCTCTTAGGATCCTGCCTCTTTCTTCCAGCAATCCACTCCACCGCTTCCCTTCAATTTTTTGTACATATATCTCCATCAGTGACCTTGGGGGGTCTGTTTTATTATTCTTTTAGTTGAATCCATGGCCCTTGGAGGAATATCTGGTTGGCTCTTTCCAGAGCCTATTCGGTCAGTTTGTCAGCTTCATCATTTCCGTGAAGCTTGCAATGGTCTGGTATTCACAAAAAGCGACTTCTGTCCCATTTTCCTTTAATCGGTCCAAATACAGATGACACAAAAGAATTGGGTTCCCGAATTCCCAACAGTAGTAAACACACTCAAAAAGTTTATTCAGAGCTGGGGAGTTATTAAATTGAAATTCAAGAGTGTAAATAAAGAAGACCTCCTCCTCCACCCCTCTCCCGATAAATGGAAGATTATTTACAAGCACCTTACACTGAAGTTCTTTGAGTACCTTACTCTAGTCTGAAGATAAATTAAATTTTTGCAGCACAGTGCCGACCACACTGTTTCATGAGGAAACTGAAAGGTCAATAATCAAGAACCTCAGGCTGTCCATATGACTTTTGCTCAGCTGATTTATTTATTTGAATGATTAATTTATTTTAAATTCAATAAAAAAAATGTTGTCTTTGTGGTCCTCCTCTCCTGCTTGTCAAATGAGGACTATCATTTGACAAGCAGGAGAGGAGGATCGCTATTAGTTAGCCTGAGGAAGGTCTGATCGAAAACTCAAACCGGTTGCACAGGGGGGGGGGAGGAGGATAGAAAGATAAAGAATTATTCAGGAAGGCAATATCTTTTGTATTGAATTTTATCTTTCAATCCTGTAACATCAAGCCTCAATGAAAGGATTAATTTATTGTTGTTGACCAAAACCCCAAAACTTCAATGAATTTTGAGAAGATAACCACAGACCTTGTCTTTATATTTATTTTAATACACCAGGTAAATGTTTTTTGAATCTATCATATTAATTAATTAATTAATTGCCTATTGTTTAAGAACGATGTTGTACCACCTGGTCTCGCTGGGCACACACTAACGCTGAGGAGAGTTGGAGAAACTGAAATACTCTTACTAATCGGCGGATTTTCTCCAGAATATGGTTTCCTTGATGTAGTTTGGGAATTCAATCTTGAAACTGACAAATGGTCCAAGTTAAAAACATCAGGAAGTGGTCCAATAGGTATCAATAAATTTATTGGTAGATTTATAATCAATTTGTTCTGGTCTAGCAGTCATTTTTAATATTTATTTTTTATTGTAGGAGTATATGGCCATAGTACAGTTTATCACGAGCCTACCGATAGTTTTTATCTTTTTGGAGGGTATGTTTATGGAGTAAACAGAACACATATATCTGACAAACTATATATATTTCATTATCCAACAAAAACATGGTCTCCATTACCAACGTTTTCTCAATACAATCCGTCAAGGCTCAATACAGTAGGTGTATTATAAAATATATTTGGTACAGAGACATGTCATGTTTAAAAAACCTAATTAATACATAATACATTTTCTTTTTCTTAGCCTAGGGGAAGATTTTTACATTCTGCTATTACTACTGATGATTATATGTTGATATTTGGTGGAAGGACTGAAATGCCATCTATTCCAGAGCCTCTTGTAGCATATTCGTATGCTTGTAATCACTGGATTAAATTGTCTGCAAAAGGTATTCACTTTCTATTGTTGAAATATATTAAGATAAGAACCAAAAAAATTCTGGAATGAGTTTATAAAACACAAGTTATTCTATTTATTTATTTGACTGATGGTTCAGTCCACCTTGTAGGCTTTCGTAAGGATTCTGACAACAGTCTACAGAATGTTGGCATACTCCTGATATCTGTAGATTATCGTTGATGGCTTGATGAAATGTTTGTAAAATAAACAACAGACCACTATTACAGTACACACCCAATAATTTGCTATGCCAGTTTGAGTGTGATTTACTTATTGGTTAAATAAAAAAAGGAGAAATTCTGCTTTAAGGGATTATCAGATGTTTAGTTCTTCAGTTCATAATTTTCTCTCAGTTAACTCTACTTTTCTTCCTGTTCTAAACGAATATTATCACTCATATTCTTACTTTCACCACATTTTAAATTTTTAGTTTTTGTTCTTACAGGCTTTTGCAGTATGACTGTAGATATGCTATATATATTTTAAAAAATGTTATCCGCATGTTTTCAATGCACAACCACTCAAATTATTTTATTTTGGTTCAGTGCTATTTTTGGTGTGTGGTGAACTAAAGATATATGAGTAGGGCGTTCAATCCTACGCCCCTCTCATTGTTGGTCAGTGAGTTCATTGGACATAGCCGGGAGGAACTTCCAAGGAATTTTCACCGGCCATCCCCAAATCCGCCACCCATGGGACACTCTCCTACTCAGTAATGAGTCTGCTCAAGTTCCATCAGCTATTGCTTTTATAATTGTTTAACCTGAATTATCAATGGAAATACATGTTTTGTAAGTCCAAATAACCAAGTCCGCAGAATAATCTATTTGTGTGTTTATGAATTGTAACATCTCTTTCTTATATTTTTAAACTCGTAATAAACCTCGGAAGATCACTTCAATACTATTGGGATACTTCCTAAATAAATAAACAACTAGCCTCTCTGCCAAACAACAACTTCCAAAATGGTGACACTTTCTTCTACTCGACTCAAGCTCCCTGGGAGATCCTCTCTCTTGAGAGTTAATTCCAAACAACTAGCCTCTCTGCCAAACAACAACTTCCAAAATGGTGACACTTTCTTCTACTCAACTCGAGCTCCCTGGGAGATTCTCTCTCTTGAGAGTCAATTCCAAACACCTAGCCTCTCTGCCAAACAACAGCTTCCAAACTGGTAATAATTTTACTGCGTTTTACCCACTGGAGCCATTATCCCTTCTCCCATCCTCCCTTCACCCCATCCAAACACCAACTGTCTGCTCTGCCAAAACAAAATCCTTTGTGTCCCCCTCTCCTCTTTAGGATTTTTCTTTCTGGGGAAACTACAGAGTAGCCAATTTCTTTTCCCTGAACTAGTGAAACTATTTATGAAACATCTTGTGACATTACCAGAACTAGATTAGCTTGCCTTGGAAACTAGTCTTCGATGACTTGCTGGGAGTGCTCGAAGAAGAGCAGTTCTCCGCCACAGCTTTTGTGGATGATTTAGTCCCTGTGGTGGCCTCGAACATCAGAAACAAGTTGAAAGAAGAAGCTGAGCGGTGCTCCAACCTGATAGAAAGATGGTGCGAGAGGAAGAAACTGCGGATGACAGCTGCTAAAACACAGGCCATCCTCTTGAGAGGCAGGACTGATAGGGCTCACCATATTACAATGATTATCCAAGGATCGAGAATTCGTTCGAGTGAGGTTGTCACCTACCTCGGAGTCAGAATTGGAAAAAATTTCAACGTGTCACCTCACTTGGACTATTTGAGAAGTAGGGTGACCCTAGCTTTTAATGGACACGGTAGTACCGGGAGTGCCTTTTGGGGCCTCAGATACCCAGCGACTAAGACCATTTACATAACTGTAGTTCTGGGTATTCTGAGGTACGCGTCCCCTGGTTGGTTTTTTAATCTCTTACATCACCAGAAGAGCAGGTTGGCTTCAATTCAGCGGATGGCTCTGCTGCGAGTCACCAGACATTACAGGACAATATCTCATGAGGCAGTACAGGTCCTGGCAGGAGGTGTTCCTCTCGACCTCCTGTTGGAGGAAGACATGTTAAAGCATCAGATTTCAAGAGAAGACTCAGCAGGTCTATTGTTTTTCTAACAACAGTGTGTTCTTATGCAGAAACGGTTAACATCTTATTGCTGCTAAAACCCGTATTGCCTATCAGGCACTGATGTCAATAAATAAATAGATAAGTTTGCCTTTTAACAGTTTATTATTAATTTACTAAACCATTTTTAACAACTTCCAATAAAGTTGTATATTACAGTATCTCAACAGTCTAGCTCAAAAACGAAAAGTCATCTAAATCAAATCTCGTATTTAAGTTTTTTACATGCCTGAGATGTTACAGTAACTTTTTCATCAAAATCTGCTAATGGGAAGTGCCACTTTATATCATCGATTTTATACATTTTTACTATTTCCTCAAAAATGGTTCTAAGATTTTGATTAAATTCATTATATCAGTTTTTAATATAATTTAGGTCGTATTTTCATTGATGTACTTTAACAGGACTTCAATACCTAATTTTCAAAATTTCTTCCTCTAAAGTATCTTTAATTTTATTTAATTTACTATTTCACATTTTCAATTAATATAAGAAATGGTTAAATATAAAATATTAAAGAATTTGATAATTAACTAAAGGAGAAATAAGGGATCATAATAAAACTTGGCCGAAAGACTAGAATATTCTTCCATACATAACACTTGCCTAATACAATCCAAGTCTTGAAAGTATTTTATACATATACATTTGTGCTTTTCATAAATGCTTGCATTGATATGATATAATATTTATCACCCATGATATGTAGAATAGTCGACTAACTACCTTTTATATAATATTTAATTGTATGGATTACATCAATATAAATAAATATAATGGCTTTCTTTATCAGTGGTACTCTTGTCGGGTTATAAATATTTCATGGCATTATGAATTGCTTATTTATTATAATCAAATAAATAATTAAAATATGCAATTGTTAAAGAAAATGGATAGCTAAAAAAACATAAGTATCTATAAGATATTAGATGACTGTGACGAACGTATAATAATTAATTGTTTTAAAAAATATTTTGAACAGTCTGTAGTTTTACTTTCTCTTCCCTTTGTCTTAAAATACCTATTTCTGCCAAAAGAAGGATGGTAGGTGAAAGTTGTTTGTTTGATATGCACACCCCAATAGATTTTTTAAAAATAATTTTTTTTACATTCAATTTCTTTTAATTTGAGTTCTACCAATGGATAGTTTCTCTTCATGTTGTACATGCCATGTTACAAATTTCTCATTTACTTATTGTATTCTCTATGTAATACAGTTGTAAATTCCATTGAAATAATAAAAAAAAAAAAAAAAAATTTCTTTTATACTTATTTTTTTCACCTTTTCTCTGTATAGATCGTTTTTATTGTTTTAAAAAACTAAATCATACTCTTATCATCATACTACATGATTTGGTAATCATCAACTAGTTTACTAAAATATTTAAAATTGCATATGATAAAAACAATTTTAAAAAATCTGGAGTGGTGCGAGCAATACACAACTTTCAATTACTACCCTCTTCTTAGCAGAAATAAGTATTTTCAGAAAAAAAGAAGTGAAAGTAAAAATTTTATAAAAATTATAACTGTACCAAACATTATTTAAAACAATTAATTACCATATGTTTTTCAAAGCATTTATCATATTTATTTCATTTGACACTAGTCATTTCCTTTTACGACTGTATATTTAAATTATTTATTGATAATAAATAATTAAGTGTCATGATGTATTTTTTGTCCTACAATAATGCCAATGATAAACAAGGCCACATAGTTATTTATATTTCATTGTGGGTATTTTTATTTGTTTCAGTACCGGTATATATAGAAATTTTAATTTTTATATCACTGTAATCTATTAAATATTAAATAATACCAACAACAGCATTTATAATTTATAATTATAATATTGTTGGAGTCCATATTGTAATTATATATATATATATTGGGTTGGCAAATAAGTCCTTTCGGTTTTTCAGGGTGAAATAAAACTCAATGTATTATTGACATAATATTTATTTTAATCTACCTAGTTCTGCCATAAATACTATTACAATAGTTGAACTTTGTTTACATCCTTGGGTATTATTTAGATAATCCTTAACTCTATCAGGTTTTTTTCTTTCGCTCAGTTAACATGGAGTGTGGTGATAATGAAAACCGAATAGCTGTGATCACCTTACACAAAGCTGGAAAATGTAGGTCAGAAATTTTCAACACTTTGAAACCTTTGGGTATCAGCCATATGTTCATGTACCGCACTATAAATAGATATAATGAGACCCTATCAGTATGTGACAGACCTCGACCGGACCGTCCCCGCACTGTGAGAACGGCAAATGCAGTGAGAGCAGTGGCTGCTTGAACCAGAAGAAATCCCATTCGAAAACAACAAATCATGTCTCGGGAAATGTGAATCTCTGTCAGATCAATATCTCGCATAATAAAAAGTGACCTTAGGATGGGTGCATTTTCATGACAGGGCAAAGGCTAACCACTTTCCTAAAAAAAAATTAGAGTAGATAGATGCAAAGTGCTCCTTGGCCGTTACACCAATGGTCTTCATTGAAAAATTTTGTTTAGCGATAAGAAGATTTTTACAATTGAAGAAAAACTTAATCGCCAAAATGATTGTGTGTACACACACAGCTCTAAAGAAGCCCAGGAAGTCATTGGAAGAGTGGAAAGAGGTCATCATCCTTTCTCAGTGATGGTTTGATGGGGAGTTTGTTTTAATGGCACCACAAAGCTCCATTTTTGTGAAAAGGGGGTTAAAACTATCAGGACGATATTTTGGAACTGTTGTCAAGCCTTTAAATGATAATTTGTTTGCTGGAAGTCATGGGGTTTTCCAGCAGGATTCCGCTCCAGCTCACAAGGTCAGGTCAACTCAGCAGTGGCTGCAAAAGAACATTCCAGGATTCATCTCTGCCTCGGATTGGCCCTCAGGATGCCCTGATCTCAACCCACTAGATCATCGGCTTTGGTCCGAACTGGAGAGGATAGCATAAGCACACCCTAACTTGGAAAGCCTAAAACAATCTCTGGTCCTAGCAGTTGAGTGCTTTCCTCAAGAAGTGCTGCGTGCAGTTATTGATGACTGGCCACGGAGATTAAATGTCTGTGTCAAGGCAAAAGGGGGACATTATAAGTAATTTCTTTTTTGTTTTACTCTCTATAGATATACATTTTATTTTCTAATAAAGTTTTTGAAAAAAATTGATTTTTCTGTTTATATTTCCTTGTAACAATATTTATGACAGGACTAGGTAGACACCAAAGACCTCGATGAAATTCCTTGTTGAGTTTGGTATAGTTCCGCAAGCCCCGAACCAAATTGGGGCATTTCCCCAGCACATGTACCTGTGTTTCAGACTCAGTTACATTTTAGACTGAGTGACTCGACTTCTCTGACCTATCCACTGACTGCTGGGACTCCATGCAGGAGTGCATAATTGATATTTTGTTTAAGACCTACAACCATTTAGACCCATAAAGTATTTGCTTTTCATATATGTATTTATTCATTTTTTGTCATAATATATCAGGTAAAAGCAATCACGATGTAAAAGTACTCATAATGTAATATTAGATAAAAGGAGTGGTTCAAATTTGATTGTGTGCCATATTTTAACTATAGTATTTGTTTTAGATGTTGAAATGGTTGGAGAAATACCACCAGAGACTTATTCACACGCCATGACGTTAGATTTGGAAGCATCAACTGAAAAGCAAATAGTTGCCTACGTAATGGGAGGATTCACCGGAAGGCCAGAGTCTCATGTTACTAGGATCATGTTACCAGCTGATCTTTGTACGCTTTGGAGTGGCAAAGAAAAGTGCAGGTATCTAGGGTCAAATGTTGATTTTGTATCATTCACTTCATTACTTTTTTATTTAGATGAACTTGTCAAAATGTGAAGGATTTACAAGTAAAAATAGCTAGATATTTATTCCTTTCCTTTTGAATCCCTCCCCATTAAGTATTTTGAAAATTATATTGATTAAGTTACAAATTATGATGTTTAAGTCCGATATTAATAGTTTTTAATCCACTGATTTGTCTTTTACATTAATGCAGCTAATGATAACTAGTGTTTTCTGAACTGATCAATTAGCTGAAAATTTTAGTGGAATTTATGTCAATTTATCTTTTTCTATTTCGTTTGTTACTTTACTGTAATCAAATATTCTATAACTATTATTTTTTATTATAAAATTTAATTGTTCAATTTTTTATTTTTATTTCATAAACTTTAACTTAAATAAAATTGTTATTTATTATCAGAGTGGTGTCCGACAAAATGGGAATTGTCAGGGGATTCTCAAAACAGAGAGAGGATAGGGATTTTTTTCAAATTGGAAATGAATTTACAATGCATATGATTTATAAGGACTTTGAAGGGTTAAACTTCATCGTTCGGTCGTTATATTCATCCATCTTTGACTGTCAATAATGGCACTGGTAGTTTTATTGAAATCAATTAAAGGTAATGAATAAAATTTAAGCTAAATGGAATGAAAACAGTGCTTTTTTGGAAAAGAAAAACATCACAATACTATTTACTCTTTGTAATATATACCTCTGGGTCAAGATCTGGCTGATGAGAATTCATTGGTTCAACTCGTGTTGTTCCTTAAAAGAGTATTTATTAACCAGAAATTACACAGTTGGTGTCATATGAATAATCATTATGCTGTTTATAGTCATAAAGAAACTAAATTACTTATGAGAAACTAGATTAATATTAGAATCCTCAGTAGCTCACTCTATTCTATAATAAAAAAAAAAAAAATCGAAGGTTTATATGTCTAACATCAAATTTTACCTCTTCTCAGTTTTTTTACTCAAACTATTTTGTAGTCAATTTTCTTTCATGTATAATAAATAAATTTAGTTATAAATTATATATTTTTAATATTTGTATCCCCAGACATATTTGCCTGGGAAAACTATCATTAAATAGAGAAAAGTGAAGGAATTTTACTTTAACTGTCTGGTAGCCACCTTGATTAAGAATAAATACAACAAATTTTCGATCATTTACATACCCTAAGAAGTATATCAAGTTGATCGAAGGTCGTTGATTTGTCATGGAACAGTTAGGTAACCTGACAACAAAGCCTATGCCATGCCATAAGAAAAGTATCATTTCCTTACCTCAAAGTATCATTTCCTTACCTCAAAGTATCATTTCCTTACCTCAAAGTATCATTTCCTTACCTCAAAGTATCATTTCCTTACCTCAAAGTATCATTTCCTTACCTCAAAGTATCATCTCCTTACCTCAAAGTATCATCTCTCTGAATCCGTTGGCCAAATTTCAAGGTTATTTCTGCCCTTAACCCCATCTGCTACTGATTGGAGGATTTGAGTGAAATCCCTTTAGAAGATCTAGGATTAGAGAACTAATGCATGGAGGAGAAGAAAATAAAAAGCTGGTCAACCAATATCTCTTGATATCTAAGCAGAAAGGTAAAGATGGAGCATGTAGCTAGGAGCAGTCCATCAGAAAGCCTCTACACCACAATGAATACCTCAATAATAGGCCAGCGACCACGGCGAAACCCAAAAGCCAGATAGATAAATTGAATTAACAAAAACTGGAAACCAATAGTCCAAGATTGGCAAAGATGGAGGAGGTTGGTTAGAAGTAAGCAAAATATCCTGTGCAAACCGTCTCATCTCCGGCATGGTGCTTCCTCTCGCTGTGCCAATTCTCTCCATCAAGTCTGCATACATAAGCCTTTGCCTGCCTTGAGGTCGCCTTCCTCCCGGTCTTGCTTCTAGAGGCCACCTGACCTTAGGGTCATCTCCCATTTTGTTAACATGTGAAATACCACTTCAACTGCCTTTTTTCAATCGTCTCTAGGACGGATCTAACTCCTAGTTCATCTCGGATCCTTTCATTCTTTATTCGATCTCGCCTGGTCTTTCCTAATATTTTCCGTAGGAATCTCATTCCTGTATAAACAACCTTGCTGGCATGGCGGTCCAGCTTTCTGATCCGTATAGTAGCACTGGGATAAAAACTGATTTGAATAGCAGAATATTCGCTTCTCTGCTCAACTCCTGCTTTCCAACGAGTGTCTTGGATATTTGGTAGTATATTCCATTGCCCTTTTGGAGTCAAAAATTCCATTTGACAGTGGGAATCAAAAAAGTAAATAACCCGTGAGATCGATTACTCGCTTTCCTGTCAAATTCTTTACAAATTTTCGTATGAAGTATCGTTACTCTGTACTTTTTTCCTGTCATGCATTGATCATTGTTAACAATGTTATGGGTGTTTTTACAATAAATTTTATTGATTTTACCTAACTAATACCTGTTTTTCAAAATAACTAAAAAGCTATAAGCTAGAAGTAATATCCCTAAAAGATTATTTGGCTGAAATACGATCAAAAAAGTTACATAGAGCATTATATCTTTTTCTTAGTCCTGCAAACAAAATTGAACCATTATATTTAATGGTCAAGACTAGGACTTTAAATCAATTGATATTGTTTTTACTATTCCCTACTGTCACTATTCTATTGGCATTGTTTTTACTATAGCCCATTGTCATTTTTTTTTTCTGTGTAACCTGTGATTAAACAATTATGTGGGATTATACTGTATCGATTATTATAAAGATAAATTTCAAATTTATGAAGTAATCAATATATTTATTATTTTTTTCTTTCTGTGAACATATTTTTGTTTGAAAATCATATTTATCAAAAGAAAGATTTCAAAGTTACTTTTAATGATCAATTTTTTAATCAATTGCTCATTTTTTTTACTAAATTTGTTTAATTTAAGTATACAATTTATAGTTATCCCTGTCTAAAATGAATACTTGTCTTATAATGTTTTTGTATTGTTCATTGATTGCAGATCGTTCGTGGGATGTTCGCATTGTGATGTAATATCTGGCGGATCTAATTCCAGTTATTGTTATTCTACACATCGTGGTAGACAAAATGATCCATGTCAAAACTTGAATGGCACTTCTAAAACTTCTAATGGTATTTTTTGCAATGCAACTTGGATTTTAGCAAGATCTTGTCAGCAGTTTACCTCATGTTCAGATTGCCTTGCAAAATGGCCCAATGAAGAAGAACAGGTAACATTTTTATAATTTCACTACTCTTAAAATTTGCTTGGCTTTACCTTTTTGTCAAAAATGTTGATGATTGTTGAGTGTCGAATACGAATACTTAAAATTAACACTTAATACATAAAACTTGACTGATAATAGCGTGCTACTAAATTATTTTCAGCACTGCTATCATCATCTTATTAAAAGTTAGTGAATTTCATATTAGTAGTAGTTTTTTTTTTTTTTTTTTTTTTTTTAAATACTTAGTTACTCTGCAGCTCTACAGCCTCCACGTCCTGCATTTATTGTCTGCATTGTCCAATAATTTTACCATGCAGTAACCTGCTTGGCATTCTATTGCCGAGCATCTATATTACGTGACCTAACCATTCGATGCGACTTGATTTACTGAATTGGACCACATTGGTGTCTTGGAACTGGGAATATAGCTCCTCATTACTGCAGATCCTCCATATATTGGACTCATTGTTGAACACCAGTCTGTAAATCTTTCGTAATATTTTTCGTTCGAAAATTCTAAGCTTACTATTCATTAAGGCGGTGAGAATCAAAGTTTCAGCACCATGAGTAAGAACTTGTCTAACAAGAGTTTTATATAAACACATTTTTGTGTGACGTGATGATTTGAATAATTTTCTATTTGCTTGGTATGCTCTGTTAGTTACCACAATCCTTCTCTTTACTTCTTTTATTATTTTATTTTCCTGATTCAATTCAATAGATAAAACTGTTCACTCTTTGATGGCGTTCGGCTCTAGCCGGTGACTAAGACACATCGGCTCCACGGCGGTGTCCTTTTTGATAGAGTTTTATTCGCCCAATTGAGCCAAAACTTGACATGTGACCGAAGACGTATGCTGGAGACCTGCTGCTTGAATTTCGAAAAAATCAAGCAAAGAACTTCGCCAGGACCAGGAGGTAAAGAACTCAACGTGCCTGTGGGACCGGGGTCCTTATCGCTGTGCAGAATAGGACTTGTCGGCCCCCTCCACCTCACAGCGGCCGCCTCCATCCAGCAAGGTCAGTGGCGTCTTATCAATACCAACAGCTGTCACCGAAAGAGCCCAACCTATTTTGTTGTTATCATTTTTTTTCTCTCTCCTCTCTTATTTAAAAAAAACTGATCACAGGAAAGCTAGATTATTGAAATTAATGAATTATTATTTAAAAGAATTAGTATTTAGCTTTATCAATTGATCTATTTATTCAATTTTATTTATTATTTATTAAGTGGACGTGGGTGTGTTTATTTAATTTTTAACAATATATTTTATATATTTAATTTGTTTTTATTCATTAACTTATTTATTAATACATTACTATTTAACCTAGATTTTATTAATTGTATATTTTAATTTGTTTTTACTTGTTAACTTATTTATTAATCCATTATTGATCAACTCATATTATATTAATTGTAGATTTCAATTTGTTTTTAATAAATTGATTTTATAGATTTTAACTTTTTACCATAATTTATTTTATATATTTTAACTTAGTTTTAAGCAATAGAGTCTACAGATTTTAATTTCATTTTATATTTTAGCTTAGTTTTAAGATAGATTTTAACTTATTGATTAACCTTTTTAACTTGGGCTCTATTGATTTTATATTGTGACTTATTTTTAATAAATTGATTTTATAGATTTTAACATTTTACCATAATTTATTTTATATATTTAAACTTAATTTTAAGCAATAGAGTCTATAGATTTTAATTTCATTTTATATTTTAGCTTAGTTTTAAGATAGATTTTAACTTATTGATTAACTTTTTTAACTTGGGCTCTATTTATTTTACATTTTAACTACTTTTAAGCATTTTATATTATTAATCTGATATTTATGTGTGTATGTTGGCATATATGCATGTCTCTCCCGTTTAGTTTTTATTTATTTGTATACGGGTCCACTCTCCTTTAGATGGTTTGTTTTAACCAAGCGTGTAGTACGCATGGTCTCTAGGGGGGATATTGGATTTTGAGTGGACCTAAGGACAATGAATGAAGTCGAGATTGGCCAGAGGGTATGGGTTCTGAGAACTGGAGGACCTGCTCAGGAGGCTGTTGTTGCCTCTGTGATGTCTGTGGATGCCGCGGAGGGCGGCGAAAAGAAATTTGTAAAAGTCGAATGGCCAGACACAGAAGGTGTACTATTGGGAAAGACAGTTTCGATAGATGATGTCTTCCCAGCATTGCCAAATGTTCCACAGAATGTCGAGGAAGCGAACAGAGAGCAGGAGAAAGAAGTTCTACGCCCTAATAATAAAGTTTGTCCCATATGTGGGCTTTCTTTTAAGGGTGAAAGAGGTCTAGGAACCCATATTGCCAAGAAGCACCCCAGGGAGGCTAATACCAATACACTGAGGGGCATAGTGAAAAATGTTTTAGGGCCTAAAAATGGAGAGGGTGAGGTATCAAAAATAAAAGAGGACATTATCGGATGGTCTACTGTGTTCAAGAACCTCTCAAAAGAAAGCACGATAAATATTGCGGATTTTGATGAGGCCGTAGGCAGGTTCCTGAAATTTCTCAAGAATATCAATGCGGAACTGCCAGGTCCCCAGCACCCAGCCGTCAAATTTTACAGATTGAGGAAAAAAAATAAAACTAAAGTAACTGACAAGGGTGCTGGACAAGTCTCAAATCCGCAAAGAGCGAACAAAGTAGACAGGAGTCGTCGGCAAGAACAGTATCAATATGAGGTTGCACAATATAATTATTATAATAAAAGGAAAAAGGTCGTGCAAACCGTAA
The DNA here is from genome assembly GCA_928085145.1 of Nezara viridula. Taxonomy (NCBI): domain Eukaryota; kingdom Metazoa; phylum Arthropoda; class Insecta; order Hemiptera; family Pentatomidae; genus Nezara; species Nezara viridula. The sequence goes on along the minus strand of OV725077.1, from coordinate 52,455 downwards.
TGAATGCCGACGCTCCTAAGCGGTGTCCTCTGAAGATGGCCGATATCGAAAAACATTATAGAGACCTCTTTGAGAGCGAAAATCTCCGCAAGCGTGCGGATTACGAACAGTGCGCCCCGATGCCAAATTTGGTGTCCATTGATCTAGAAGCCGTCAAGAGAGCCATTAAATCAACATCAATGGACACATCGCCGGGGCCTGATGGAGTTCTGATCCGCACGATTAAATATTTTGATGTAGCAAATATTATCAGAGTAATTGCGGAGATAATGCTGAAGGTGGCCTATGTCCCAGAACCACTTCGACAGGGGCGCACAATACTAATATATAAGGGGAAAGGTGATGTAAATAAAATCCCTTCCTGGAGGCCCATCACCATTTATTCTATTGTGCGCCGAATCATAGAGAAGGTTCTGGACCATGAACTAAGAAAGCAGGTCACCTTCCACAGGAATCAGAGAGGTTTTATAAAAGGCCTCCCGGGAACGCACGTCAACGCAAGGATTATCGACGCTGTATTGAAAGATGCAAAGATTATGAAAAAAGATTGTGCGGTGGTATTCCTTGACGTTGTCGGTGCTTTTGACAATGTTGGCCACAATCATATCGTGAGCTCCTTGGAAGCAAGAGGTGTGTCGCCGGATCTTAAACGTGTTATATCGGCTCTCCTCTGCACCAACACAATCAAAATTAGTAACGGTGTTCACGCAACTAGCCAAATCAAAGTGCTGCGCGGGGTACCCCAAGGCGGCCCCTTGTCGTCGTCGCTCTTCAACCTGGCCATCGATCATCTCTATCGCGACCTGTGCGATGAAGAATTTTCCAAAAAATTTGGATACAAGTTAAAAAGTGACCAAGGTTGTGTGGTCCTCACAGGTTTCGCGGATGACCAGGCCGTGTCAGCGCGTGACAAGGGGACTGCAGAAAGAGTGATCGACAGCGTTCAGAGGACTTTTGAGGAAATTGGTTTGGCTATTAATCCTCAAAAAAGCGTGGGCATCGTTCTAAATAAAGGAGAGCTGGAAACAGCGATGCTCTCCCTTGAGAACGGAGAGTACATCCAAACATTGCAGAATGGAGATACAATCAAGTATTTAGGATGTACATTCTCGGGAGAGCTACAGTTCAACGAAGATTCGGTGACCAAATTGAACGAAAATCTGAATAAACTGGTTACCTCTCCCTTGCTGAAGCCGGAGCAGAAGCTAAACATTGTCAACCAATATCTGTTCCCGGGTCTTACTTACCCTCTCCAAACTGCGCCCCTCACAAAGCTGCGTCCTGCCATACTTGACGGCATCGACACCATGATTCGCAGGAGTGTGAAGGCTATTGTTGGACTCCCTGCGAACACCTCCACGGCGATGTTGTACTCTCCCAGGAGGTATCGAGGATTAGGATTAATCCGCTGCCAATGGGAGGCTCCTCTACAACATTGGTCCATTGCTCAGCGACTGTCCAATGTGCCCGATGCCCTTTTTCAGTCGATCTTTGATTATTCGGCTGAGGTTGATGAATGTGCCGAGAGATTGGGGGTTGATCGGGGTATTCGGAATATGAGAGCTCTACGGCAGTCGCTTCGAGAAAATTCGTTTGAGGAATGGACCAATTGCAGGTGGCAGGGCATTGGAGTTCGCCATTTTAAAGAGACCCCGAAAGCCAACAAATACATGTATGATAAGCAAGTACTTTCTGGGTCTGAATGGTCAAATGCCCTGAAACTGAATATTAATTATGCACCCCTGCGTGGAGTCCCAGGTGTCAGCGGACAGGTAAGAGAAGTTGGGTCCCTCTGTCGCAAATGCGACAGAGAGCCAGAAACACCAGCACATGTGCTTGGAAAATGCCCCAACAACTCCCTCCTTATAACGCGCCGTCACCACAGAGTCAAACATGAACTGATGAGGCTCCTTATAGAGAGAGATTACGCCTGTTTCGAGGAAGTATATTGTATAGATACGGATGGATCCACCCGATATGCCGACATTGTGGCATTCCCTAAGACGGGAAAGTCGGCGATGATTTTGGATCCGACCGTGAGATATGAGACCAACGACCTCGATCAGGCAGGAAAAGTGGAAAGGGAGAAAAAACAGACATATGAGAAATGCATCCCTTTCCTTAGTGAAAAGTTCCGCGAGAGTTTCGGGCCGAGAGAGTTCCACGTGAGAGGCCTTTGGTTCGGAGCTCGCGGAACGATACCAGACTCAACAAGGAGCTTCATGGAGGGCCTTGGTGTCGACATAAAGGACGTGGCAAGGTTGGCAGAGAACATAATCCTTGACTCCCTGGGAATTATCCATCACCATGTGCATGGATAGAGAGTTTTTCATGGGGGGAGGCATGCGTGTTTTGCAGCATTTTTACATTATTTATTGACCACGTCCACTGCACTTTATGTATTTGTATGCATGTTATGAATTAGGTTAGGAAAAGAGAGGAGAAAAATGTATAGAGTGAGAGAAGGAACAGAAAGGGATGTATAGTGCTAATAAGTGAATTAAAGAAATAGTAAAAATAAAATAAATAAATAAATAAATAAAAAAAAAATAATAAATAAATAAAAATATAGGAAAAAAAATTGTGATAAAAAAAAAATATATATATATAGATAAAAAAAAAAAAAAAAAAAATGTATATTATGCTCATATATGTTGTTAATACTATATAATTGTATATTAGTTTTGGAAAATTGTCTGTAGCGATTAATAAGTATGCTGTGTTTAAAGCAACCCAATGTAATTGGGCAGCACCCTTTTATGATAATAAAGTGATTCTCTCTCTACCCATCTATGGTAAGTACATCAGTAGTCTGATATATGATACTCTGGCCCTCCAACCTTCATATATTTTGTCTTTTTACTTTCACTTACCTATATATATTTTTTTTTTTTTTTTTTTTTTTTTTTTTTTTTTTTTTTTTTTTTTTTTTTTTTTTTTTTTGTCTTTTCCTTCCTGGCCTTTAAGGCTATACGGGAGTTTTCCCGGACCAGGGAGTGTGGGTGGGGATTTAAAAACTCCTCCGGGCACCGGGACGCGAACTGGTGACTATTTTTTTTATGTGTGCAGTGCACACGCGTTAGCCCATTCGGCCACCCCGCCCACTCACTTACCTATATATGAAATATGTAGTAAAGGAAAGGATTGCGATTGTGAAAATTTTTTATTCAATGGAAATACATGTTTTGAGGTCCCCTGAGTCCAAATATCCATTTCCCACAAAATGTTCTAAAATATGTGTGTGTTAGCTTAAAAATGAAAAGTCATAAGAAAGTAAAATTCCATATTTAAGATTTTTATATGCCTGAGATGTTAGAGCAACATTTTCTTCAAAATCGGCTTACCGGAATTGGCACTTTATATCATTGATGTAACACATTTTTACGGTTTTCTCAAAAACGGCTCTTAATGATTTTGATTAAATTCATGATAACAGTGTAAAATTAAACAGTTTTTAGAATAATATAATGTAGGTTTCATTCTCATTGATATTCTCTAACAGGGCTAAAATGGCAAATTTTCAATATTAGCTTGCCCTAAAGTACCTTTAATTTTTTTTATTTGAAACAATTGACCATTTCACATTGATCTCCATGATAAAAAATATTTAAATATAAAATATGAAAGAATTTGATAAACAACTGAAGGAGAAATAAGAGATAGTAACGGAGAACAGTTGTAATAGAGGAAGTAAAGGAATACGAGCGCATCCGAGCTTGCCCGGAAGTCTAGAACAGTCTTCCACACATAAAATGAGCTTAATATAATATGGACTCCAACAATATTATTATTATATATGGTTTTCATAAATGCTAGCGTTGGTTTTATTTAATATTTAATTGTATATTAATATGGAGCAGCGATATAAATATTAAAATTTTTTTAAATTGCTTACTACTTTATGTAGGGTTAGATTGAACAGAATGGCTGAAAGAGCATCACCTTGCCGAACACCAGTTGCAATAGAGAATTTATTACTGAGGTTACCTCCAATCCAGTACCTTACCCTCTCTATTTTTTAGAGACATTATAATTTATCTGATTAATTTATTGCAATCTTGATATTCTTGTAATGCCTCAATCATACTTATTCGATTGACACTGTTAAAGGCTTGACAATAATCAATAAACACTATTTTGATATAATGTAAATCTATTTTATATTCCCAACACTTTTCAATGAGTTGTCTCATTACAAAGATCTGGTCGGTCGGTTGTACCTCTCCCTCTATCGAAACCATATAGATAGTCACACATAAATGCTTAATTTTTAACAATATATTTTAGATTATCTTGTTCCCCATCCCTAGTAGTGAGATACTGCGATAATTTTTGCACTGCAGTTTATTGCCGTTTTTGTGTATGGGACGTATTAGACTGCTACTCCATTCATTAGGCTCTCTTTCTCCTACTTATCATATATTATAGAATATAATTGATTTATTATAGCCACACCTGCATTTTTTTAGAATTCAGCAACAGTAGCGTCTATCTTTGCCAGGCATTTTGTTGATCTTGAGTTTTTCAATTGATTCTAACAAGTCTTCCTTATCGGGTGGCTCTAAATCATTCTCATTATTTCTTGGAAAAGAACGTTCACTTAAACTGCGATTTGAGCCAGTCTCTTGATTGATGTTATCATTAGAACCTACTAGCTCACCAGTCTCTCGATTGATGTTATCATTAGAACCTACTAGCTCACCAGTCTCTCGATTGATGTTATCATTAGAACCTACTAGCTCACCGAAGTATTCCACCCACCTGTCTATTGTCTTTGCCTTTCCTTCAATAACATTTCCATTTTTGTCTTTACAGGCTGCAGTCCTTTGCTGGAAGCCTCAATTAATGTATCTAACCACTCCATAAGATTTTCTTGTTTCATTATTGGTCTTTAGTTCCTCAATCTGTTGTATCTGCTTTTTCAAATATTCCTTTTTCTTTGCAATATCTATTGAACTCTTCGAGAACTCACAATATAGTTAGATGATTTCTGTGTTGTGGATTGTTGAATCATAATCAATTTATACTCACTCCTTAACTTGAGTGCCTCTCGACATTTGTCATTGGACCATCTATTGTTTCAAAATTTCGCTTTCTCTCCAATTACTTTATCCGCAGCCATCTCTGTGAGCTATTTGATTCTACTACAATTCTCTTCTATCCTCATTTTATCATTACTTATGCTTTGCTGCTTCATTTTCATAGGTTCTTGAATTTCTCTAAGTCCCAAGTTTTCCATTTGTATAGCTAACCTAATTTTACATTAGCTAAGTGTTACCTGAATTGTATCTTCACTAAATTATGATCAGAGTCCCAACGGGACCCTCGAGCAGCTCTGACATCAACGATCGAAGAGGAATATCGCTTATTTATAAGAACATGATCAATTTGGGCCCTAAGAGCCATCGGGTGCCTTCCATGTTTCAAGGTAAATTTTTTTATAAGGAAAGCAAGTGCTTTTTATTATCATGTTATTTGCTTCAGCAAACTGGCATAAATGATTACCATTATCATTTTTTTCTTCGTGAAGCGAGTGGATTCCAGCGATACTTTTTCGTAAAGCTTTCTTTTCCAACTTGGGCATTCAGGTCATCCATGATAATTTTTCTATCATATTTAGAGCTAACTTGAAGGGCTCTTTCTAATTGTTGATAGAAAGCTAGTTTATCGTCATCATCACTCTCGTTTATTGGAGCATAGGCTGATATTAATGTTGCATTTCTGAATCTTCCTTTAAGGTGAATTCTATTGGTCTAATAGATTCAAACAACAAAAGGCTACCCTTAACTGTCTTAGACAGCATAAAACCAGTTCCTCTATGTCCAATTTTCTTTGCTCCACCATATAGCAACGAATATTCCTTCTTATCTACTTCAGGCATCTTGTTCCAAGTAGCAAAAACCAGATCCAAGTTCCTTTTTCCGTTTACTATTGTTTCCATCCTTTTCCTCATTGTTGGTTTTCGGAACTATAGATTTTTTTACAAGGCAGGCTTGTTGGCTCTGTGCTCAACCACCAACCTGAGGGATCAGGTCATTTTTTATCGAGGTTTCCGTTCCTTAGTCTGGTTGCTTTCACCTGAGCTGAGAGCCTAAATCACCCTGGTTTTATATCGGAGTTCACCTCTCCTAGCCTTTGGGGTCCCCTCCCAAACCGTCCAAGGCAGTACGAGGTAGTGCATATTTGATGGTGGCACTTACCGTGCTGCACCGACGTCATTGGATTCATGTGGACCTTGTTGGTAATGTTCCCGCCATAGGAGCATTTCCCCACACTGCCACCTCGATCCGGGACTGCTTATATCGGAAAACAACCTTTATTTGCAGCCACCCACCATATCTGATGGGCTTCACTATCCATCACCTGTGATCCACCCAGTAGCTGAGGCTCCCACTAGGACTTTTTTAAATATTCATGAAAATAACTTGTTCTTTATTAAAGTATATTTCCATGGATAAATTATTTCAAAATATTTATTAAAAATTATAATATAGTAATTTTGTCAATCTAGAATTAAATGGAATACATGATATTACTTTTAACTTAGAAATTTTATTTTTGATTAGTCTATTGAATGTAGAGATTAGTAGAAAGTGAGACTTTTTACAGAATTCTATGTATTGCTGTTAAGGTTTTGCTTATTGTAATATTGCTACAAGAACCAGGGTCTCTCTTGTTATTCTTATCCAATCTCCTCTATCTCCGAATTCTCATCGTTTTTAGGATGTCTCCCACCTCATCCAGCCATCTCAGATGTGGTCTTCCTGTGGCACATGTTCCACTAGGTTGATCTTCCAGCAGAAGTTAGGGAATTGAATCCGTGGACATACGTCTCACATGACCCAACCATCTGATTTGGTTACTCCTTATGCAGCCTTGCATAGATCCTGCTCTTTATTAATGTGAATTCTAAACTGCCCTTGTTCACACACCATAGATCCTACAGAGAACCGTTCTCTCCCATGGGAGTAGCTTCCTTTCTGAGGCCTTAGAGATTATCCAAGTCTCAGAACCATCGGTGACGACGGGTCTTATGACTTTCTCGTGCATTGTTATTTTTGTCCTATGAGAGAGGGAGTTATAATTTAGTAATTTTCTCATAACAAAACAGTATCAATTCCCAGCAGCCATTCTTGCTTTCAGTTCTTCCATCATATCATTAATTTCTGTAATTAGATTACCTCAATACTTTAAGGTTTCTACTGCTTTCAGGATCTGATAATCAAGTAACACATCTCTCTGTTCCACCCGGTGTTCTTGAAGTTTGTATTAACAGTCTTCTTCTCATTTATTTTAGTTCTCTTTCTGCTATTTCTAATTCTTCAAGAGTCCCTAGTAATGCTGTTTTATTTCTTGCCATTATTGCATCATCAGCACAAACTAGATGCTGTGTCATCCTATATAAATAATGCCTCCAGGACATGTCCGAATGTCTTTTTTTTTCCTCCTTATTGTATGCTCTAAAGCAATATTGAATAGAGTAGGGGATAAAGGATCACCTTGCCTAAGCCCATCTCTTAACTCCGAATCCTCGGGCAACATACCATTAATCTCAACTAGGGATCTGCTGCCGTTTAGGGTTATTCTTGTCAAAGTGACTAGTTTTTTGGGAGTACCAATTTTATCATTGCCTTCAATAATTCTTTCCTGTTTATACTATCACATGCCTGTTTAAAATCTATAAAAATGTTATGTAAATCTATTTGGTACTCACATGTTTTTTCCAACATTTGTCTTATAGAGAAAATGTGGTCTATAGTTGATTTATCTGGTCTAAAACCATACTAGTATTTATCTAAAATCTTTTTGGAGCAAAACAAAATTTTTTTTTAAACAGAATTGTAAAAATTTTGTATAACATATTTGTTTTTTCTCATTATTATTTGTTAATACATTCATTATTATCAAAAAATAGATAAATATGAACTATCAAGTAATTTGATAATTAACTAATGGAGAAAAAAGGAGATCTTTTTTTCCAGGTTGAAATAAAATTTTCAGAAAGTTGGGTAGTTATATATATATATATATCATAGGAAAATAATAGATGAAGTTGTAGAAAGTAAAGGATTTGATGAAAAATTGAAGACTGATAATTTCGGCTATTTAATGGAAGGTAGTTGACTGTACTATATATCACAGGAAATAAATAATCAGGAAGCAGTCATTTTTGAGATTTTTTAATTGTTGCCAAAGTTTCAAACCAAACATGTGGGTCATCATCAGGGCTGAAACAATTTTTTTAATAACATCAGAGATATAATTCATAAAAAAACAGATAATAGTAGTGGTAAATAGTAATGGGTGATACATGAGATACCAAGTGAATACTTAATACCAAGTTATACAGACTATAAAATAATGAACATAATCAACTTACAAAATGTGATATTTAATATTACTAACCATGTTTGCAGAACTGAAGGTGTTCAAGTACTGGCATCTAGGTAGTAGGTAAGTGGGAGGGTCCGTGGAGGAATTTTCCCAGATGTGCTTTTAAGATAACAAACTTAGGGACAACAATATTTAGAGGGTTCCTGTAACATTATTGCTTATGGAATACAATTCTATGGATAAATAAAATATTTATGTTAACATCTATAAAATAGCTAAGTTATTTCTTATCTTTAACAAATTATAACTATTAATTTCAAATGAAATGATAATAAATAAGAGAGAAGATATGACATTACAATATTTTAACAAATAATATTGTACATTGGTTGATAATTACCGTTTACAGTACAATCTATTATTATTAATAAACATGGTCCATAATACAATATATTATATAATATTTTTATGGTATCTTGTACTAATAACATAGACATAAATATAGATGTACTGGACTGTAATTATCAATCAATGTACTACATTATTTGACAAAATATTATAATGTCGTATGTCATATCTTCTCTCTTATTTATTATCATTTAATTAATTTAAAACCAATAGTTATAATTTGTTAACGTGAATTGATGTTAACATGAATATTTTATTTATTCATAGAATTGTATCACATAAGCCTTAAGCCCATAAGAATTTTTTTTCCCTTCTCTACCTTGCCTTTTTAGGCATATGGGGGTTTCCCAGGCCATTGGATGAGAGCAAGGAATTTAAAAGTCCCCTAGGTACCGGGACGGAATTTTATTGTCTCCAACTTTGGTTATCAGGTTGCCCCAGGCAACGCTCGGTGCTGTGCAAACCATTTGTTTTATGATGAATAACCAATTAATTTGTTCTGCGTTATAATGGGAGACTAACTTGAGCGAAATTACTCAACTAATTTATATTTTAACGTATTGATGTTGAGTTGCCTGAGGTATGTGTTGACGGTTGGCTTTATAATAAATCAAGAAGATGATCCAGTTGTCGACAAGAAGAAACATTAAATAACTGATAACCATTTAGTAAATAGAACTATTTCATTTAAAATAACTATTTAAAAGATGATGAGCATTTATTTGCTCTTTTTTTCTGATAGACTTCTGTTCTGTCCCCTTCTTAGTTAAAAAATGAAACCTTAAGAGATTATCCATGTGGGCGAAATACTTTAATCATTGAGCTATATCTATAAGTTTTCGTCCTTTTGTTAGAAATGCTATAAGATCAGAAAAAAAATATCAAATTCTGATATTATTTGTTGCATTACATGAAATAAAGTTTTCATTATTCCTGAAATATTCCTTCTTCAAAATGAATTTACAGAATCTATCCAAATTTTCTAAATATGTGGATATTGAACACGTGGAATTGCAAATACTTATATGACTTATAGGTGTTGAATCAGGTATAACAAATAACTTAACTGTTCAGTTCAGAGCTTATTGTTATCAGATATGCTTTTTGTGAATTAACTGGACTTGATATATATCGCTGCTTTATCTATTTGTTTCATTAATATTTGATTTTTTTTTTTTGTGCTTTATAATTGAAGTTTATTTATTTTATATTTCTTAGTGGATTAATAAATTCAATAACCACATAAATATTATTTGTATTTATCACATCAAATTTGTTTAAACTGATGCTTTAATTGTGTTTTTTGTTTTTGAAAAATAAGTTTTAAACCAGGTTTTTTGTTGCTAAATTCCTTGTTGTTGATTATTGCTTATGTATACTATATCAGGGAATGTGAGGACACATTTTTAAAAGGAAACAAAACAAACATATAATGTCCATCTATCTTAATAAGATGGGCGGAACATGTTTCTGTAATATATATGTTATGTTACTGTTGTTGTTGGTCAGGTTTGTAAATGGTGTAGTTCATGTGGTGGTGGAGGTAAATGTATCTCTGTTAATGGTGAATGTTCCAAAGAAGCGAAATGTGGCCCCGGAGAGTCCAATTCCTTCCAGTTCTGTCCGGAGCAGTCCTGCCCCGCTTCGGACTGTGAGAAATGTCAAACTATTTCTAATTGTATTTGGACGAGGTAATTATATATTTTTATCAATTTATTTTGTATATAGTTTTTGATTTGCAAATATTATTTTATCTATATTACTCTTATTGAAAGTGTTACTTAGAATTAAGCCTTATTCTATAGTTTTTGGATAAACTATTTTACTTATTTTCCAAATATTAAATCACCCCTTTTATTTATCACATTGCAGACAGGTCATGAAGACTGGAGATGAAGGTGGAGTTAAAATATCAGCAAACCCAGTTTATGACTGGAATTGTGTACCTCGGGGCATATCGGATAGATCTAGCTTAAAACTGCGGGCTGAAGGAAGTTGTCCGAAACGGTGCTCAGAGCTCAGGGATTGCCATTCATGTCTCCAGTCTCAGGTGAGAAAAATAACAATGAATCAATAGTAATATATAACAATGAATCATAATTAGCATTAGGAGAGAGAGGTGTGCTTTTCTGTTTTCTCATTATCTTTTCTTTCGAAATGCAGGGAGGAGAAGGAGACTGGCACGAATGTCGTTGGTCTACGCGCTTGTCTGAATGCATTTCACCAAGTTACCAGAACCTCGTCTGCGCGGGCAGCGTCTGCGGACTAGTCCTCTCCCGCGGCGCCCTCTGCCCTCAGCCATGTGCTGCCTTCGATCGTTGCTCCAATTGCCTCAAGCATGCACACTGTGGCTGGTGTGCTCTATCCAATCAACAAGGAGAGGTACTTTACAAAACACTTCTTGCAATATTTATCTCAATATGATAAGTTATATTTATAGAAAGCATCTGCTACTTTTCTGGTTATCAATTTTTCTTATGTAAGTGTATTTAATATACTTGACTGTACATATCTTTATTTCTTATTTCTTCAGGGTGTAGACCTTTTCGCAGATGGTCAGTATATGATACATATACGCCTTTTGGTCTTCAATAAATGGCGTTTTATTTCACTTAGTTTGCTAACCTTATATCCTCTACTCTTACTCCATGCAAGTTTGGACGCTGATCCGTCCGCTTGTATTCCTATATACTAATTCAGGAGAATGATCCCTCTGGTTGTGGTTACCATCCTTGTGGAGTGTTGAGGTTGATCCCTTACACTGCAGACCGAGAGTAATTGGGTGCTGATCCACCTGTTACTTGAGGTCATCCTTCTTATCGCCTTCCTTCATCCACTTAGTCATCTTACCCTTCTACACTGAACCGCCACTATCGAGGCCTTCTGGTAACTCCATACTTATCTGCACTATATACTTCGACAAAGTTAAGAAATTACCTCCAAACTCTGTGTCCAGTCCACATTTACCAGGAATATTCTGTGTTCGCTATATTTAAATTTTTCTTCGCTTAACTGACTCTGCTCATTATTAGTTGATGAAATAACCCCATAAAAATAATACCATGCTCAATATATATCATCCTCAATCCTAATTTAGAATTGATGTTGTTTTTAGGGAGTTTGCTCCGAAGGTTCACTTGATTCTCCTATATCTGGCCCGGAGACTGACACATGCGAAGGCTTGTACTCTCTCAAACCTAACAAGAGCAATGACACTACTGGTGGCTTTACATGGCACTATGTTTCTTGCCCTCCTGAAGATGAATGTGCTGCAAATAGGCATTCTTGTGACCCAGTTTCTGAAACTTGTATTGATCAAGAAGATGGTTACAAATGTATTTGTGCTAAAGGTTAGTCAGACATTTTAAATTTTATTTTATCTTTTAAATAAATAATATTTAAAACCCACCAGAAATTTTTGTAAAACCAAGCACATCAATTTTTTATGAAAATACTATCGGATTTGATAATATGCAACTGCGCATCAAGTTTTTGTAACTTTTCAGAAAGTATTGTCATAAAAAGCACCCCTTTACAACTCTAATATCCATTAAATCGTAAAGATTACAAAAACGTGATGCGCAGTTGCAGAATTTAAATCCAACTATATTTTCATAAAAAAATTACAGTGTTTTTCATTTCACAGAAATTATTTTAAAAAATGTATAAATATTAATATAAAAAAAAAATGCTATAAATACATAATGGTGGACCCTAATATCTATGAAATCTGAAAAGTTACAAAAACCTGATGCGCGGTTGCAAATTCTCAAATCCGACAGTATTTTCATAAAAAGTGACCCCGACAAAATAATAGTAGACCCCAATATTGATTAAATCCCAAAAGTTACAAAAACTTGATACCCGTTTGTGCTTTCTCAAATCCGACTGTATTTTCTTTAAAAATGCTCCCGACAACATATTAGTGGATCCTAATAGCAATTAAATCAGAAAAGTTACTAAAAACTTGGTCCGCAGTTGTGGATTCTCAAGTCTGACTGTAACAGTGGATCTAAATATGGAAGAAATCCTAATTATTTTAATAAGTTGATAATTTATTGATTTACATTAAATATTGATCATATTTTTAAAAATTATAACCTCCGTAACATAAGAATGGACTTATTTATTGAAGAAATATGAAATATTCTACTCCTTTAATTTGTTGAATGAAGTACACGATTACTTTGAAAAGTGCTCAAACTAAAATAATTCTGAGTAATTGTAAAAACGGAAAGTACTCACGGGAACAGCTGAAAAGTTTTTTTACTCGCCAATCCTCAAGTAAAGTAGCGATTAAAGTACTCAATATTCGAACTGCTCAAGGAGTTAAGTAAAATACTTTGTAATTTGTACTTTCTACTCAGAGTAATTTTTTCCCATCTCTAAAATATAGTATATTTACATCTATATAGTATAGTATATCTATATAGTAAAGTATAGTACATCTATGTACTTTCAGAATAATAAAACGCTAGTGCTGAATTTTTTTCTACTTTAAAGCCATATCTAAAATATAGTATATTTACATCTATGTACTTTTAGAATAATAAAACGCTATTACTGAATTTTTTTCTACTTTAAAGCTATCTTCTTCAAATCTTTAATTTCAATTTGGCAGGTTACAGCGACCAGGGAGGTGACTGCGTTCCTGTGTGTAGCCAGGGTTGCGTTAGGGGCCGTTGTACCGCCCCAGATACTTGTAAATGTGACTTTGGCTACGTCGGTTCAAACTGTTCAATACAGTGCTTGTGTAATGGGCACTCGGACTGCCTCGGTCCTGATAAGCTGGATGAATGCCTCGATTGCAAGAACAACACGCAGGGTCCTCAGTGCTCACGTTGCAAACCACTGTTTGTTGGAGACCCAACGGACGGAGACTGCGTACCATGTTGGGACTATTGCAATGGCCATACAGACATATGTGCCAACGAAACAGTACCTGAACACGTATTAAGAAACAAAACCATAGCTGAACTTGAAGAAATTTTAATAGAAGGTCCTACTACCAAAGCCAAGTAATTATATTTTTAGTTATCATGCTATTAATTTGCTTTTTATTGTTAATTACTTACTTTCTTAATATTAGGTATCAATATTTGTTTAAATTGTTTTTAGCTCTGATTTAAACATAAATCGCTAGCTTGGTTCCATAAAGTTCTACCTGACATTTTTGGACAAAATGAGATTATTTGTGGTTATGACTCACCTTTGTCTATTGCACAAGAAGAACTAACTTTTTATGTGATTGGTTGAGAAATAGCCAAACTGCTAATGTCTAATGTGATGTGGCAAGGTTCTAACTGCATGCAACTTTTTATTTAGTTTGGTTTGACAAGGTTCAATATACAATTGGTTAGTTTGTGGTACAGATTCTTTTTTACTAATTTATTAATATCTGGCTGAAACTTCGTAAGTAGCTTTATCTCATCGTAACCTACAAATATTTTACTTACTAAAATTTTCGGGATTGGGTTATTTTCAATCTGGAAGTCGCCAAACTTAGTCTATTTAATTAGTTAGTTTGCTTTCCACTTTGATCGTAAGATAATTTCATCACAAAACCGATAAAAAAAGTGGCTTACAAAAATATTGGGCTGTTTGGCCTATATAATCTTGTTATTTTGACAATTTAGGGGTGTAGGTCACGACAAACGACTCAATAATTTTGAAGGCCACTTTTTCCCTGACTTTGTGCTCAAGTTATCTTACGATTCAAGTGGAATATATGTGGGTATTCACGAGTACCTAATTTAATAAAGAAAGTGGTACTTGTTTAGTAACCGGTCCGGATAGACTGCTATCTGCCAATGTTTATAACCTGAACACTGATAATCCCTATCTTCTTTTTCATATTTATTGTATTATATTCATATTATTGAAATTGTAAACAAAAACAAATGTAAATAATAACAAAACAGTTCGATTTTAAATTGAAATAGACAAAAGGAAATAAATAATTTCCATAACAATAAGAAAACACTTTCATTTTACAACAATTATATGAAATTGATAAAAATAAATGTAATAATAAAAAAAAAATGAAATAATAAAAGAACACTTAAACAACATATGTACATATGAAAGAAACACTATAAACAACTTACCTAAGTCAGAATAAATGTTGATTCCCTCTTGTATATTGTTTTTTATATATTATAATAAAGTTGTTGGCTTTCTGTCGTTTATTTTGACGATGAAAAACTCGTCTGTTTCTCGGCAAACTCTGCCAGACATCAGTTGTTCTGGTAGAACTCTCTCTACATGATTTTTTGTTTTAGAAAAAAGACTCGTCTATTTCGACGACTGCCAGGCCCTCCAATTTTTTTACTTGACCTGTATAATATGTTATAGGCACAAACCTCTCTTAAATATTTGTTCCACATTATCATAGTTGTATTGGATAGTTTCGCCTGCTCTTTGCCCCATTGCATAGTTGTTAAATTATGGGACCATCCATAAATTAATTTTAAAGCCATTAAAAAATGAATCCTCAACCTTCCTAACCATGTTCCTTTCCTTATAGAAACGTTTTTGTTACAAGTGGTACGAAACCATCTCCATTTCGTCTTCCCGTCTAACTTCATTTCATGACCTTCTTCACACAATTTCATGTTTGAAATTATTCCAGCATTTTTAAAATATTTGATAGCCTCTTCTTCTGAAGATGGCAATTCCCACAATGTAATAACATCCATAATTTGAAGAAAATAACACAAATGGGACAAAAATAAACAATGGAATAATTGACAGCCTACACGAGATAAGAAGGAAGGTTATGTGCATAACATTAGATAACAAGGGAGGTTTCATCTCGACCGGCTACTAGACATGTATCAACAAATTTTTCTGACCTCCAGATTGAAAACGTCCCAATTCTGAGAATTTTTGTAAATAAAATATTGGTAGGTTGCGATGAGATGAAGCTATTTACTATGTTTTAGCCGGATGTTAATAATTTGTAAAAAAGGGGTCTGTACCACGGACTATATCCTGTGTAGTCATTTCTAATGGAAATAACAAGTTCTCATAATTTATGTTTTTTAAAGTGGTAATTAGGAATTTTAATGTTGAGCATGCGACTATAAAATTTCAACTGTCGCTCGCTTCAAAAAAGAATAGTCAAACAAAAAAAACATAAGACAGACTCGTAGATCATTTACTTTTGTTTGACTTTACAAAGTGAATATTGTAAGCTCTACTCCAAGAATATAACAATTTATGCAAGATTTCCAAGTAATATGCAATAAATATATTTTTAAAAATATATGTATATTTTGTTTTCATTTTTATGCTTATCGAAAAAAATCAAAGTAAGTAGACCCAGGGTGGCGGTCATAAAGAGCTCTTTATGTCCACCACCCCGGACCATCTCCTTCCTCTAGAATATCTACATACTTTGATTTTTTATGATGAGCATAAAAATGAAAAAAATATACATATATTTTTTAAAATAAAGAGCTCTTTATGACCACCACCCCGACCCATGTCCTTCCTCTAAAATATCTTCATACTTTATTTTTTTATGATGAGCATAAAAATGAAAACAATATACATATATTTTTTAAAATAAAGAGCTCTTTATGACCACCACCCCGACCCATGTCCTTCCTCTAGAATATCTACATACTTTGATTTTTTATGATGAGCATAAAAATGAAAACAATATACATTTATTTTTTAAAATAAAGAACTCTTTATGACCGCCACCCCGGACCATGTCCTTCCTCTAGAATATACAACGGTCATCCATTAAGTATTCATCCATTAAGTAAGTAGATATTCATTGTTGTAATCTAAAAAATATTCATCAGCAGATATCCCTTCACCGATATCCCTTTATGGTCTTTATTTGATTTTATTCTTAATGAGCATATGCTTGCCCTGTATGAATAAAAAATACATTTTACTAAAATGTAAAGAATTTAATCTTGAATAAATTGAGTTAGATCATAAAAAGAATAATTTTTTGTGTTTTTTTTTTCCACCTAATTTGAGGAGACAAATTTTAAATTCGCAAAGAGTATAGGGGTGGTATAACATAAATAAATAAATTTTCTAAGCTTTCCAAGTAAGTGCTTTCCAGCTACCCTACTAACAGCTTCTTCTTTGCCTATTTTGGCATTGAAATCAACCAAAAGAATGATTGCATCATACTTAGGCACATTTTCCCAGTATCTCATAGGATTCTTCCGTTGTGGTATAAACAGAAAAAACAGTTATATTCCTGAATCGTCCCTTCAATCTAATGCTGCATAGTCTATCGCTGACTAGCTCAAAAAAAAGCAGAGCTTTTCTTATTTTTTCATCAATGTAGAATGCAGTACCTGCTTGTCCAGTTCTTTTAATGGGTCCACTGTAGAGCAATGAAAATTCCTTCCTATCAATTTTACCACTCCCACTCCATCTCACCTCCTGCAGAGCAGCTATGTCGATACTGTAACTCACAAATAACTTACTGTAACTCATAAACAACCTAATAACTTCGTCAGCAATTTCATTTTTGTTCGAGATTACCCTCCGCTAGGACAGTTGCTTTCACCACAGCTCAAGAGCCTGTTCTACCCTTGGTTTTGCATCAGAGTTTTCCGTCTCCTATCCTTTGAGGATCCAACCCCTTGCATGCAAGGAAGCATGGGGCAGTGCTCTTTAAATGGAGGCACACAGCAACGTCTTCGGGCCTCTGTGGTATTTATTGGTAATGGTCCTGCCACATGAACATTCCCCCATGCCCTGATGTTGCTGCCGCCTTGGTCCAGGACTGCTTATTTCGGAAAAAACCTTTATTCGCAGCCACCCACGATATCTGATGGGCTTCACTATCGGCCACCTGTGACCCGCCCAGTAGCTGAGGCTGGCTCTGGGTTTCGCCTAATAACTTAAGAAAAAAAATCGAGAAGTTATTGAAATGATGTTATTTATTCAGATGAGAACAAATTTAATATTGATAGTGTGGAGGAATTTGAGGTAATAGTGAGCAACAATGAAAGGTAGAGCCTGGAGTGTTGTTGTAAGGGTACACATGCCTGCTTTGGGCTCGACGATGATAGAGTAATGGAGAAGTATAGATTTAGATTAATCAAAAAGAAATTTAAGGGCTGGAATTAGTAAAAATGGGTATAGAAGGGACATTTTACCAGGATAGTAACCCTTATCCTGAAACTCTTCACACACTGGAGTGGCTGCTATATAATTATAGAATTGAACACGAAACTCCTCTCCACAATCTAGATTTGAATCCCAACATTTATGGGCTTATGCTGGTTCACAGCTCGGAAATCAAAATATAACATCAATAAAATATCTTAAAACTGAATAGTTTGAAAAATAGGGGAAAATACCCGCCAATTGACTTCAAAGTTGATCTAACCAATGCCTACATGATACTCAAAAACAAAGGACTACATTCAGACCATTAATTTAAAAAATTTTGAGTAAAATAAGTAAATGAATTACTGTATAATTCAGCTATGTATGAAAACTTTTTTCGGTATTTAATGCTTATTTTATACTTTAAATTGAGTTAAATATATATTTATATATATTTGTTATTAGGCAAATATTTTTGAGAAAATTGATAAGAGTTGTATTGAAGTTATAATTAGGGATTTAAATAAAACATTTAGGAAACGAATAGTTTTTTTTGTTTCCTAACTGTCCATGTTTAAAAACTTTTGCTAGCCAAAGCTTAACTATTTTTTAATGTATTGGTTTTATATCTTATTAAAATATGAGCTGTATAAACTTCTGTTTAGTTTTATAATTTTGATAAACTTTATTTGTTTATTTATTTTTCCTAGATGTTTTCACTGTACTAACATGACCAGCGGTGACAAATGTGAAGAATGTATATCAGGCCATTTCAGAGGCGTGGAAGACCTGAGGGCCCATTGCAGACCTTGCCAATGCCATGGCCATGGAGACACCTGTGATCCTGTAACTGGGGAAAAGTAATTTATCTCAATTAAGGAATTCACTCAAAGCATTCAATTAAACAAACAAAACACTTAAATTAATTCATCTGTTTATTTTTATTTAGATGTAACTGTGGCAACAATACAGAAAGTGATTCCTCTTGTTCTGGCAAAGGAGAAGCTCAGTGTTGGGCTCTTCAGTGTTCCAAATGTAGGGAAAGTTTTCTCGGTACCCCAACTGGAGGACATCAGTGCTATAGGGGGATGAGCGTTGACTTGAAGTTTTGCTTGGATGCCAAGTTAATTGAAGAGTGCAAACTGAAACCTAAACCATTAGCACCTGGCCAAACGGTACGTACCTACCTCTAATTCCTTAATTTGTATCTTATCTTATCTTAATTGTATCTCATATTAAATTTATTGAATTATTGAAGGAAGCTAGTCGACTGTTCTCCATATTATGGGTGATAAATAGTCAGGACGCAGTCATTATAAATTTTTTTTTTATTTGTGCCAATGTTTCAACCCAAACATGTGGGTCATCATCACGGCTGAAAATTTTAAAATACAATCTCAGATAATATTATAGGACCGATAATGGTAAATAATAAACTGTTGTGATTGATGGTTCATGAATCTTAATTATTATTACAATACACAACATTAAAAATGCAATATGTAAAAAGTTATACAAACTAAAAATAATATATATAATCTATTTATAAAAATTTATAATATTTTCTCTTACTAACTGTGGTTGGAGCACTGAAGGCTTTCAAGTACTGACACATTTGTTAGGTAAGTGAAAAGGTCAGGGGAGGATTTCCCAGTTGTCCTTTTTCAGATAGCAAAAGGTAGGAAAACATAGTTAGAGGGGAAGGGAGGTAACATTTCTGTTTGTAGAATGTTAATAATTTGCTGACTAAATATTTAAGATGTGTACAAGATTTGCGTTGTTTCTTATGGTTACAGAATTGTGAATATTGGCTAATAATGAAATGAACATATGCAAGAGGCGCCAATCAATATAAATATAACATAGTTTTATTAAAGGTATACAATGGTTAGCCAAATAATATTTATAATAAAGACAATTGTAATGGATTGATTCTATTCTACCCAAATTTCCCAATGATATTTTTTTCATTAAAAAATATTTTGATGACATTTTATTAATCCTCAACCCCCTCGCTATTCCAAACATACTTTCTGCATTCAACTCATACAACCCTCGACTCTGTTTTACCATTGAAATAGAATCAAACAATTCCCTCCCATTTCTTGATCTCATTTCCAGAAATAATGATAATACCTTATCCACCAATTGGTACTCCAAACCTAGCTACTCCGTCCCTCTCCTAAACTATTTTTCCCAACACCCTTACCACCAAAAAATCAGTGTAGCTAAAAGCCCGATACACCGCAGTCTAACATTAACTGACCCACAATTCCATGACAATAACCTAACCAAACTTTACAAGATCCTGGAATCCAACGCCTTTCCTGATCACACTATAAAAACCCTAATAATCAATCCAAACCTCATCTTCACCAGTCTTCCACAAACTGCTCTCAATCTCTCACTATGATTTGCCAATACAGATCCGTTCCATACATCCCAGTCCTATCTCAAAAAATAAAAAAAACTTTAACTTCAAAATTCCCCCATCTACAAATAGTTTTCAAAAATAACAGTAAATTAAGAAATCTATACATCTGACTTAAAGATCCTGTTCCACCCCTACAGCAATCAAATATTGTATACCATATCACATGCTCTAGCCTAAACATCAATTCTTCTTATATAGGAGAAAAGCAAAACTATTTAAAAAAATGAATATATCAACACAAATACAGTATCTCCACACGAAACCCGTTTGCCTCGAAACTTGCCGAACACGCCACTTGACAACCACACATTTGATTTTGAAAACCCAACCATACTTGCCACAATTCCCAATCACCAAAAACGACTACTTTCTAAAGCTATGTTCATAAATTTGGAAAAAAATAACCTGATAACCACAAAGTAGACAAGGAAAAGATCTGCCACACATATTTGAATATTTTCCGCCTCCTAAAACAACAGTCTATAATCATTAAAATTTTATTTTTCATTTTCTCCATTTCCCCATCAAACTACATAGGTAACTACTCCAATGTAATATATATATATATATATATATACACACATACATACATACACATAATGTCCATTCTCAATATAAATATATACTATAAACAGAAACAGATATGTTTATACTTATACTATTAAAACTATGTAATCCTTAATATAATACATACTTCTATTATGATTAATATTGTTATTTTTAAAATACGGTATAATATATTGTCATACATATCTTTTTAATCCATTACAATTGTCTTTATTATAAATATTATTTGGCTAACCATTCACTGTATACCTTTAATAAAACTATGTTATATTTATATTGATTGGCGCCTCTTGCATATGTTCATTTCATTATTAGCCAATATTCACAATTCTGTAACCATAAGAAACAACGCAAATCTTGTACACATCTTAAATATTTAGTGAGCAAATTATATACATTCTACTAACAGGAATGTTACCTACCTCCCTCCCCTGACCTTTTCACTTATCTAACAAATGTGTCAGTACTTGAAAGCCTTCAGTGCTCGAACCACGGTTAGCAAGGGAAAATATTACAAATTTTTATAAATAGATTATATATATTATTTTTATTGAATATTTGATAGTTGACCGTTGCATTATAAAGGAAGGAGATGGTCCGGGGTGGCGGTCATAAATAGGCTACATAGTGACAAAACTATTTTATTGAAAGCCGACGTTTCAACCCGACTTTGCAGGTCTTCTTCAGGGCTAGAACGGACAAGATACTAAAAGATAGAAAATTGTGGAGAGATATCTATGTCTCCTGTAGATCTGTAGAAGTATATTCACATTTGCATTTATTATATATAACACTACAACAATTGTTAGCATCTATTTACTTCAGTTTAGGATCATGTTACTTAGTTCATATTTTAATGTACTTGCTGTTTATAATTTTAATAAGTTTATTCGCATTGTTTATAACTTTTGTCTAAATATTATGTAACTGCCACAATTCTCTATCTTTTTGTATCTTATCCGTTCTAGCCCTGAAGAAGACCTGTGAAGTCGGGTTGAAACGTCGGCTTTCAATAAAATAGTTTTACCACTATTTATGTACACCCCGGACCATCTCCTTCCTTTATATTATTTTTAGTTTGTATTATTTTTTACATATTTTATTTTTAATATGTGTATTGTTTTATTAGTTAAGATTCATGTACCATCAATCACTATAGTTTATTATTTACCATTATCGGTCGTTTAATATTATTTCTCTGATTGTATTTTAAAATTTTCAGCCCTGAAGATGACCCACATGTTTGGGTTGAAACGTTGGTACAAATAAAAAAAAAATTATAATGATTTCTTCCTGACTATTTATCATCCATGGTATTAAATTTATGTATTTTTAAACAAAAGTATATAATTATTTATTTATATGATGATACAATTTATACTTTGTACACCCATGGCTCTACCTGATGATCCCTACACGTGGCTAACAATTATTATACTATGAGTCATTAAAAGCTTACAACTTGGATTCTCAGTGTTTGATTAAAGAATTTTTTTTTTAATCTTGATTTAATCTTAAATCTTGTATCTTTATATTTGACAGTTTGTTGAACTCTTCCCAAATTAGATAAATAATGTCCATTTGGAATTAGTGTCAATAGGTTTAGGGTGTTTGCAAATGGCAGCACGGCAGAGGGTGTTATCAGGTTACAATAGATCACACAGGTTACAAATGGCAGCACGGCGGGGGGTGTTATCAGGTTACAATAGGTCACACAGGTCATGTTCGATATGATATGATATGATATGTTATCAGGTTACAACAGGTCATGTACGATATGATATGATATGTTATCAGGTTACAATAGGTCACACAGGTCATGTACGATATGATATGATATGATATGTTATCAGGTTACAATAGGTCACACAGGTCATGTACGATATGATATGATATGCTGCAATTGTTATATATTGGCACATTTTAGTGTTTCATGAGACATGGATCCATCCAACAAATGGAAACAGGCTCCTGGTTACCGTTTATCATCTTCATCAAGGCTGATTCTTTATCATGCATGATGTTCTTCAGGCTTAAGTTATTGTTGCCTATGTAATTTTAAGTGGTGGATTTATTTTTCCATTCCATTGTAATAATATTTATAATTAATAAGAAAAAACTCTGTTTTGTACAAATTTAAGTAGCACTTAATACAAAGGGACATACATACATTAGGGAACTGAATTAACCTGTAATAACTGTTATTAATCTTTAACATGTGGAAATACATATTATTTATCATCCAGGTTGGAATTTTGTCTCTGCCTGCCTGGGATCCAAAACTCCTATGGCTTATCTGGACTGCACAGAATAAATAAATAATAAATTTAAAAAGTTTTCTTCTTTCAGAAAATAAAACAAAAACGTTAAGATGTATAAGTAATACTTCCTTAAATTAATATGTATATGTTAATTTACAATGATATTCAGTCCTTAACACCTCTTCTTCTATCATTACATGATTTTTGACTTTTCGATTGTATTATGTAAGTTTACAAGTCTGTAATATCTTTGAAAATGAATAACTGCAGTATATACTATTATAAAAAATTGGATTCACCCAGGTAAGTCATGTCGACTCCTTAAGAGCTTTAGCGACCTTTCATACATCCATGATATTGCATTCGTTAGGAGAAAGAATGAAAAAGTATTTAACCAATGAGCAAGCTACGGATGGAACCTCGTATTGCAATCGATATAACAAAGTTTCGTTTACAAGCATTCTGAAACATAGACCAGTTGCCCAAGGTACAGTGCTTTACTCCCGCAGCCAGGAAACCATGAAAATAATTTCTACTCCTATTGTTCTATTATTTATCTGTAGAGGTGTGTTGATAAGTTAATATTTGTATTACTTATGTATTTTTATTTTTTCAGGTATTCTTTGTTGTTCAACCGAGATTTATGAACGTCGACATCAGGATAACAATTGATATTACGCAGGGGGCCCTTGATATGTACATTAGCCCAAAGGACGATACCTTTGTAGTCGAAACGAATAGCTCTACTGGTCATCATCTTATCAAACTAGATCCTAAGTAAATTCATTTTTAAACAGATTTAAAGAGCTAAGTATAGGTGTGAATGTGTTTTATCTATTTTAATTTCATTTAGTTTCTCCCTAACATTTTTTTTTTTTTACATATGTATGTTAATTTTATTATTTTACTTTCACAACTCTTTTTCTTTTATCTCTATTTTAGTTATCATTTGTATGTATATATAGTGTGAATGTTTAATGTAGACCTAATATTAATGCCCTCCAATGTGTTAGAATGTATTATTTTTATTATTCAACTAATAATAATAAAAAAAAATTGAGCTAAGTAGAACTTTCCAAAAAATGTTAATGTGAGAAAAATTGAATTTACTAGTTTTTATTGCCCTTTATGGATGGCTCATCTAAAAAAAACTGATTTAAGTAGATTATTCTTGTCCTGCTTAATGAACTTGATCTTTCTTGAGTGATTCAGTGAATAAGGGCAGTCAAAAATCATTGTATTCAATTTTTAGCTTTAAATTTTTGCAACATAGCGTGTACTTTCCCTGGACTAATCATAATACATACTATAATGAACTATTTATGTTTTGCCCAGAGAAATGGTTGTTTTGAAAGAATTAAACTTGACAAAATTTTAAGTAGAATAAACTGTCTACAAAAAACCAATTTAAAGAAAAAATAAACTATCTAAAAATGATCAATTTATAGTAGAACCAACGATACAATTTCCTGTAAATAAAGATGTAATTTTATTATTTAGAATTATTACTCTAAGTTGCAAATTTAAGGTTCACATACAGTTAATATAAATTAGCTTTTGTTTTAAGAATACTTGCACATCTTTTATTAACTAGCTGCATGTAAGTTAATAAAATGATAAATTGTTGTATTTTATCAAATGTTAAAGTTGGAGCAGAGTACTATCAAAGAAATTCTTACTACCAAATCCCATAATTTTTTTTATTTGGAAGGAATTGTAGATATTGCTTTTTTCACAGAAACAATCTCTCTAATATTTAAAAAAGTTTTTAGTGACTGTATCCAATTTTATTTTACACATACAAAGCGGGACTATAACAAAGACATTAGCAGGACGGACCGTAACAAAGATAGCAGTGGGACAGACTGTAACCAAGACACCACACTTCTTATTCTCAAAATTATTTCTCTCCTATTATGGTTACAAATTGGCAATAACAATAATTATTACTATTTAATAATTTAAATTGGCAATAAGGTGGCAATATTAATGTATAATATTAATTTTTAAAGAAATTAAAAATTTGTTCGAACTGTGTGTAAGGGGTTTCAAGATAAATTAATCACTTTGACACAGTACACCATGAGAACTAAGAATTTATTGTTGCAACAAATTAAATACAATAATACGGTATACAAAAAAAAAATGACTGTTTTGTCAAATTCAAGATTTCAAAGAGCTGTAAATATTTTAATCCTATTTAATACTTACTAATCCCTTTAGAGCATTCTCTAAGCTTGTCTGATCCCATTCGACATCTTAAAAAAAAAGCCTCAGGTTAGTTATTTGTTACAAAGAAGAAACATGACAGTGTCCTACAAAATTCTCATAATTTTAAGGTGTTAAGGAAAAAAAATTACAGCTGCTGAAGCAACTCGTGAAACTATTAAATATGAAGGGGAAGATGTCCTTGACCAGCGCACTGTGTGGTGTTGGTTTGAAAAATTTAACAGTGGAGATACGACATTGGAAAGGAAGAAGGTTTCCGAGTGACCATTAATGGATACTGATGAGGTTTTGCAGGAAGCTGTTGCCAAATCCAACAAAGTGTTGCCATGAGACGTGATTCATTCTCAGGCGCTCCCCGACACTGTGGTTTCTTTCCATTTATAAAAAATAACATAATCTGAATTACAGAATACATGTAAATTACAATTATACAATTTGATTAACGGGTAGTAGAATTAAATGAACAGTTGTATGATTTGTAAAATCGGGGTTGGTGTAGGATAGGGATAGAGTTTAAAAAAACAAAAAAAAAACATTTAAATTAAAAAAAAAACCCTGACCAATTAGAAATTGGGAAATCCTATCCACACTAACAGAATGTACTTTGATATCTACTTAAACACCTCGGTTGGTAGACTGATAGGGAGCGAAATTCATGTCTACAAATATTTAAACTTGGTGTAGTAGTTGGGTGGGTGCCCACCACACTCTGAACGAAATCTATTTGCCAGGAGCTAATATGAAGTGAAAAATACCCGATTACTACACCAAATTTAAAAATACGTAGATATCAAGTTTCCTAATAATCTACCAAGATGTTTAAGTGGATATGAACGTATATTCCCTTAGGGTGGATAGGATTTCCTGATGTCTGCAGTCAGTTTTTTTTTTTTCTTTAATCTTATTAGTGTTTTGAGTATTTACAATTTATATTCAAATCAAGATCTTGCATATAATATGATAATACATCATCGTATAATTCAGTGTTTTAAACTCAAATTGTTTCAAAACTCTCTGGTGAGACAGCGGAGAAAACTTTCCATCTAACTTAAAAATCAATCCAGCTGTTGGTTAGAAAAATCATTACATAGCTTTTAGCTGACGACCTTCGTGTCACTTCATCTAGTCGGGTAAAAATAAACATCAATATTTAGCACTTTTCTAATAGTATAAAGTTAAACCTGACCATAGTTTCGTGTTTTACCTTGAATTTCCTCATTAGGAATTAATAAGTTAATGATTAATATAGAAAATTCAAATGGTGAAAAGAGGAAATCACTTTAAATTAAAATAATAATTATGTCATCAATTTTTGAAAATGTTTCCTTGACTTGAACTTTCCAACTTGGAGTCCCAAGGAACACTCTTTAAGAATTGTACATTTCCATAGTTTGGTAATTTGGGGGATCATCACAACCCTAATTTTGAAAAGCAAGGATTATAAAAGTAGTTGAAGATAGGGATGGTTGGGGTGATCAGTCAAAAAAAAATAGCAAAAATAAATAATAGTATTTATTTTTACATTTGCCGATGTTTTGACCCGAAGTTCAGGCCTTCATTAAGGCTAAGGAAAGAACCAGATAACAATGGGTATGGGAAAATATAAACATTGAATAATAAAGAATTGAATTTAAAAACAGTGAAAGGTATAGACTAAAAAATGTAGGTAGAAAAAACTTAAAATAAAACGAAGTAAATAGAGTGAACATTAAAGTCAAATAAAGTAGGTAGAATAATAACATAAACATAATCAAAATAAGGTAACATAAGAAATGAAAAATAGTAATCTTAGAATAAAATGTAAAACAGAAAAAATATGAAGTTATATAAGGAAGTAATAGATATAAATAGAAAATTAAGATATTGTAAAATCTATAAAAAATACTGAAGATGAATGAGAAAATGTATCAATATATAAAAAATAGAGACGGAAATATGGAAAATAGAGTGACAGGAAGGAGGAAAAAAAAGGAGAAAACTAAGATAAGAAAAATACTCTCTATTTTGTATAAATTATTTCAACGTCATCTAGGAGTTTCACTTAGAACGGCAGTTGAACACACCTCCCTGATGAAGACCTGCAAAGTCGGGTGGAAACGTCGGCTTTCAATAAAATAGTTTTACCACTATTTAGCCTATTTATGACCGCAACCCCGGACCATCTCCTTCCTTTATAATGCAACGGTCAACCATTAAATATTCAAAAGATATTTATTTTTCGATTGCAGTGAAAATTTCCTTAATATTTAAAAATATATTTAACAGTTTTAATATCTACTGAGTTTTACGGATGCAAAAAATGAATTCATATTTTTTTATCATAAAAAAATATATTTCATGGTGTGTATTATATGTACAATACAGGCTTTATTCCTATTTTCGTTTTGAAGCTCGATAAAAGACTATATTTTGTGCTTACAATATTACTTTTGATTCCCATCCAGTTTAGAAAAAAATATATTTGGCATACAGATATAGTATGTGTTAAATATTCAAACAAATAGAACTGATCTAAGATATAAAGTGGTTTCAAATATTTTTTTAAGCAGAAATGAAGTATAGAAAAATAAAAAAAATTTGCCTCAAGTCTTAAATTTGTTTAAAAATTACAAAAGTTGTGATAACTTCGAGATAGCTTTACATATTCACACGAAAATTAACATGAATTTGGGGGCATATAATATACACAAAATGGCACAAGCCATAATCCACAAATGAATTAGGCTTCGGGATAAAAAATAAAAATTTTTAGGGAGTTTTTATTTATTTATTCCTTATAAGGAATCTAGAAATCTAAAGTTATCGATATAGTTTTGTAGAACAATAATTTAGCTTTCCAACGATTGTAGCAACGTTGACTATGGAGTTATGAATATTTTAGTAAACGTCATGGAAAAAAATGCTCCCATAAAATTACCTCCAAAAATTTAAATTTTTTTATTTCAAAACAAATTTGTATTTAAAAGTTTTAGTGCGCCCTAAAAACGAATCTGTATCGTTTTTTTCATGAAAAAAAAAAATTTACTAGAAGCATCTATGAGTTTTTGTAATTTATTATACCTTATAATTTGTTTAGTACAATTAGCAATATGTTTTTCTTATTTTACACAATAAAACAAATCTATTGATATATAAGAACTTATAAATCCATGGGGAGCAAAATTAGAAAACAGTAACATAAAAAAATAATAAAATTTTATAAAACTTTTTTTCTCGGCTTCTAGGGTGCACTGGCAAGAATGGGTCTAATATTTTCGACCTAGTATCACCAAATAAAGTTTCATAGAAACCAGTGACCCCACGCCCATAACCTTCCCTTGTAAGACAAGGAGATGTACTATAGTGCCAACTTTTTTAGCTAATTCTGGAACATGTGATTTGCCAAACAGGTATTCATCGAACTGGTAAAATATTCCATAAGTCGACCCAGATACTGGCCTATGCAGATGATGTTGACATCATAGGAAGGTCCTTCAATGAATTGAAACATTTATTCCTTATTCCTTAACCTAGTCAGAGCTGCTGAAGAAGGTGAGATTAGTAATTAATGAGGCCAAAACAAAATTCATGCTCGCAGGAGGACCAGTAGAACAAACTGACTTTGTGGATATAGGAGGCTTTAATATTGAAAGAGTGTGCTTCTTTACCATTGTCACGAGTGATATCGATGTCTAGGAAAGTGGCCCTCTACAAGATGCTAATCCGGCCTGTTCCCATATACGGTTCATGAAGCCCAAATGACAGATACAAAAATATCCAGAAGCGTGACAGAGAAAAAGATCCTACAAAAAGAGTAGGACGCCTGAAGATGCCATGCCTGAATGGAATAAGTGGGGGCTCCAGAAATGTGTCTGCTAAATACCTAGTACTGGAAGGCTGCCGCACTGGACAGGGAAGACTGAAAGCGGATCGAGGAGGCCACGTTGATGGGTCGTTGCACCTGAAAAGAAGAAGAACGTTTTTTGAGCTGGTTCAAATAAAATATATAATTTTTTTTATGGAACTTGACCTTCCCACTCTGATTAGAATAGGTTTGGTTGAAGCTCTAGAACAACTCCTCCCCCTATCCCCTCACATGGGAAGGGAGTAATCCGATAAAACAAAAAGAAAGGTTCGAATTATCTGTAAGATCCTATAACTATTTTGAAAGAATGTTAGCTCAAAACACTGACAAATTATAGTTATGTTATATAGTACAATGTGACTAATCTGTCCATTAAAAGGTCTCTCTAATGATTTTTTGAGCAAACAGCTGGACCAATGTTTAAGTTTGATGACTCATATCATTCAGTAAGATCCCTTGAATGTTTTAAAACAATTTAGGATTCAAACACTAACAAATTGTTATATAAAATGTGTTTATAAGAAGGAGTTGGGGGGGGGGGTGTTCAAATAAATACTAAGTTGTTAAAATTTTATTTATTTGACCGTACCCCCTTCTCCTCTCCCCTACCCTGCCCGACCTACTCCTCATATTATATCACTGTCAACCATCTCTACTCAATTATAAAATGTATTTAATTTAATATTTTTAACAATCATGTACTATATAATCTAAATTTTATAACTCCAATAATTGTTTTCTTTTCTTTTTTGTTTCAGGTACAGAAATAGCTCTGAAATGCCAATCGACTTTGAAGCTGGTATGAACATCAGCTCGCCATGGTCAACATTAAGCCACACTAGGGTGGATTCTGTTATCGAAAAACACGCTAAAGGCCTAGCGTCTTATATCACCCTCGCTAGTAAGTCTTCTGTTTTGATTGTTCGCAATCTGACTGACAGGCTGGTCATTACCCTACCACAAGACAAGCATGAACTGGGATCTACTCGATTCTTCATAGCTCTCATTGCCACCTCACGTCCAGCATATGGAACTATATTTTTTCGACAAGATCAACTCCATATCGATCTTTTTGTTTTCTTTTCTGTTTTCTTCTCATGTTTTTTTCTATTTCTGGCTGTATGTGTTGTTGCCTGGAAGGCAAAGCAGGCAGCAGACATGAGACGCGCGAGAAGACGTCATGTTGTAGAGATGCTGCATATGGCCAAAAGACCATTCGCCAAGGTGACGCTGATGCTGGGCGACGGCGGACAACCCAGACCTATAGCGATGGAGCCGACTGATGATGGGCTAGCAGCCGTCGGTACTGTCCTTGTTCACCTCCCAGGAGAGCGGGCCGCTCCCGTTCAGCTCGCCATTGGCTCCTCTCTCATTCTCCTTGCTCGGGTTTATCCCAATAATAGCCGACCTTTTCTCAGGAGGAGAAGTATTCATACGTAGAACATATCTTACACCCTTCGCTACAATAGTTTATATTGATTTCATTTTTGTATAACTGACTAGTCCTTTCTTTATATATATTTAATAACTTTCTTATTTTTCTCTCTATAATTATCAGTATTATAAAGTGCACAAAGCTAAATATGACTTTATTTTATATATTTTATTTTATGGTGCTTCTTTTTTTTTTAAGTTACTCATTGTCTGGGTTTTATACATACATTTGTATCATTTCTTTGTAAATATGTAAAATATCTTACATACTTGTGATATTTGTTACATGGAACCATTAACTTGGATAGAGGTCAAATTTTTTTATTATTTTTTATAACTATTAATTTGACCTTGCACATAATAACTCCATTAAATCTGATATAAATCATAAATCCTTTTCTAAATGCTCTGAGTTGTGAATTTACTACATGAAATTGTCATGAATGAAAATTGAACCTTATTCTTATTTACACGTTCTATATTCTGTCTATTATCTGTAATAATGTACAGATTAAGTTTGATTTTTGTAATTAACTATAGGTCATATTGTCAGCACGGTGTTAAAGTAACGAATGCGCAACGTTAAAAAGGCTCATATTTGTTACTTTAACATGGTGCCGACGTTATAAAATGATGTCATTTTAGAACAAATAGTATCTATCTAAAGATAAACACATAATTGATTCATTCAAATTTTGTATTGCAGATATTTTGGTTAGCAATCTCTTGATAAATAGCATTGTAATTTTTTTTTTGTGTATAGTCACATAATTGAACAGTCTCTTATTGGGTATTGTTTTACCTGCTATTTAATTGTTTAATTCATAAATATGTTTATGGTAAATTTTATTACTATAAATATAAATATTTTAATTTACATTAAGACTTATTATTCTTATATATACTTATATCTTATAATTAGGTATACTAATTAATTTCACCTCAGTGAAAACTATCATGATATTTTCTGGTGCAATACATATTTTTAACTATTAATTTAGATAGTTTTATTTTTTCAACATATATACATTTAGAATACTTTAAAATGAATAGTAGTTTCTTTGAATTTGCCATCGTCTTTCAACAAAGAAAATCAAATCGCCCTTTTTATTAAAAGAGACTGTATTATTGTAAGGTTGAATTATCTTATTAACATTGATATTAAATTTTCCAACGACACTAACTCTCTTAGACAGACTTCAAGTTACCTACTTCAAAGAGTGTTACAAAACATTTACCCCTTCCCCATTTTATTTTATTCACATTTCTTAATTCAAATTTTTATTTTAATACATTTTTTATCTTCTCATGATGTATAATAAACTTTTAATGCAGCAGTCTCTTTTATTACATATTCAAGTTTAAACTTTAATTGTGCAAACATCAGTAAAAATATGTACGTCTAAAGATATTCCTTATAAGATTGAAATATTATAATTCATGTCTTCTTATTTGTGATTTTTTAATAATAGTATCCATATTTTTTAAAAGAAACATTTTATAACCAAGGGTCACTTCAAAATAAATTGTATTTATATGAAGTGAATTTTTTTTTTTTTTTTATATTTTAGTTGTAAATACTTGAGGTTTTTGAATTGTCCTCAAATGAAAGAAATGACCCAACTTGTGTGTTCCACCTTTCCTGTGATATACACGTTGTAGTTGCCAAATTTATTTACTATGTTGTTACTATGGAAACCACTCAATCATGTATGTTATACATACATATACAGTAATTACTATTTAGTCTTAAGGAAACTTTTGACATTCCATTTTAATACTCCAAATATATCTTATCTTCAATCCTTCAGTATGTTGTGTTATAGATTAATTATTTTTGTAATTTTTTATGTTTATATTTAAAATGTTTATAATTGTTATTTTTAAAAACCTTATTTAATGAAAATAAGTTGTTTTACTGTATTTCATATTATGGTTGTAAATTATTTCCTCCTATTTACTTTTAAAATCATTTTAATTAGTACTTAAAATGTTTGGGTAAAAATGACAATAGAATATATGTGCCAATTCCATTAGGGCTATTATTGCTATATAAATAAAAATATTTATTGGGTATAGTGTAAATATGTATTTTATATTGGAAAATTTATATTTCTTAATTCTATATTGTATTTATGAGCTAAATTATGACTGTAAACTAACAGATCTGATTATAGTATATTGTAGATTAATCAAAAGGCACTCAAATAGAATTATAATCACTTTCCATGTTAAATGGTTCAGGAGTTCAGGATGGAGTAAATTTAAAACAGGCTAAATATTTTGCTATTCTCAGATATAATTGATTATATTCTCACATTGTAAGAAAAATAATATAAACTCTAAACGAGTTCAGTAAATTTTATTAAAGTTTTGTTGTCTATTTTTGAATTCCCATTATATTGTAATGAAGTTTTTCTCATGGCACATGTAATGTTCTTTTAATGTAAAATTTATTTTAACTCCTACTACTTTAGTATACTCAGTTTGCATAGCTGTAATTTACACCTAATAAAAAATTTAAAAAGACGAATGTACTTATAAATACTGTTCTTTATATTATAAGAGAAAATTTTAATCAAAGAGTTGAGATTTAAAAAGATAATAATAATAAATCATTAAATTAATTTATCTTTTACATTAAAATTCTGCATTTTATTTCATTTAGAATTTATTGTTGATAGATAACCACACTGTGAAAGCCTATTCATCGATATGAAGAAATAAACCAAATATCTGTCATTTTATAAACTAAGTTTTCCATCCAATTTTATAGAGCATCCTTAAGAAGACAATGACGCAATTGTGTAAATAACATTTTTGGTTTGTATTTCTGAATATGGCATATGGCCAATCTTGACCAGAAAATTCCAGAACCATACTTGCTAGTTGTATTATACTTAAAAATTGTACTTAGCAGTGTGGCTATTATTAATGTGTGTGTATGTATGTATATATATATATATATATATATATATAATATATATATATATATATATATATATATAATTTAATTTCATTGGTATTAAAAAATTACCAAAATATCATTTGCATTAATGATGTATTCCAGTACATAATACAATAAATAATTATTAACTGTTGTAAGTGCTAAATTAAGGTATTCCTTATCATTTTTTTCTGCTTAATATTGACCCATATATCCTTGAAATTTATTCATTGTGTAGTGCAATATTTAAAAAAAAAAAATACATTGAATGAAATATTTTTCTCATATCCAGAAAAAGATATTCAACATAAAAATTGTCGTTATTTGATTAAAATTAAACTGGTCTATATGTATCTTTCATATATCACAAAACCTTGTATATAATGAATGTCTTATGTAAAAACGAAAAATATGTATCATGTCCATGTTAGTATTGTATAAAGTATTGCCATGTATATTATAAAATGTAAATCATGATTGTAAACAGTATTAAAGTTACTTGTAATAAAGCTTAATGTTTTTACAAATCTGACAATAATTTTTATAAGAAGCCCTTTCTCTAGAGATTAAATATATAATAGATATAAGTAAAATATCTGATGAAATAAAACAAACTGAAAATTTTTAAAAATTATTTTTTACTAACATTTGTGCAGGATCACACTCTGCGTCTGCTTTGTACCAAAATTTTTAAATTATCTAGATCAAGTACACCTCTCGAAACTGAGCGACAAAGTTATGAATTTTGACCAATGAGATGTCAAAAGTAAGAAATGGAATCTGATAAAAAAATGATAAATTCCAATTAGAAAGGTGTTGACCTAATTTATAAATGTTGGCATTCGATAGAATAAAAAATAATAGAGATAAATTGTGATCTTGTACAATTTTAATGCTATTCATTTTCTTTCGGAGAATTTGTAATTTGCAGATTTATATTTAACTGTTACTGAATTTTGACAAATGAGGTTAAAATCTTCAATTTTTAACTGTAGTTTTCGATTATACTGCTTAGCTGTTTTATTAAGTAATAATACTCATTGGAGACAGAATTTAACTTTCTTTAATATGTTAAAAAATATTACTCCTATAAAAGATATTTTAGAAAAGGACCTGAAATCTAACTGTTTTTAGGTAATCCATCATTTAAGGATTTGTAGCCGACACGAACTCACCTTAATTGTAGCACTCGAATGGCCCCCATTACATATGAGAGTTCTTGGCAAGCAGATTTTGTCCAAGTATCAGTTCAGGTCAACGACTCTGAGGGTTTTGTTCAAAGGCAAAGAGCTTGTTGTGGAAGGTATCTTACTACTACACCAAGTTTAAATATTTGTTGACATTTATTTCCCATTGTTTTTATAAATTAAATAATTGTTTACTTGTGCTTACCTACATATGGAATATATAGTCTGAGAATGTATTGCGATTTTGGAAATTTTGAATCCGAGTTATCAATGGAAATATACATTTTGAGGTCCCCTGTGTCCAAACAACCAAGTCTCGCATAATGATATGGAGTAGCAAAAGATCTTAAACACATCTAATTTGGCGCTATATAACCTAGTTTTTTCATTTACATCTTATGTAGGTTTTTATGTGATTTTTCCTACTGTAAAAAATTAATTTCAATTTTCTAAGTAGCATTCAAACCACCATTATGTCATGTGTAAGGTTAATGCAACCATAAACATGTAGCTTATCAGTATGACATGTTGTAATGTATATAATAAAAAATAAATAAATAAATAAATAAATAAAAAAAATATATACCTATATTAGCATAAAAATTGAAGCCCCCAACTTCTTGGCAGATTTATTAAGCTTTTACCATTAAAACTCATCTTTGGAATTGCTTGAAAACAGATTATGATATATTTTAAAACCCCCAAAACATATTTTACAAATTTTAAAGTTATAGTAGAAATTTTGAATGTTGGTGAGTGTTGTGAGTTAGCCTTATTCATTCAAGTGTGCATAGAATTGCTAGTTAGAAAACAGCAAACATGTAAGTACACAACCATTCCATGGTTTTTTGTTACTATTTTAAATTTCAAATGCAAATTTATCACAGAAACCAGTTTATAGCCCAAAAATAGAAAACAAATAACCAAAGCCGCCCACCTTAAATACTTAAATAAACTTAAATAAGTCGTAAGGCGTAATCTTAACATGCAGAGCATTTTCAAAAACTACGTCTCCGATAACATATAAATAGACTTTAATTACATTATATAATTTCGAAAAAAATAATGAAAGTCGAAACGCAGTGGGGTAATTTTAAAATGGAGGCCATTTTCAAAATTTACAGCCGCGGAAGTAGACCGGAATAATTACGGAGTAAATAAAAGTACGGAAATAAGTAGACCCATACATCGAAAAATTAAATAAATAAACAAAGGTTGAATTTGACTTGGAAGTGGTTGAAATTTACTTGGAAATGCTATATATATATATTCTTGTCGTTGAGATATATACATATATACACACACACATATATATATATGTATATATATATATATATATATATATATATATATATATATATATATATATATATATATATATATATATATATATATATATATATAATATATATATATATATATATATATATATATATATATATATATATATATATGGGGGCTGAGGTAGCCGTACGGACGGGCTAAGGCGCTTGCAATAAATAGATAATCGAAGTTAAGCAACGTAAAGCAACGCTCGCGTGGTTAGTACTTGGATGGGTGACCACCCGATTTGGGTGACCGTCCACCAGGAAAAGCCATGCTGCCCAAGTCCCTCCCCCCCCCGGGTATGTGAAGCCCGTCAGCCTACTGGAGGCAACTCACACAGACCGGGCGTAGGACTGATGACCCCTGATGTGGATGTTGATAGCCCCCTGAGGTTTGGTCCATGGACAGTCTGTTTCGGGGAAAGAAATATAGGTCCTCGTGCGCCTGCTGAATCCGAGCAGTCATAATCCATGGATCTAGACCGAACTGTCACTGTCCTTGAACCCGAGTGAGTCGGTGGGAAGGACACTGCCAGATTGGCCCCAAAGGGATTGGCTATGGAGCTACGGGTGGCCTGCCGCTGCACCATGGTAACCATGGTTCGTAGCAACGTGAGGTTGGGTGACCCCCTCCAGACCATCTGATCTCCCGCAAGCACCATACGTCTGTAAGGAGACCGCATATCGCGGCCAAAGATCTTGTTGGTCTGTAGTGCCAACCAAAAATATATATATATATATATATATAAACATAACCATTTAATTGGGAATATGGCCACTTATTAATTATTTAATGAACTACTAAATGTTCATTTCCTCTGTGTTTATTGACGTTTCGATCGATTTTTCTTTTATAAGTCAACGATGGGATCCTCTTCAAAGTTTTAAAAAACAGAGCTTCGATACCTGAGGCCAGGGACACACCGACAGCCTCAGCACCGCCCACCAGCAATCTTTTTCATACAGTAGCTCGATATGTGCCACCTTTTTTTTCTTTCGATTTTGTCATCAGGTTATCTTAAGATTCAAGTGGGTATTAATCAGCTTTTAGTGCCTCACTACAGAAATTAATTTAATGAGAGAACGTTCCATTTTAGAGAATTTTGGTAGATAAAAAAATTGTAGATTACGATAGGATGAAACCGTTAACGAAATTTGATGCGGAAGTTAATAATTTGATAAAACCAAATTATTTTTAAACAATATTAACGTTTTGACACTTTTTATTCTTGTTTTTCAACTACACTAAAAATTATTGCTCTTTTTAAGGAGATCATTAGATACAACATTGAAATAGATAAAATATTATACTATATTAAATATCTGTAAAGTTTTTCCTATCACCAACCGTTAAGCCCCCTGAGCGCACTGTAAAATGCATAAATTCATGAGAGTGCGATAAAAACGCTATTTAAGTGTGAGTTCCATGAAAACTATCAGCGCTAAATTTCTGCTAATCATTAATTGTATTAAACATAATAATGGAAAATGAAAAATAAATTAATATGTGGTATGAAGCGAAAAAGTGAAACGGCTGTGAGGGATCTATAAAATATATCTTCTTAACTTTCCTATTTGGTAATGAAAATCCCAAAACGGCCGTGTGGATCTATAATTTTGAAAAATGTCAACCGTCATGGCCGATTCGTCGCTAAATATTATTTTGAGTTGCCAATTATGGGAATTCGAATTTTTCCATCATGTTCGAGAAAAATATTCAAGACATAAATTTAGATATTTTTTAATATTTTGTATATAATGATATTTTCCGGAAAATAACAATAATAGATGAAAAGAAAATTGACATTTTTTGAAAATTAAAAAATGTGCTGGACAAAATATCTGTAAGAAAACCTCAGATCCTCCCCAAAAAACTTGTGAACCAAAATTTATTACCTCCGAACTTCCACTCTATTTTCTCTTATTTGTTCTAGATTAATTAAAAAAAGAAAAAGAAGAAGCATGCAATTTCTAGAGTGGGCAGGGACTATGGACCAGCTCAAACATAATTAAGTTTTCTTTTATTTAAATTAAAATAATTTAAGTTTTATTAATCATTATTCATACTATATTATTAAACATTATTTGTATTGCTAACTTAATGCTGCTTGAATGAACCACACTGCCTTCTTGAAGTTCGTTGTCTGGAATTCTGAACATCTCCGCCAGCAAGTCCCTGTAATGTTAAGAAGAGAATCATTAAAATAATATAATTACACAGAACTATATAATAATAATACTTAGCGAAGCCTAAGGTTCCATCACCATCAACCGCATCTTTTTTACTTTCACTTACGTATATATGTAATATATAGTAAGTGTGTAAGTATTGCGATCGAGAAAATTTTTTTTATTTGAAATAATTAAATATTTCACATTCCGCATAGACAGTCAGGTCGCAGTGGTTTTTAAGGTTGTTATAAAATTTAATACTTTACTTTTGGTTCCCTAAATCAACATCCTGAAGTTTTTAGCCTAAAAATTGAAGAAAACAAATACAACAGTCCCACAGTAACAAGTAACGAAAAAGTTAAAAGCGTGGTTCACAATCACTTCGGTCACACTTCATGAAACGCCCAACAGTCTTTCGGATGAACCCGGAAGCATTCGGCACTCCCGTGCGTTCTCATCTACATAATTACCAATGATAACAATCTATTATCTATATTAAAAAAAAAGGACAACAACTAAAAATGGGAACTAAATTTTGGTCGGTTAAAAATCCAGAGCCTGCAAAATATATATAATGGCAATAATTTCAAAACTATTTATCAAACAAAAGTAGATAATGAACTAAACTTAATTCAATTAAATATGAAGGAACATTATGTTATAATAAAGTTTATTCCGTAAGAAAAAACACGAAAAAAGATTGGTCTAACCGAATAAAGAAAACAAAACTATCATGTATTAAGCCTTTAAAATTCATAACTCACAGAAGGAAGATCTAATATGCCCATATTTTTTCTTGAAGCCCGCTATTGTCCGCTTTGTTTTTTAAAACAAGCAGATTTCGAAATGGGATTAAATAAAATATTAACTAAGCAAAAAATAAATCAACATTATTACACACTTAAGGCAGTATTCACTTATTTAAATCAAAATTTTAACAACTGGACACAAACCGAACCGCAGCGAGTCAAATCTTCATAACAGCGCAGTCACCTTTTTATTTTTCATCGGTATTTTATTATTATTATTTATTAAATATTTATTTATTTATATTACTTAGGATAAACATCGGATTATTAGAGATATTTTTTTTTAATTTTCTGTATCTTGTTGATGAAAAAGATCAAAAATCAGATAACTGTTATTGATCAAATATTTCTGTGATTATTATTTAGAGGTATTTATACAGTTTACTTTAATATTCTTATATTAATTTTTAAATATAATATATTCGATTGGTTAAGGAATATAAAGTACTGCTAAACAAAAAGGTATAACGTGACAAAATAATATAATATCAGTTATATATCTTTCAAACAATTTGTTATAGTATTCCAATTTCTTAAAAAGTTGTAATAACATATTCGATTTAGTGGAGCATATAAGTAACATTATTCAATGACGAAACGATATAACATTAGTTAACTGGCGAATCTATGGAGGAGGAGAGGGGAGATTTCGGACTGAAGCCACAAAATTAGAAAATAATTTTTTTTTCATCACTCTATATTTGTTTCTGTGAATGATCTGAATTACAGGTTGCCCGGCAACACGGGTGAAAGATAATTTAATAATTCAATTACGGAGTCCGGGAAGGGGGGACGAGGGCAATTTTTAACTTATCTTACCCCTGGCTCGGGAAAATCTCGTATAGCCTCAAAGCTGAGGAAGGAGAGGACAAAAAAATGATCTGAACTAGTTGCTATAACAATCACAATATATACTTTTTAAAATTATAAAGTACATACAGATATTAAATATAATCACCGTGTCAAGAAAAAATAAACTATCTCTAAAAGAATTATTATCACTTTAATTTATTCTATTTTATTTTTTTATTATAGATCTTCAAAAGATATTTTAATATGATTTTATATAGTTTCTTTCTATTACGTCCAGAGTATTCACCGTTATAATTATTAAAAAATATAATAGAAAATTAAATTCTGGATCCGCTACTCCAACAGTTAAATATCTTTCAAGGCATTAGGTTTTATATAAAATTATGATACTCTTTATAATATTCAATAGAAATAAATTAAATTTTTAAATATTTTGTTTCACAAGTTGTCAACGTTTTTAATATGTACATAATTTATTTTAATAGAATAAAAGCAATGGAATCTAAAAATGAATTTAATTTAGACAGACCAAACATAAAACACCCCGTTCTTGTGAAAAAATATTAATTTTTAAATTTATTAAAACAATATTTTTATTAAGTAGTTTTCAAATATTGATAAAGTTATACATTATACTATTCGAAATATTTAAAATCTTTAATTAAAAATCTAAATATGACTATAGAATCAAGATGGCATCCATTTTTTCTGATATATATTTTGAAATATTTTTTTTTAGAATAGAAAACGAGGACACTGAATACACCATATATATCTTATGCCCATAATATTAAGAACTAAGACACAAAATATCTGAATAATCATAAATTTACAAAGAACTGAACCGAACCACGATCAATATAAGACTAAATGTTTTTGATATTAAGGAAGCCTTCAGCCAGCCATATTGCAAACTGTAAACAAAGTTATAGGTAA
Source organism: Nezara viridula (assembly GCA_928085145.1). Lineage (NCBI taxonomy): Eukaryota > Metazoa > Arthropoda > Insecta > Hemiptera > Pentatomidae > Nezara > Nezara viridula. The sequence continues at coordinate 11,665 of OV725077.1, read as the reverse complement.
TTAGATTGGCAGCCCGGCGAGGCAAGGAGGACGTTCTATTATAAACCGGTGTTATCCATATCCGGCATTATCGTCGCCTCTATTGGAATTATTAGTTCCTTATGTCGAATTAAAAATTATTTCATTTTGTCAATATAACAGCCTTTCCACTGTTACCATTATTAATTTCCTATGGTAGCTTTACAAAATAGAAGGCATATTAATTTTAAATAAATGTACAAATGAGAATATCTCACTTCGTCAATGAGCAAGTCTTTAAAGTTTCAGCGCTGAGCTCATCGATGGAAATCAGAGTGTTCCTTTAACAATCGATTAAATCACCAATGGTTCAGCGCTTTCATTGGTTTTTGGATTTGATGGATTCATTATAACCTCAGTACTGTTATTAATGAATTAACATTACACAAATTCAGTTTACTTGTTATATGTATATTAATTTCTGTTTAGAAATTCAACAAATTTGTGTGTAGGTCTCAAAAAAATCCAGTCCTTGATATAAATAATAAAGGCTTAGCGAACCCGAAGGTTCGATGCCGACACCATCAGTCGCTAGCTACATACTTACCTCCACCGGTCGCAATCCAAACCCAGTCCCTTCAGATCGGCTTTAACGCAATCTTCGCTTAGGTCTACCTCTCGGACGTTTACCATTCAGCACAGCAAATATTAACCATCTCAATTATATTAACCAAGTACAATTCACGCAATTCGGCGTTATGTAACCGTCTGAACTTTCCGGTTAACTAGCTCATCCTTCTTCGGTCCGAATATTCTACGCAACACTTTACTCTCAAAAACCTTAAGACGTTGCTCATCCCTTGAAGTAATCTGCCATGTTTCGCATCTATAAAGAACCGTAAGTAGGATAATGGTTTTATAGATATTAATTTTTAAGTTCCAGGACAGGAAGGCGAGCTAAGTAATTTTGTCACAGAAAAATAACAAGCATTTTCCGTCTTCAGTCTAACCTTAATTTCTTCTTCAATTTCGTTTTTTCTAGTTATCGTAGATCTTAGATAGCTAAACTTCTTTACGTGTTCAAACATATTCTCTTCTATATCGATATCACCGGAATTATCACCATGTTTGCAGCTAACCATATATTTTTTCTTATCCGTGTTTATTTAGAGCCCTAGTTCTTTACCGGCTTTCCCTGATGCTTTACCGGCTTTCTTTACAGAGAAGCCCCTGATGGCATACTTTGTCGAATGCTTGCGAGACATCCAGAAATACCCCGGTTGGATATAATTTCCGCTCTAGTGCTGTCGATATGTAGTCAGTCACCCTGTGTAATTGTTGTGTTGTTGAACGTAATTTTCGAAACCTAAATTGATGGTCAGGAATAATCTCTTTCACTATTAGTATATGGAATAGTCGTGGGTATAATAGTTTTTTAAATAATTTAGAACACGCTGGAAGCAAACTAATAGGTCTATATGAAGAAGGATAGTTAGTGTCTTTTTCTGGCTTTTTAATCATGGTTATATTTCCATATAGTTGTATTTCCATTGTATTGGAAATTTCGTGGTCCTAAGAATGCAATTGAAGATTGTGACAAGAAACACTAGGACTTTCCTTGGCCTTTATGGAGCAGTTATCAAGTGGACCAGGGGGTTTTCTTTTCGGCAATGTGATGGTGTGAAAGGAGGTGGTGGTAGTGTGAGCTGTAGTGGTATGTCTAAGTTATTTTGTACAAAAATATCGTGTTCTGTGTTAACCAAGTCCGTATGTGATTTAAAAACAGAGGAAAGACGAGTAGCAAAGTGTTCAGATCTTTCTTCGTCCGAAACAGCCCAAGAACCACCCTCTCTTCGTAGGGGTGCTGACGCCTCACGATGCTTTAAAAGATTACTTGTGTATCTCCACAAACTTCCTTCGTCTGCCGAAAGATTGTTAATAAAATTTTCGTAATTTGTGCTTTTGAATATGTCGTTTAAGTTCATTGTCCGGTCTGTTAAAAGATCTGAGCTTGTATTGACGGCAAATGGCACGGTTCTCCCAGGAGCTAACTTCATTGTTTGTATCACTAGCTGTTAAGTCCATATTGCTTACCTCCTCGTGTTGTGACGGTCCCGCCATCGTTGGAGGTGAAATCCGCTCAATCTTTGTTTTGTTTTGTTTTTTGTCTTCAAAATACACTTTTTCTACACAAAAAATTGAGTATTTATCCTTAATTAACACTTTTTAGGAAAGACAAAAGCAAATTAACCTTTATCGTTCGTTATTTAACATCCTTACCTTATTTTAAATTTAATATTTTGTCTCAACCGATATTACCTAATGCTGTAAAATATAGAATAATTATAGTGATAGCCGTTGAGGTTTATTAGATTGAAAATATTGAACCATTCTAGAATTTATAATTCAGTGGAACTGATAAAACAGTGGAGGCTTATTCAATCAACCGTTCCTAGACAGACATCCTCATTACTAAACCCGGATCGAATTATCGAAATGCAGTTACTTGGAAATATGGCTGCAGAAATGGATCTCCCACTTTCTCATAATAATTCAGTTGCTTTCCGGTCGGAGTGCGGGTAACATATTATTAGAACGGTTACAAAATATTCAAACAGTGTTTAATTTTTTTTTTTACTCAATTCAGATAAATATTTATTTCGATTTTTTTTTATTAAAAGTGTATTGTGAATAGTGGCGATATGTATATAAATAGGACAAATTGACAAGAATGTATTTGATAACTGAATCTATACTTAATAGTCTTTAATAATTAATTAATAGTCAATAGTCTTAATAGTAATTAATTAATAATTAATAGTCTTAATACTTAATATCCTACATACTCAGGTTTATTGTGCCAATAGGAAATTATATTAATAGTGTTTATTATTTGTAAATGTATAATGATATATGTAAAAAAAATTATAATATATTTTGAGCAAAATACTGAAAATATATAAATAGACAGATGCAATACGAGACATCTTATTTAAAAATTATATTTAATTAATTTCGGTTTAATAAACGAAACGTAAAAAGAGAAAAAACTTTTATTTATTTATTAAAATTAACATTACCTTTATTACTGAAAATTTAAAAGAATCATGCTAATATTTTATACTCGTGGTTATTCTTTTTTTTATTTACTAAAATGATTTAAGTCATTTTAATTTAATATTTAAATCTTTAAAATAATTTAATAATGAAATTCCTGAATATCTTAAAAATGTTTATGCTTTAACCGAAATGATTTAAATAATTCAATGTAACAATGGTAATTCTTATGGAATGTTGTCTAAATCTAAAGAAAATTAATCAATTTTATAAAAATAAATATCTTATAAATATACATTTGTATTATTTAAATGGGCAATAGAAAATTTTGAAATAATTATACTATAAATTAATGCAGTTTCTATTAAGGAATTTTAAACAATCTTTAAATGTAAAATTATTTCATAATTAAAAGCTGTGAAAAATCTGCTAAAATATAAGTTACATTTCTAGAAAATGAAAAATAAGAAATAAGATTAATTTCATCATATTTAGAAAAATGTTGGGTGATCACCTTTAATTGATTTAAATTAAGAAGTGTTTTTGCATAAATTTCATTATCATCCGGCCTTTCCTTTCGATGAAAAACGTGATTCGCTTTAGACTGTAGCGCCAAAACGGCTGCAACGATTTTAATGAAACTTGGCTGAAGACTTCCCCTTGAAACCTTTATAATTTACATATATAACATACTTTTTCCGAAAACAAGCTACATACATTTTTAGGATGAATTCAAAATTTTATTTGCGAATAACTTAAAAAGTACACATTGTTTATTGATAATAACAATATTTATTTGAAAGCTTCCTGGATCCACTACAAAATGAAATAAAAACATTAAAATCGGACTATTTGGCGCAGAGATATATTTAGTACTTTTTATTTTGCAAAGACGATTTCTTTTATTTTGCTAAATCGGCAACTTTGCATTTACTGAGGGTAATTGGAACTATTATTTGAAGAGATGATATCATTGAATATTAGTGGAATGTCACATCAAAAATTTAAGTTAAAAGTAAATTCTATAGCATAAGCTCATTCTTAACTTAAATACTTCACAAGCTTTAGTTCATGGAACATGAATGAGAGTGAAGTACTAACGAGAGTTGCTGTAAATAAAAGAATTTTAATTTCAAGAACTAGTTTAACATTTTCTGATACAATACTTCCAATCGAATTTCAAAGAACATAGTTCTCAGAATAGTTGCATTTGCTATGACTATAAACAAATCTCAGGGTGAAACTTTTCGAAAAATTGGAGTATTATTGCGACGTTTCGAACAATTATATGTGGCAGCTAGTAGAGCACGTTCGTTTAAAATTTTGAAATTTATATTACCAATGGCAATGGGCATGGCTACTTACTAAACAATAACATAACATTCACAAAGAACATTGTTTTCAGAGAGGTTCTACATAAAAATTGATTTTAACTGAATTGAAATTGTTTATTTAAATTTATTTTTTACTTGCATAATCATAACATTAATTTGTTGTGATAATGACATACATAAATCAAAATTGTAATTAAATATTCTTGAATGAGTCTATTTTGTATTACTTATAAATTATTTAAAGTAGTTTAAGCTCGATTTTTAATTGAAATTGAAATTTTGTTTTATTAATAAATGAGGATTTTTAAATCGTCATTTACTCTGTTTTTATTAAATTTATTTTGTATTTAATTATATTTTTTCCTCAAATTTTTAATGATTATGGTAAAATTTCGACCACTGGGCGAACAATAGTAATACTTAAATAACTTTTCTTAAACGGAGCAGACAGCGCTCAGTGAATAGGAAGGGAATAGGGGTGGTACTAGAGGTACAGCCTATAGTCAAATTACCTTTCTTAACAGTTTGCAAAAATGCACATCTTAATTTATATTGCAAATAATCTAATAATCGGTTAGTTTAATTCTAAATATGTGTGAAGTTAAAATAAATGAGTTGATTAGTAAATGACAACATTAATTTTAACGAATTAGCTCAGAAGAACGAGCCTTGACTGATGTTATTGAAACTGTTATTAGACAGAATATTTTTTTAGTTTTTACATACACTATTTTATTATGAGTAGCGCTAGCTCTTCAGCCAATCAGGAGCCACAACTTCCCTCTTAATGATATTGAGTATTATTAATAATATCGAGTTCGGTTCTTTGTCAAATTGTTTAGTTCTGTTCTAATTATGTGAAAAGTGTTATAAATGGGATCATTTTCATTTTTTAGTTTCTATTTATTTCTCGGTAATGTATTATTTGAGTTTCGTTTCGAAATCTGCTTGTTTTAAAAAACATAGCGAATAGTGTACTTCAAGAAAGAAAATTAGCCATATTGAAGCCTTCTACTGTGAGTTTTTAATTTTTAATAATGCATGCAATTCTTTACAAGTAACATATTTTGTTATTTATTGCTTAAAACATAATTTCAGCATCTTCTCTTAACACAGTAACTTTCAAAAAGTCATTTTGTTTATTTTCATATAATTTTAAAATATAGTAAATGCAATATTTTCTTTTCAACTCCGATGTCTTATAATTTCGTGCATCCCCTACTACACTAGCAGATCGATTTGTTGTTTTTTTTTCAGAGGGGATTGACTCCAGAGTCATATATTATATTATATATATATATATATATATATATATATATATATATATATATATATATATATATATATATATATATATATATATATATATAACGATAATTACTTTGGAAAAAAACAAAGAAACAAAGACACTAAACAGGGATGCCTAACTACTCTAACGTCGATGGCGCATGATCCCCCCACTTCTCCTAGGATATTTTATTTCCCTTCTCTTCTTGCACCATGAACCCTCCTTCTGGGCACCCCTGTATACTTGAAAATATCCGAACAAAACAATTGGATTTATTTCAATTTGTATATATTAAATATGGAAGGATGGGGGACAGCTTACATAACAAACGTACATTTCAGTAACTTTTCTAGCTAAAAAGTAAATAATGTTAAACAAATGAAAAATATTTTTGATTTCTTAGCTTTCACCATCTTAAAACAAAATAAAATGTTTTCAGAGTCTAACTAGTTATGTAAAAACACTTATGAAAATATATATAGGCCATCGCTTCCCTTGCCCACCCCGTAGTCTACGCCTATGACTTCGCCTATTCTATTATTTCCTTAATCGATTTTAGTTTAAATATTTTTTTCATTCGTTTAGTTTATTTGTTATTAATTTTAATTATTTTTTTCACTTGAAATCAGTGCGAAATGATATTTTATTGGAGAGGAATTACCTCCCACGCCCTCCCCGAAGTCTGCGCTTATGAAATTTTGAACTAGATAAGACATATTATTACTTTATTTTAATAATCATATTTGCTTTAGAATCTTTTATTTTAATATTTTCTGCTAAATAGTCGTTAAATCGGTTAAGATACCCCTTCCCTTCATCCCTCCCACTAAAATCTACACCAGTCCACTCGCTCAGTTCTAGCGGTTACATTGGACAGCGAGCATCGGTGATAGTTAAGCTATTATTTATATTTTTTATTCTATTTATTGCTAAACATACTTATTCTTTTTATTTATTAAATCTTATAATATAACGTTGGCTATTGTGTTCCAATAATTTTTTACTAAAAAAAAATTCACTTCGTTTATTTCAAATCCTATTGTTTTAAACATAATTTTTATTAAATATTAATTCATTAAATTCTTTGGGTTTTGTATTTCCAAAACCTTATCAAGTTTTTGGAGGAATTCGAGATAAGTATCGATTCCCTTGTAAAAACCTCCAATAAATCCGATGGTACGAATATTTATTTATTTTTTTAAACGAAACTAAATATTAAAACATGTGACGTGAAAATAAGTCAATTTCCGAAACCGCCTTTTTTTTTTTCAAGGAATACTTGCATTTCTTAATTATTTAAAAAAATGTAATTTGTCAAAAGTTTTTTCACCCATTTATTCAAATAAAAAAAATTAAAAATATATTAATTTTACGGTACCATTATTTTAAACAAAAAGTTATTTTTTTATATTATAATTCCCTCCCCTTTCCACGAATAAAACACCATTTTCTCTCTCCAAACGGAACCCAAATCAATCTTTTTTTCCCTTAAAAACGGTATTTGAAGTGCAATTCTTTCAAAAAGTGGCCCCATTTCAAGTATACCATTTCTCGGCTTTCCTATTAGCCCACATTCTCTTCATTTTCTCACTCATCTCTCTCTTTCGCTCGTCACTCCATTTTTTTTCTTCTCTCCTCTTCTTTTCCACTTCAAGGAACATGATGTATTTTCTGAAATTTTCTCTGTAATTGAATTATTTTTCTATAATACCAAGTTTTTTTATTTGTTCTGAGGTATTCTCCGATGTATTAGTTCTATAAGTTTGTTGAATATTTATTTGTTCAACCTGTTTTGTTTTAATCTTTTCATGTTCCTGAATTTTTTTTAAGCCCTTTGCTCTTATCTTACCTTTCTTGGTCCGTTGTTACGTTTTAGGAATTTTCTTTCAATTTTTAGTAGTTTCTCAAAACTAGTAATCCACACTGTTTCCGACCCGTATGGTATCACCGGTCTCACCACTGTTTCATGATATCTGATTTTTACTTTTTTATAAATATTCTTTTTATTATAAGCATCCTTTGTAGATGTTCCATTCTTTACAATTTTACTTCTCAACTTGTGGACGCCTGAGTGTCTCCTCCGTTATAATCACGACTTCTCGTACGTACTTTAACTGCTTGATCGTTTTGATTGTCCCATATTTTGTTTTAATTTTCGCTTTTTTCGAATGATATTCTCAGCCACGCTCTTTCGAAATACGCCTATTATATTAACATTACTATTATCTTATGTATATTCTCCATTTTTTCATCTCGACTTATTTATTTAGTTCTGATTTAAGTCTTGTAATATAATTGTTAATACTAACTGATTTACTAATATATATATATTACAAGCTCAGAAAATAACTGCGTTTTTTATTTGAAAGAAAAATATTTGCATGTAGATATTTCTGAAGAAGGTTTGGTGTTTTGATGGAAGTGCCTTAATTCAATAACCAGTCAGTCGCAAACTGAATTAAGTTCGGACTCACGAGTAATGCTCCTTGCTTTCGATTCCCAAACAATACATAACGGATAACATTATTTTAGAATCATGATTATTTAAATCTAAAATGTCAAATTTTAATATCAATTTAAAATATTTTAAAAAATCAGTATATTAATTAATAGTTACGTTATGTAATGACATTATGTGATTTAATAAACGACAATAACTATAATGATTTTATTTTTATATTTATTTCAAACGTATATTATGGCTTATAAAAGTTTATTTATAAAACTCATGTCGTTTTTCAATAATAAAATTGTATGTTCATTTTGTATGATATTAAGTACTGTACTATTTAATTTAAGTTAAAGGATTTTTAATTACCATAATTACTTTTTAAATTTTATATAACTGCAAAGAAATTAAATAAAGAAAAAAAAAGTTTTTATAGAATAAAGAAATAAAGATAACAGTTCATAATAATACTCATAATTTTGAAAATTATTTAAATTTAATTCGAAATTCAATTTTTTTTTTTTTTTATGTTGGCGTATTGGGAAAAGTAATCCCTTCTCGAAATCCGTTACACCAAAGGTATGTATTCAAAATTTGTTGTCTTCAAAAATCAGAAATATAATACTTTTTTAATAGTAAAGTAATGTAAAATGTAGTTTATTCTTTAGAACTGATATTGCTTTAACGCTTGAGGGAAAAAATTGATCTAAATGTAACTTTATTTTGGCAGTAATTCATTTGAAGTTAGGAACAAATTTCAGTTGTAAGCCGCCATTTTCTTTTGTACGTTCTGCTAGCTAGTCCACTGCTCTGCTCAGCTAGAGTTTAAGATTTAATATTAATAGTGTTAGTTGTTTCGTTTTACTAACTATATTTAGGATTATAATGTTAGAGGTAAAAATGCCTTGCTTTAGTATAACTATCGATTAATTAATATTTGATTTTATGCAATATTGAATATTCACTTATTTTTTCCATCAGTGAAAAAATCAGAATTATGATTTAAATATTTATATGATTATTTTGTGAATGTATGCATGTACCTATATTTTATGAATATAGGTACATGTATACATGTACGCACATATATCTATATAAATGAATCAATTTGTACGAAATCCTTACAATTTTTTCATTGATTTAGGTCATTACAACATTTCCTGCAAATTGTTTCATTATCAAACTATCAAAAATTTATGAAATATCTAACATATTTCCATATTATATAATTTTATTATTGTTATTTTCAGTAAACTAATACAGAACAAAACTTGATCTTAGCATTTTGTTTGCATTTAATCTAATATATGTCAATTCAAAAAAATCTCAGTAGTATCTGAGGGACTATCTAGAATCGGTTTTTTTGAATCAACATAAATTTGGTTAAATTCAAATAAAATGTTAAAAATAAGTTTGGTTTTGTATTATTAGATATGTCATAAACTTTTGATAGTTTGAAAATGAACCAACTTGAAACATTGTAATGATCTGAATAAATTGACAAATTTTTGAGGGCAATTCATTTCCTTAAAAATACCATATAAAATTACATTAAGTGCCTTTTAAAAACAGGGCTGGAAAAGTAACTAAATATATATGTATGTGTGTGTGTGTGTGTGTGTGTGTGTGTGTGTGTGTGTGTGTGTGTGTGTGTGTGTGTGTGTGTGTGTGTGTGTGTGTGTGGATGCGTGCGTGCGTGCGTGCGTGCGTGCGTGCGTGCGTGCGTGCGTGCGTGCGTGCGTGCGTGCGTGCGTGCGTGCGTGCGTGTTGTGTGTGTGTGTGTGTGTGTTTGTGTGTGTGTGTGTGTGTGTGTGTGTGTGTGTGTGTGTGTGTGTGTGTGTGTGTGTGTGTGTGTGTGTGTGTGTCTGTGTGTGTATGTACATATGTTTACACATGGTTAAATAAAAAAAAAATTAAAATTATTATTCAGGATGTTTTAGCTTTGAGTTCTAAAATTTAACAATTTACAATCCTAATATAATTTTTATTTATTTAGGGTTTTTTTTCTGAAAAAGAGGAAGCAGATAGCTCAGTGAGGCACTACACTCTAATGCTCCTTGGCCCGGGTTTAAGCCTAGCTGTTGCAAGTAATTATTTATTCTGTTATGTCAGCTGTCGAAAGATTTTGAAGTCCACGGACCTCAGGATAAATGCAGTCTCTATAATGTGAGTACTCTTACATAATGATTAATTAAGGAGAAAAATCTAGTTGTTGAGTTTGATATCTGTCGATCACCTCCTTGCACCTTTGACCAAGAAATTATACTTAGAAATTAATGAACCCAAGACTTTCCATAGGTTGCAATGGTATATTTTTTCTTATGTAAGTGTAAATTAATTGTATCAACAAAGTTATAGCCAGTGAAATATTTAGAAAATATTATGTTTTTCATGATTTATTATCTGTTTTGGTGAACGTTTTCTTTTAATTGTGAAATATTTTTATTACTGGCCAATCATAAAATTTCAATAAAGTATAATTTTTTTTTGTTGTCTTGAAAATACATTACTCAAAATTTTGTAAATATGGAACTTTAATAAGACAATTTTTGTAAATTATTGGAGATTTTGTTTCATATATTAAATACTTTAGTTTTATACAGTTGTTGGCAGATATAATAATTTTTTTTAAATTCTTTCTTTTTTTTTCTATATAAATTTACTATTTCGAGGAAACTTTAAAACCCTTTATAACTCACAAAAGTTTATTACATTATTTATCTTCTTTTTTGCATCTAATAATTTTTTGGGCCACTTGATACATTTTCAAATCTTAAAACATTTCTGAGGATCAGCTAAAAATAATTTAAAATTCATGCAAATGTTTAAAAAAAACATTATCGTCTTCTTTATACTTAGTTTTATTGCGCTGCTAAAATAAGTTAACATAGGTATTTGAATAAAATCAAGTACAAGAAGACGATATATTTTTTTTTCAAATTTGAATGAATTTTAAATTATTTTTAGATGATCCTATGAATAGTTTTTAAGACTTGAAAATGGTCGAAGTTGCCCGAAACGTCATCAGATATAAAATAGAAGGGAAAAGATGCAATAAGGTTCTGTGAATTATAGAGAGTTTTTAAGTGTTCTCAAAATAATAAATCTATTTTGAAAAATTACATACCCTTGAAAATCTATAATTTTATATTTTCCTTTTTTGTTTCCTCTTTTTTGCGCTATAGACCTTGTAGATCTTTTTTACCTTAATTAGCCCTATCCAATCTTCTTTCCAGTTATCTGCATGCAGCTATATTGTCTCTTTGTTAATTTGATCGAGCCATCTGGTTTGCCCTTCCATATGGTATTTTGCTTATTATTGAGGCATTCATTGTGTGATTCTTAGTTTGGTTTTCTAATGGCACCTGAGAACAAAGCTGTGCTTCAAAGAGTTTAAAATAGATAAAAATATATGACCCAAGATTATGAATTCTTAAAATTTTCAATTTTAATCTTGTTTATCTACAAAATAATCTTAGTAATTAAAATTTGCAGTTATACATAAACTGACATTGGCTAATACTAGCTATGGTTCAATATCTCTTATTAAAGTGTTAAAGGAAATCAATCCAAGTCTGT